>CAMXCT020003310.1:0-69321 GCA_947184155.2 Cladocopium goreaui
TTTGTTTTTCACTTTCCGAAATCTGCAAAGTTTTCATCAACGAATTGAAATGAATTTCATTTCTCGAAGATGAAACGTTTTGATGTGCCAAGTTTTTTTGTGATCCAATCATCAGTCATGTTTTGAAACGAACACAGAACACATGATCGGATGCATTTCAAGTCAAGCTGCAGCTTGCTTTGTGTCTACAGGGTCCAATGAGGCCATTATTTGTGCTTGCAAATGCAATGGTGTTTGTCGTTTTTTTTTGGCCGCATTCCTTGATGATTACCAACATGAGCGACTGTCCCCTTTGAAGATTCGACGCCACCGGATGACCAAACCAAATTGGCTGAAAGTCCGCACAGACCGGTGTCCATTGCCAGTTGCCCCGCATGAGTTGCAAACCCGGACCTTGTATGCCCTTTGTTTGGCTGAGTATTCTGGCGCATGGACTGGAGTGACAACTGTGATGTCAGCTGAACAATCTTTACTTTTCCGATTCTGGCACTACCCCACAGATGCTTACTTTTTGAGGTTGTGTAAGGTTTTCACGCTGTCAAAGCCTTTGCTTGTGAAAGAAGCTTTAACTCAATCGTTTGTGCGATGTGGGGATGGAGTTTATCGAGAGCGATGTGGCAGCTATCAGTCAGTAAGGCCAGCTTCAACCACTTGGCCATACTTTCCAAGAGCAGAGCAAGACCTGAACAGCTTGACTGTTTTGACTGATATAGGAACAAGTGTTTTGATGTCTGTCAGGGATGTCTTGAGCCGGTGGGAATGTGCGTCGACCGATGCTGCCGATGTTATGGTGTTGCCCATGCCTGCAACCGTAGCTCATTTGGCAACGCGGAAATTGTGGAAAGATTTGGTCTGTTTGGGTCGTTGGCCAGAGTTCACAAGTTTGTTGCCTGACAATGTTCAAACTCAAATTGGCCTGGTCGGAGCAAGCCCTCCAAGGCCTGAGTTTGGTAGTCTAGATTTGCCAGCGTGTAATCAAGTGTTGCATTATTTGAAAACATGGGCTCCTTTGATTCTTGCCAATTTTGAGAATGATGATTTGGAAGAGCAGCGGTTGCAATTGGAGTATTGCATAATTTGGCTTCAAAACGTGTCATCCAACTTGCCGGAAATGGATTGCTTGTATGACCCTGTCTTTCAAAAGCAGAACGGCCGAGTTTACTCTTCCTTGTTCATGGTGCAGGTTATGCTATTGACTCAACTGGTGCCTTCGTCGGTGAATTTGAAGAAAATGTTTGTGGATGCAATCTCGTTGCTTTTTCCAAATTTGATGTCGAACATTTGCCAGGATTTGATTCGCCATGCCAATGTCGTCCCTGTAAAATCTCAACGGCATTTTGCCAGGTTGCTTCTCGATGCAGCATTGTTGCTTTGGCGAAGGCAAGAGAGTGGACGATTTGTGCGCTTTGGTGGAAGTGATTCGAGTCCGCAATGCGGTTTTGATTTTCTCTTGTCCTCTTGCGATTTCATTTCTGAAGAGAATGTGCGGCCCTTGTTCCAAAGAGTTTTGAGAATGATTGAAGAATGTGAAACCAGAAAGCAGGCAGGAGACACTTATGAACAGAGTGCGGAAAGCGCAGACGACCATGCTTTCCTTCGAAAGCATTTACGCAAGGAAGATTTTACTCCTGCTGCTTTAGGCAACCAAGCATCCAATGTTGCTCACAAATGCAGTGCCCTGCTGTACCAGTTCTGGTTGAGATGCGCATCGCAGTTCCATTTGTCGGAATACCGACGCAGTTTTTTTTCATTTTGCTCTGACATGGGAACCGAGATCAATGTGGCTGGTTTCCGCATCAATGAAGTACAAGAGTTGTTGCTTCCTTGGCTGCAAACAGTGGATTTGCATTCTGACGTCGGTGCCTATGATGAGAATGGTGATGATATGAACCTTGAAAGTGATGTTGCTGCAGTTGAACTTGAAGTTGGAATGAAGAGGGAGTTGCAAATTATTGCGGAGGTTCCTGATGATCCAGTGAAAGAGGATGGGGCTGACGGAGAATGTTTGCTGCCCAATGCATTCTCTGTTCCGGGCATATTGCATGTGGTAAACAATTCATTGAAGGAATTATCCACCAAGCTTCGATATTTCGAAAAATTTTTTTCCCAGCTCCAAAGCATTGAAGGCCTCTGGAAGGCAGGCCGCCTTACCAGGTTCATAAATTTCTGTGTGCGCCCCAATGCACCTCCTGAAGTTGCTGCCTTGTTTCTGCGACGCAAGTTGGGAAGCTTGTACTTGGCCCGCTGGGGCGAAGTATGTCGATTTTGCGCCCGGCTGAAAGATGTCCTTCCATATTTGCAAGTTTTGTGGGATGAGCGCGCATTTATGTCATATGTGCAGGAGAAAGATGCTGCTTCCTTTAGGCCTGCCGATGTAACGGCTGTGTTGGCAGATTCATTTTTCATGGCATACTTTGACATGGTTCTCGGGCTTGCTACCACAGTCGAACACTTGGGCAGCTGGTGCGAGTGTTGTCCTTGCCATGCAGATTTGATCCAAACAGTAGAAGCTGTTGGGCCCGGGCATGCAATGTCTTCCCGCAAGCGGAAGAGGTACACAAGCATTTCAAAACTATTTGGTTGCAAAGTTGGTGACAATGATTCTTTTACTTGCCCAATGCGGGGCAAACAGTTTCCAGAGTTGGTAGCCTATGGAATGCAAAAGGTGTTGGAGGCCAACCATCAGAATGCCCACATGCATTTGCTCATCAGCCACCGCAAGTCCCTATCGCCAGACCAATGGTGTGTACTTGTTTCAGATTTTGAACAGGGAAAGCTTTCAATCGAGTTGGAAATGTCCATTAAGTTGGAGTATACACAACGTCTTCCATACAAACTTGCAGTTTTGGGTTTGGCTGATGTGAGTTGCGCGAGGCGAAAAATGATGGAAATAGTGCAATTTTGGGATGGGCAGTCTGAGTTTCTTCACAAGCAACACCACCATTTATCCCAGCGAATGCTGAGCCATGGTTCCCCTGTACGAGTGGAGGTCAATCGGTTCATTGAAGGGGAAGCCTTGGTCAATTTGCCTTCTTTGGAGCATTTAGCAGGGTGTTTCAGATTGGTGCAGGTCAGTGAGCGGTATTTGGAAGCATCACATTCAATTCTCAAGAGAAAAGTTGCTCCAAATTCTGCTGGACCAATCATTTCCTTGAGCCGTCGGCTGTGGCGTTTAACCATGGACATTGATATCGACCCAAGCACTCTCATGCAAGTTGCGGACTTGTACGAAGTAGCTCGGGACATCAAATCCTTGCCTGCGCGACTTGGGCTAGCTGGGCACCCTGATCTTCTTGCCAATGGAAACAAGAAAAAGTGGAGCATCGTCAAAGTGATGAACAGAATTTTGTATAGGTGTGATGTTCCTGGCCAATACCAAGATGTTTCAGTGGCAAGGAAATTTGATGATGGCTATCAGAACAACAGAAAGAAAATGCGCCAAGCAATTGCTGACAGAGTTAACAACAAAGGAACAGTTCGTGTCGGGTATGAAGCCATTCGCCTATCTGCCTTGCAGCAGCATATGTTTGCTCTGTCCGAGAACAACAGTGAAGGCATTTTTTGTTTGCAGGTTCCGTCCCGTTCTGTTCCTGATGTCTTGCAAGACCTCCCAACAGCAATGCGTGCTGTGAAGACAAGTTCTCCGCAGATCCCTTTATTGTCAGACATACAACAGGCAGAGGCTCAAGATTTCAACCATGGGGATGCAGCCATTGAAGATGGTGTGAATCCTGTTGCGCAAATATTTTTCCGAATTGTGCACACCAGGCCGTCTTCCCGGAAGACCATTGCTCTTGCTCCTGGTGCAGGGATTGGCTCGCGATTGAAAGCAGAAGATGTTGCAGTGCACTTGTATGAAACTGTTTCGCAACCAGGGAGGGAATTGCAGACATGGCTGGAATGTTGTCCAAAAGCTGGACAGCTGTCACAAGTTTCAGTACTACGTGATTTGTCCAAATGGTTTTCATTTGAGGAGCTTTCAAAGTGTCTTTTGTGGGGAGCATTTTCGAAGGCCCCTGAATCTATGTATCAGCTGGACAAACACAGCATTGCCGAGTCTTCCGTGTCACTTCCACATGATTCAATTCTTTTTTCCTTGCAATGCGACGAGGTCTTGACCCGACTTGTCTCTTCCAGGGATTCCAGTGGTAATCCAGCCAAAGCGTTCAGAATTCCAATTGATGATTTGCCACTGGCTGACCTACACATTCTTGACAAGTTGGTGGAGGCAAATTTTGTATCCAAGTCAGAATGTTTTTTTGAGGCCACTACGTTGCTGCTCTCTCACTTGAAGCTAGTTCGGCAGCTTGATCCATTGAACATTGTTGCTGCATCCTTTGAAACCACAGAGCCCACAACACATCAGTTATTGCAGCAACTTGAAGACCAGGGTTTTCAATGGAAGCAATTGACCAAGCAAGAAAGTATCACTTACGAAGTTGGACAAGAAAAGACATGGGGCACCAGAGGTCAAGATGTGTTCCCTGAGTTGTTGCAATGTTTATTGTCTGCAAATGATTTGAAAGCCCAGTTTGGCATCACACAGATTCCTTGCGGCCGCTCACGCCAAGTCTATGTTGACTTGCTGCAAGGAGTTCAACCGCCTGTTGCCCAAAACAGACCGCTACATTTGCTTCCTGATATAGAGGTTGCTCCCAGGCAAAGGAATCGGTCTGCACCCATGGCTCTCATGGACCTTGGGGCTGATGTTGAGTCATTTGGTGTGCAGCAGCACGGCCAAGTTGATTCCGTGGCTATCTGTGCAGATGAGAACCATTCTTTCGAAAGTGAAGATATTGGGCAACAAGACAGTATAGAAAATATTTTACGTTTGCTTGAGTTTGATGGCCGATCTGAGGACCCTGCAGTTCCGAATGCCGTTTTGCATCCTGCTTCATCTGCCCACGAGGACACAAATGCAGCCCCAGCGGAGAGCAACCAATCCGAAGCAGTGAAAACAGTGAACACAGCACAGCCAGGAGACGTGGCGGCTGCTGCATCCAATCCAGGTCCTGCCCCATCTCCTGGGCAGCCCGTTGTGAAGAATTATTCGTGGGGCGCATTTCGCTTTACTTTTAAGAAAACTGGTAAGCAGATGGCTGTACAAGCTACATGTCCTTTTCATGCGAGGAACAATTCTACAGGCTGCAAAAAAAGTTTGAACATCAATCCGTTTACACAAGCCCGGGTAGATGAGCAAGTGCTTCTTTTGAAGCATTGGTGCAATCAAGCCAAGCAGTTTAGCTTGCAACGTGACCATTTGAGTTGTCCGCTACAACCTGCCTCAGTGCCCGACGCTGCTGTTGTTGAAGCCCAATGCATTCCAAGGGCTTCCAAGCCAGACGATGTGATTACTGATGTGGATCAGGATGCCGCAGCAAAAGGTCCCAAGCAAAAACCAGAGGCAAAAGCAAAAGCAAAAAACACTGGAAACAAAAAGCAAAACGTGCCTACAGGAGCAGCCTCTAGTCAACTGCCTGGAAAGACAAGCAAAGTGACTCATCGTCAAGTTCCAGCAGCAGCACTTCCGGAAGTGGTAGTGATAGCAGTGACAGCAGTCAGTCAGGAAGCTCCAGTTCTTGATTATGATTCGTCCGCTTTACGAGAAAATGTTCCAATCATGTTCAGATTTGCAGATTATCGTTTACGAGAAAATTTTCGAATCATGTTCAGATTTGCAGATTCTCGGGGGAAGTTTTGAGGCTTTCTTTTCGTCAAATGTTTGTTTGCAACTTAACGGCCCAAATTCAGGTAGTGTTTGTTTCCAAGGAAAACGTGCAAGCTGTTCATGCTATGCGTTTCGTATCCCAATCTACACATTAGTGTGAACTAGCCCAGCTTAAAGCTCATGTCTCGTAAACGGAGCAATGGCGAGTGGACTGATGAGGAGTGGTCCAAGTGGGCCTCCAGAACTGGATACTTTGCCCGTCAACGCAGACGCATGTTAAGACATCCGCAGCCGCAGCCACCTTCCCAGAATGCTCAGAATGCAGCTCCGGAAAATGTTCAGCCAACTGAACATGCTTCAAATGATTGTCCCAATGATTGTGTCAAAAGACAGCACTCACCTCAGAGCCTCTGACTTGTGTGTATGAAACTTGTTTGATTGAGTTGCAACATGTTGCAACATTTGACATCGAAGTTTTGGTATCATTCTGATTTTCATCCATTGGAGGTTTCGTGAATCAGATTGCGCTGATGTGGCACAGCCATTGCCGCCGACACCTCAATTGGGTCCGCCCAAAAGCTCTTGCCTCTTTCCAATCCAGCCAGATCCTTAGCAATCTATTTTCATATTTTGTACATAATGGAACTACGTGTTCATGAAGAGAAGGTTATATTGCAAGTTGCATGGTTTAGTATCGTGTTTGATTAAAGAGCAACTTCAAGCTATGGAAGTCTTTCAGCAGGCTGGTGCCTCCTCTCACACAAGTTCAAGCGCAGACCTTAACCATACGTTTTAGTTTTTGTGTGATGATTCATCTACTTTGCCTTTAGATGCACATACCGAACCGGCTGCAAGAATGCCGAGACCCGAGCGCCCTGTATATGTGTGCACCTATATGTTTATACTACTTTAGATGCACATACCGGACCGGCTGCAAGAATGCCGAGACCGCCGAGACCCGAGCGACCTGTATATGTGTGCACCTATATACTTTTGTTATCTTGGATATTATATATGTTTGTTTTTCACTTTATGAAATCTGCAAAGTTTTCATCAACGCATTGAAATGAATTTCATTTCTCGAAGATGAAACGTTTTGATGTGCCAAGTTTTTTTTGTGATCCAATCATCAGTCATGTTTTGAAACGATCACAGGATCGGATGCATTTCAAGTCAAGCTGCAGCTTGCTTTGTGTCTACAGGGTCCAATGAGGTTATTATTTGTGCTTGAAAATGCAATGGTGTTGTGATGATTCATCTACTTTGCCTTTAGATGCACTGACAGAGAGGTGTCCGAGCAAGACCAGCAGCATCCTCAGCCATGTTTCAAGATTCAAGACCAAGACAAGGTGAATTTTAAATTACTCAGCAGGTCTTTCAACACTTCGACATTTCAAATCACCCAGCAGGTCTTTCAACACTTCGAGAAGTGTAGCTGGCCAGCGGCAAGGCCAAAGATTTTTCCAATGATCAGATTTCTGCCGGGGCCAGTTTGTTTCTTTTTGATTATGATTCAGATTCATGATTAAATTGATGAGCCACGTCAGGCAGTGAGAACATAGAAGCGGCTTCATCGGTGATTTCTACTACTACGATGTGGGGCTCTTGTTTTCAAGTGCGTATGGTTTTGTTTTCTTTAGCGTTTGTTTGCATTTGCATCAGAAAAGACACTAAGGTCACTTCACCATGCAGAGCCGCTTCAAAAAAATCAGACAAAGGCGCGATTTTCAAAACAATTGGTTTGCAGTATCCCAGTTGTAGTTGTAGATTTTACTAAACCATTGGCTTCGAGTCATTCCGTTGCGCGTTCCCTGCAGGATCTTGATCTTGGACCTTACAAGAATTTGAATGAGATGTGGATGAGCCGGCTCAGCTGAAAAAATCTTTGCGCGATGGATCATGTATATTTGGAGACAATTTCGTGCAGTTGTCAGCATCAGTTGGCTTTGATTTGCATTTGAAGCAGTAAAAATCATTAGAAAACACGTTTTTGATGGAAAAAATGTATGTTTTGATTGAATTCATCAAAAATCATCAAAAACTGATTGAAAAATTCATTTTCTTGTATTTTTTGGCTTTTTTATATGTTTTTTATATAAATTTGTAGAAAAAATGAAAAACTTGCATTTCCTCGATTATCCTCGATCTTGCCTCGATCTTGCCTCGATCTTGCCTCGATCTTGCCTCTTGCCTCGATCTTGCCTCGATTTTGCCTATTGCCTCGATCTTGCCTCGATCTTGCCTCGATCTTACCTCGATCTTACCTCGATCTTACCTCGATCTTACCTCGATCTTACCTCGATCTTACCTCGATCTTGCCTCGGCCGTTTATGCATCCGTTCTTCAAAATGGAATTTCATGAAAAAACATGTAATTTCATCAAATATTAGTCATTTTTGCCTTGAAATTGTCAAAAAATGTAAATTTTCACTTGAATTCTTCAAATAATGTGAAATATATATGTTTTTTTGGATTTTTTGTATTTTTTTCATAAATAAAGAGATTTTTTGAATTTGTATGCAGTATGTGATATTTCTTTCTGTTTTAGTCAGTGCATAGCCATTTGTGAAAATTTGCATTTGTGATTTGTGATTGTTCAAGCTTCAGCAGGGATTGCAACTTCTTAGATGATGGCTCACGGAGGTCCATCAAGTTGGCATGAATTCTTTTCATGGCCGGCGCAGACTCTGCAGAGGTTGCGCCAGATGATAGCAGTTCCACGGGTACCAGACATGGTGTTCACCTCAACCTTCTCTGGTTTAGGCACAGCTGAGATGGCAGCAACAATGGCTCATCGGGAGATGACAAGTTTCTTCCGACCCTCATCTGTGACCCACTACTCTGCATGTGATTCAGAGGTGAGCTGCCAGTCCATTTTGTGCAAGATGGATTGCTGTCATGTGTTTCGTGATGTGAAGGAGTGTTTTGATAGCACTGTGATGCAGCTATTGACGGAATATGTGCAGGAGCGCCATAAAGAGGTTCAGCAAATCAAAGACAAGGTTTCTAGGAAAGCACGAATCCTTACTGCCGGAAAGGAAGTGTGCAGATTTGCAGCGGATCTACTGAGCAGCCATCCGCCCCAAGAGACTGCATATTGTGTGAAGTGCAACAAAATGTGCAAACGATTTCCATGCAAGAAGATGTTGGATAGTTATTCCATTTGGGTTGAAGGTGGTTCTGGCAGCCCTTGCTACCCATGGACTCCAGCTGCCTATGGAAGTCAGTTGAGGTGGCTGCACCCGGAAGTCAGTCCTGTTTACTTTGCATGGCTCTTCAGCTTACTCAATGCCGAGCCCAGCCCAGATGCAATTCTGCATGAGAATGTTTCAGGCTTTGATTGGGAGTCAATGAAGGAGCTTGTTGGTAGCAAGTATACCCTGGAGACAATTGTTGTCTCTCCAGAAGATTGCGGGCTACCGGTAGCGCGACCACGCCGCTTTACAGCTTCTTGGACAAGACACAAGAACTTGCCTACCATGAACTACCATGTATTTGAGATTTGAGATTGTTTGGTAGGCCAAAAAAGGATGTACTTTCTTGCCTTTGATAAAGGTCCTAAATGCACATCTGTTTCTTGGGATTATCATTTGGGGATACAATGGAACCACAATTTTGTAGCCAGAGGTTTCCAAATAGCAGGCTAGGATGGGCATTCCATAATACATCTCCACGAACCTAACGTATTTCATTTACTTTTCATGGTGCATTGTTCACATGTCATAGACAATTGAAAATGTGAACGCTTTTTGCCCAAGGTGATGCTGCTCAAACAACATCAGAAGATGATGCCTTTCGATCGTGATTTGTGGACTGCGGCTTGCTTTGCTTCAGTTCAATGCGATGCATCTGTTTTCCTGAATGCCGATGAAGAAGTGTTGCGGAAGGAAAAAGAACGATTGTCTGTCAAGAAGTTTTTGCCTGCTCAGGATGCTCACCGCTGGTCTTGGAATACTTTGCTCACCGGACGAGAGAATAGGCTGGTCCATGATCGAAGAAATCAGGTTAGGCAGATGTCTAGTCATTTGAGACCCAGGACTTGGTTCAACAACACGTCCCAGAATTTGGAGTACCAGCCGAGATTGTCACTTGAGCTCCGCAGTCCAACTTTGATGACAAGCACAAAGCTTTTTGTTGATTACCTGGACAGCCCGTATGATGCCCGACCAGTCCATGCTTTGGAGCTCTTGGCAATGCAAGCATTGCCTCTCTTTCTGCCACCTCCCAATGACTGGTATCAAAAGATCATTTTGAATTCTGGCCTTGCGGATCGTTCTTTGCGAAAGATGGCCGGCAATGGAATGAACCTGTGGGTAGTTGGCCAGTGTTTGCTTTTGATTTTGGGAACTGTTGCTTGGGAACCCAAGCGTCCCAATTTGAAACGAAAGCTTGCCATGCTGATGCATGATGCAGAGCAGTCCAAAACGGACAATCCCTGCAGTGACTCTGATGTAGAACCAGAAGCTGGTCCGATTTGAAATGCGCTTCAGTAGAACCTTCTTTAATGACGCTTGCAAACAATCAGTTCAAGCCTTTAATTAACATGTGGATGATTTGGTTGATTTCTCAGCCACAAGAAAAAAGTGCACAATGCGAATCTGTATGAGCAATGGTGATTTGATTCCTCACAGTGCCATGTATGTGTTGGACATGGTACCCCTCATTCTCCTCTGTTTCAATTTCAATCCCCGATTCTTTCCTGATTCCTGATTTGCAGTCAACGTTTTCACATTGTTGCAAATTGCAGCTTTTTCCTCGAGACCCAGACACACGCAGACTTTTTTGCATGTGCTCCCTTGCAGACAGCTTGGACCGAAGCAGTTTGGAGATGAGTGAAGATGCGTTTGCTGAGAATCTCGGGACTCAGGACAGCCAAGAAGCGCCAGATACCATGGCAACCATGGATCAGAAAGCAGAAGGTTTCCCAGAGGAGGTGGCAAATGTTGATTCTCACCAAGATCAGGCCGCGGCCAAGCACCCCACTGACGAGGAACTTCCGAATCCTGAGCCGCCCTTGAAGAAAACGAAAACGGATTCAGAATCCCCGCAAGTAGATGCAGAACTTTCTTTGGTTCTGGAGTCAGATGCTGGTATGATCTCTCCTGGTGAGGTTAGTTCACCTTCGGGCATGCCGCCCCCTCCGCCACCGAAAAGCAGAGGCAAGGGTAGGAAGGGCAAGGGTGGCAAGATGCATGACAAGAACCAGCTAGCTTCTGATGCCCCTTCGTCACAAGCAATGGTTCTTGCGGCTGAACTTGAAGATGAGATGGCACCTTCCGTGACGTCGACAGGAAGCAGGACCAAAGCTCAAGGAAAAGGCCAAAAGAAAGCTAGCAAAACCAACTCTAGATACTGCAAAGGTGATGGCCTCTACTACAGCCCTGAAGACATGGCACCCAAGAGCGCATTCTGCTTCAGATGCAAGTACTGCATGGATGTGCTGACAAAGTTGGCAAAATCTGAGGGACGTCCTGAATGGATTTCTGAGATCAAGTCCAATGAGAAAGTTCTTCAGAACGTAATCCGCAAGTACAAAGACCAGACAGGAGATGGCATTGCTCGGAAAAGGAATTTCAAAGGCAGCTTGATGTCCACTCTCCAGGAGACAGCTGCCAAGTCCAGAGTTCTCTATGACACAGAGATGGAAATGATGACAGAAGATGCCTGGCAGCAGTTCGCTATGACGGAGGCTGGCGGCAGATTGTCCAAGGCAGCAGCGACTGCCCAGTGGGCAGAGTGGAAGTGCCAGGTGGAGTCTGAGGATCCTCCCGAAGATCTCATTTTCGACTACAAGCGTGGACTCCGAATCGCCGTTGCCACCAAAGACACGGTCCACTTCCAGTCTGATTCTCGGCTTGATGAGGTATTTGTTGTAGGCGTAGGCTCTACTGCCCTTTGGCATTTTTTATGATCTGATAAGTTTATGTTTCTTCAAAGTTCTTGATGGTTCATGAAAGCGTGCAGAATTTCAAAATTTTATGATCACTGACATAAACCGTCAGGAGATTGAGAAGAGCAAGAAGCTGCAGGTGCGGGAGAAAGATTGCAAACAGATCACAGAAGAAGGTTTGGCAAAGAAGCGGAAGGAGCTCACCATGGACCATGACCGCATGTTTGCTGGCGATGACGGCCTTGCAGACAGCTCCTCTGCGTGTGTGGCTGGGCACCTGGTGCGAGGATCTGCTTCTTGCTCTGCTTCGGTGGCAGGTGATGGCTCCTCTGCGTTCCAGGGTCGCTTTCAAGAGGTGAATTGGAAGGAGTTGGAATGCTTGTCAAATGTTGCAGAGATCGCACCAGATGGCAATGAACCTGCTCCTGAAGTTTCTGAAGAAGGCCAGGGTGGAGATGGTGACGAAGAGTTGGGAGATGGAGCCAAGAAGAAGGGAAAAGGCAAAGGCAAGGGAAAGAAGCAGGCATGGGACAAGGAAAGGATTGTGGCTGCGAAGATCCGCAGCGATCTTTCTGCCCTTGAGGATTTGGAAAGAAGCATCAACACCAAGAAGCAGGATGCAGAGAAAGTGACCAAGGAACTTGAGGTGAAGAGCGCAGAATGCCAAACTGAGGTGGCAGTCGAGCACAACCTTTTGATACGTCGGCTTGCATTTGTTGACTTGGTTTTGGGTGAGGATAAATATGCTTTGTCTCACAAGATTCGCAGCCTCAAGGAAGCGCAGTCGGCACAAGAGGAGACTGCAACGGTGCCGCCGTCAAAGCCGGTGGCGGACATGCCTCCTACTTCGAGCTATGAATCGTTGCTGACCATCGGGACTCTCCGCAAGAACATCCAGTCTTACTGGGGTTGCAATTCCTCTGCTGAGTTGTTTCTTGGATTTCATTTAATTTCATTGTTCATTGGTTATCGACGTTATCGACGTTATCGAGTCGACATCGATATATATTTTTTTTCTTTGATCATGTTTCTAGACATTGTTGTGCAGTCTGGAGCCTGGGGTTTCGCTTCCCTTGGCCTGTTGCAGCATGTCAGGCGTGAACAAGCCAAAGCTAGAACCGCTGAGCGGAAGCCCTTGGTAGAGCTAGCGTCTGCAACCCGAGTCGCCACTGCTGAGTTGAAGAAGGCGATCACTGCTTTTGGGACTCGATTATCCAAGCGAGTTCCATCAGGAGGTGCCGCAAAGTCCAAGAAGGGTAAGGACAGTTTGCCTTTGATCATTGAGATGGGCATGGAGAAGGGAAGCCAGATTTCCCACATGACCAAGTCCAAGCTCAGTGAGATTTTGTCCGACCCTGAGAATGAAAAGAAGTTCATCGCAATGGGCAGTTGGAGCATGCCTTTCTTGATCAAGGCGGAGGACGATCAGCAGCAAGTCTTCCATAGTGAGACCATGAAATCTGCCCTTCAGACCTTCAAGCACGCTTTTGCGCACAAAGTTCAGCAGGACAGGGCAGGGCCCAGCTGATTTTCAAGTTTTTATTTCTCCAAACTTTCGTTCCATTCCATGAGTAGATTACATTTTTATTTTTTTTAAGGTCTGTTTATCCAACGTCCAACATGTTTTGCCGAGTAAAAGATTGTGTTATAGGATGCGGCAAAGCCAGCTGACAAGAGAATGAAGACAAGGGCTGCCGCGAAGCTTCCGGCTGAAACAGTTGCCGAGGCAGTTGAAGCTTTCAGCAGCATCATTCCCTTGCAAGGTTTCTGCCACCTCCCAGATCTTGCTTCGAGCGGTGTGCAGATCTTTGGCGTGCAGTCTGATGGCTTCATGTCCGGAGCTGAGCCAGATAATTTGGCTTCCCTTCGCTACTTGGTGCAAGGTTTCCGTTGCTTGGTGATGGCTTCCGCTGATTTCGTCATGGGCATGATGGCTGAGGCTCACATCCCAGCCTCGCAGATGACTCCCCAGAATTGTTGGAAATTCTTCATCAATTGCTCAGACTCCCAGATCCAGAAGTTGGTGGACAATGATGAATTGTACGTCGTGACTCAAGGGCCCGATGATTTGCTGTACTTGCCTGCCGGCATGTTCTTCGTGGAGCGGTCTCTTTGCGACTCGGATGTTTTTGGATTCCTCAGTCGCGGAGCTGTGGCATCATCGTTGGATTCTGGCTGCGCTTCTCGTTTGGAGTCCATCCAGAAAGGGATGAACGATGCCGGAGCAAACACAAGCAGCATTGACAAAGTCTTGGGCTTTTTGAAAACATCTACTTCCTCCGGGGCATAGTGGCCGCAGACTTCAAAGGAGTTGCCTGAGTTGCCATAGGCTTTTGGGAGCCTTGACAAAGTCTTGGGCTTTTTGAAAAATCCGGGGCATAGGCTGCAGGCTTCGAAGGAGTTGCCTGAGTTGCCATAGGCTTTTGGCCCATGCTCCTACGGTCGTACGGACGTCCTTGGCATTTTTGGACCAGGGCCAAATCTCATTTTTCCAGCAAGCCACTGCTAAAAAAAAGTTATGGGGAGCATGGTGGTCAATTTGCTTGAACAGTTTAAGTTTCAGTGACATTCCAACCGTCCAACCATCAACCATGTTTGCAGTTTGCACTGCGCCGGTTTTCTCAGCTTTTCCGGATCCAAACAGTTCCAAGTTCCACGTCAGCCATGGAGTGCAGAGACTTCCTCGCCGCCAATTTCAATGGAAATAAGTTGAGGACCTTCTTCTTACAGCTGATGATGCATTTGGCTACGTTCAAAAGGATGGCTTGGCGCACTGAATTCTACAATCAGTGGAAAGACTTGCATTCTGGCACTGGAATATCTTAAACACAATGTTTCTATGACATATGATTTGTGTTTCGAAAAGTTTTAGGAACCTCAAACATGCAAAATGTGCAAGCGTGCTTTGAAGCTTACGTCAGTGTGACCGCACGCAATCTTAGGCACGATCGGACGAGTGTGAAGGAGTTGCACCTGGACTACCATGACAAAGCCCGTATGCCATGGGGTCCCTGGCACTATAAGGCTATGACCGGCTTTGAAAAATGTTTACACGCGACATGTTTGTTTGAATGCATTAATTGTTTACTGTGTGGGAAAGTGGTTTTAAACACCTCTTGAAAAGAGCGCAAGCTTGTCAGGCCTTTGCCCGGCTGTGCGTTCCAAGATGGGAGAGCTGGATGGCCAATCGCTGCAAACTGGGATCCTTTGTGGAAGCATGGATTGCAGAGACGATGCGCACTGGCGATGGCATGGACACCTACATGCCGGTGTTTTTGAGCATCATGAATGCGTTGTGGTTGTCAATGAAGGATCATGATGGTCATGAGGTGGACCATCGCGAATTCTTCGATGATCCACGCCAGTTCCTGATCTCTCATCTTCGCATTGATGGCTTTGTCTATGAAGATGGCAGACTGTGGGCACCCCAGGATAGCTTCGGCTGGTGGCAGGAGATTCTTTTTGAGGGGCATGAAATTGAAAGCCTCCTTCAATGGCTTTGCCATGAAAACCAAGAGAATGCCTTGGATTTCTGCTGGAGGGGCGATACGCTGCTCCCCCAAATCAAATTTCAATTTCAATAAGGCCATCAGTTAAAGGCCACTTTGGCCTTTGGCCTTTGGCCGCCTTTGGAGTCGGAGTCCTTTGGAGTCTTTGGAGTTTAAAGTTTGGAGATGGACTTGTTTTGGCCGGCCCAAGGCCCAAGGCCTTACGGAATTGCTTGTCAACTTGCAACTTGCAACTTGCAAGCTATTAATTTTGAGAAATCACTTTCCAAAGGCCAAAGGCATCCCATAAAATTGGATACGGATACATTACAACTACAACCCAAAAATTATAATTTAATAAAAGATAAGCCTTGGACAGTGATTTTGACCGGTGACCATGGAATTTGCGCTGAAATGCAGCGCCGGAAATTTGACCCTTATTAAGAAGCCTTGAATCTTTAACAGGCTCACCGCGTCACCTGTGAAAACCAGTGACGGAAGAATCTTTAACAGGCTCACCGCGTCGCCTGTGAGTGAGGAATCGGAAAAAATATTATGGCGGCGTGGAGATGTTTTTTTTCCAAACTGATGGAAACGTTCCATTCCATGTGATATTATTAATATCTCAGGTCCAGGTACTTGTCAGTGTTGTCAGTTTTCACCTTTGATTCAAGTCTTGGGGAACATGGGGGTCCATTTGCTTGAACTTGAACAGTTTCAGTTTCAGTGACATTCTAACCGTCCAACCAACCATCTACCATGTTTGCAGTTTGCACTGCGCCGGTTTTCTCATCAAGATTTAGGTTGGGCAAAAAGCCAGCTCAGTGAGCCATTGTCATGGATTCCATTTCCATGGACATGACTGAGGACCAGATGATCAATGGCAGCAATCTCCGGGCGCAGAAACGTTCCAAAATAATCATGGGCCTCAAAGCCAAGTTTGCAGCCTTGGGTGTTTTAGACCCAGATTTGCCAGAGCTGGATGGTTCAAAGCGAACTTTTGAAACCTCTGCTCAGAAAGCCCGCGAAGCCTTGCGAGAGCTTGCAGTTGCCAAAGCAGAAGCAGAATCAGAGTCGAGAGTCGCTTTGCTTTTTGCTCTTTCAGAGTGGCTGAAGGATCGCCCCACACTTTTCCAGCGTCCCAATTGCGATTGTGGCTGTGGCAGCAATGACAACCATGCGTAGCTCTGGTTCGCCGTGCAATATGGCGATGGTGAGTGAGTGAGGATGAGGATGCTGAGGAATGCTCGCAAATTCAAAATGTGGTTGCGGACTAAGCAGCTCTTAATTCGTCACTGGGCTGGTTGCAAGCTCGATGTTCCATTTTTCAATGCCAGTAACTTTCCCAAGAGTCTCAAGAGACTTGAATTTGTCCTTGAGGTGCTCGCTCAGTTCAGTATCGCATGATAGAAACCGCAGACAAGTGAGAAAACGCAATCTGCTTTACATTCATTCCGTGGCAGTTGCAGATTGGATTTGATTTCAGAGCGAATGAACCTGGGTCACTATTTTTGGATGTTGGTCATTTGTCTCCTGTTTCCTTTATTTATTATTTCCTCCTCTCCCAAACGAAAACGGAAATGGCATGATGGAAATTTGAGAATGAGATGAGATAAGGTTTGAGTCTTTGAGTTTGAATGAAGCGAGAAGAAGAAAGGAGTAGTGAAAACTGAAAATGCATCAGGGTTTGTTTAAGATTCGATTGTTTGTTTCGGGCAGTTTGGTTTGGTCCAAACCCAAACTACTCCGTGTGACCGTGTGGGAAATTTCACCCAACGTAGTTCATATTTTGGTCATGTTTGACAGTCATGACCCCTGTCTGGATGACAATGACGACATCATTGATGATGCTAATACTCGGCCTCAAGAGGCCCTCCGAATCCTCCAATTCCCTTTTGATGACAGTCGATGCGATACGCTGTTTTCCACTCCACTGCTGGTCGTGACGTTCCTGGTACACAGGTACAGTTGGACGGAATCTGGAACATTCGTTTTTCTTTCTGCTGAGGACCATTTCTATGTCTCAGCTACCAATTGGGCTGCATGGAACGAATACTCAGAAAGACTTACCGATGACCGATCGGATTTGTCCCCTCATTTAGGGGTTGCTGTGCAACGGGTACGATTGCAAAGAGCCTAAGCCAGGCTACCGTACGACACGGCACCAGCACCAGGTAGACCAAAAAGTCTTGCGTTGCGTGCATGCCACCCATTCCATTCCATTACAAATTCCATTGACCGCGCCGGGGCGCCGGGACCGGGACCGGCTGAAAGAATGCCGAGGCCTTTTGTGGCTTTGCGTTTTGAAGTTTAAAGTTTAAAGTTTTGAGTTTTGAGTTTTGACTAGATGTTCTTTCTTTGCGCGCATTCAGGACTGCAAAATTGTGAGTTTTTTTTGGTTTGTTGTGCTGGCGGTTTGTGGGCGTAGGGTTTTTTTCTGTGCAATTGACCAAAACCAAAACCCAGGGCCAGGGCAATGTTGTTGGAAGGGCTGGGGCAGCTGGGCAGCTGATGCAGTCAAGAAAAAAGCTGAAATTGCTTTAGTCCGACGGTGCCGTAGCAGAATCTAATTCAGTTTTGCTACACTGCCTTGATTCTGCAGGGACAAATGTCAGCGAGAGCCAAAATTAGTAAAATTTCATTGCCCTCTAGCTGAAAATGTGTTTTTTTCAAATTTCAGGGTAGAATCTGAGGGACAAATGTCAACGAGAGCCAAAATTAGTAAAATTTCATTGCCCTCTAGCTGAAAATGTGTTTTTTTTTCAAATTTCAAGGTGAATCTAAGGGACACATGTCAACGAGAGCCAAAATTAGTGAAATTTCATTGCCCTCTAGCTGAAAATATAGAAAATACAAATTTCAGGATAGGATCAGTTGACATATATGAAACCATGTTTCCAGGCCTGCCAGGGGAGAACCTACTAGCATGCATGGTTTATTTTTGGATATACCATATGAATGGGAATTTGACGGGAATAATCTAACAGTCAATGATGTATAACCTATGAAATAGTTTTATTTGGGACCTACGAACTATAGAATCGAAACTCCCATCCCGTTTCATACGAAACACCACCCAGAAACCATGGTAAAGATGGTAAAGTAGGGGATGGGATTATTTGGAGTATAAAGGCAACCCAGTTGATAATGGTAAAACAGGATATCTATAGAGGATCGTAGAGATACTTCTGGGATACATTCTATAACTTCCCTGGACCTCCGAAATCCCGAGAATTATTGTGTGTTTCGCCTGTTTGCCACTTTCGGATGTGATCGCCCAGAAAAAGTGGGATTTGACTTATAAATTGCCAAAGCGAATGCTTCAGCATTTTTTTTTTATTTTTGACGTTTGATGATGGGCAAGGGGGGATGACAGCATCATCCAGCATCCATCGGCAGCTTGAAGGTGGCTGAAAATCATTTGTTTGGGCAATTACTGCAGATTTCATGCCTCGTGTTGAGTGTGAAACCACATTCCTGAGTGACATAGCTTCTTTTTGTCGAAACGCATAAATTGCCGCAAAACAGCCTGAAAACGATCAAAACGGCCACAAAAACCATCAAACGGACACAAATCCCAAAAAGTGTTTGCTTTGGATTTTTTGAAGTTTGCCATTGGTTTTCCGATTCAATTTGAGTGATACGGGCAGCTGCCACAACAAATTGCACCCTTCATCCATCAAGCATAGGTGGTTGATTGGGATGTGGTGGTGGGGAATGGCTGTCTCAAAAAGGATTGCTCGTTTTCTGGTAAAACGGCCAAAGCGATCAGTTTTGGGAAGGTACAGCAGACAAGTCCCAAAAATATTTGGGATTTTGAAGATTCAGGTCGATATGATATCCAGGTGTGTCTGAACATGGGGAAGCAAAACCAAACATACAATGAGTTATCAGTATTTCCCTCCCATCAAAGTGCCAGAGCAAGATTTTGGGCCAGACCCATGATCAGTCAGTACCGAAGGTTGGTCATGATCTGGATTCGTTTAGGCATTTGAGAATCCGGACTTTAGCCATCTCAAATAAGTCAAAAACACCCAAGAAGGAAAAATTATTTGGGGATGAAACGCATGACATTGTGTCAAACAGGTGGTTCTTCTGTTTACATACCTTTTTCCTGTGCGTGGTTGACAAGTTCTTGGGTCTAAAGACTTGTTGGCTGATCATTTTTCAAAAATAATAGAAAGAGCGAAGATAATGAAGAAGTCAAGTTGTTGTATGACTGTTTTTGACTTTCTTGAGTTTAATCGTCACATCTTTGAGATCTTGGTATCAATCAATATATTCGGAGCATACCCTAACCGCATCCCAAATAAAAACACTTTTCCCATGAAGGACTTCCCTGAGAAAGTGGAGCCTCAGTTCTTTTGGTGAGAACAATCATGATACTAGTGATCCCTATGGTAGATTGAGAAGATGATTTTTACATGCCAATATACTGGGCAGTGGCAAGTTGGTGGATTCAAAGTCCGGCGACGCATCGATCCTGACTTGCGACCAATGATTGAACTGCCAAGATCTGCAAAGGATATTTTAGTTTTGATGATAGCTCTTAGTCTCAATTGGGTACGACAAAGCGTAGTGCTCTACTCATTGCCTTTGAATTTGTGCCTGTGTTTTTGTTTGGGCTTGGATCCTATGTGGATATAGCATGAGTATTGAGCACATTTACATACGCTGTCAAGGCTCAAGAGAGATCGATATAGCGTAATCCTGTGGACACCGCACCGACTGGCTATTGGCCGAGTAAAAAAGGTGTGAAGCTGTCTTGGGAAGACGCTCTAGCTGATCTAACCTAGACGCTAGTGCCCCTCTTCATATTACTTCCCCCCAAAAAAAACAAAAGGTAGAACCATTGTTACTGCCAGGATTGGCGAGGTACAGTTTGTGTGGTAGGTGTGGCACTTGGTGACATCGACGTCCGTGTTGTGTGGCAGGCGTGGCACTTGGTGACAGCAACTTTTATTTTGTGTGTCAGGCGTGGCACTTGGTGACATCGACTTAAAGGCGGCATTTCTCACTGGGGCCCTTTTTTTGGTAGTGGCATCGCTTTGGAACGCGCGAGGCTTCCAAAGTGCTGCGCCTGTCAGTAAATCTGATGTCTGTTTTGTTGGCGGTGGTCTGATGATATGTAGCATTTTGTGTTCCAAAGTGATGCCAAAATGGCTGTGTTCCAAAGTGATGCTTTTGACTGTGTTCCAAAGTGATCCTGTTACCTAGCGGCGTGCTGGTACCTCCCCAAGATAGCTTTAGTTGGTTTAAATTTACAATATCTAGGAGCTATGCGGGGTGTATCTGTAGTACCAGCACCCTTCTACAATCTCCAATATTATAAACCATGACCGCACTCGAACCCGAATCCAGTAATATTGCGTCGCCCACGGCCGAACCCGAACCCGAACACGGACCCCTCCCATATGGCGCCGCCCGCGGCCGAACCCGAACCCGAACCCGAACCAGTTTCGGAGCAGCCGGGGACTTACTGCTTGGGTAATAAGATGGCATTGGAAGTCTTTTGGAATTGAATTGAGCAAACCGCTTGCTTGTGGAAAACCCAGGGGCAAAATTGCACCATCGATTCCGAAGACTTTCGACATTCTTGGTGTTTTTTTTGCATTTTTTGTCCAAGTATGACGCTAATTTTTTCTTGGTTACCAGAAAATTATAGCATCAACTCGGCTATGTCCACCCAAATTATGGTGCATATATGATGATGCATGATGCACCCATTAAAAGTTTGGGTAACATTTCACCAACAAACAGTGTAAACCCAATTTCGTCAGTTAGCCGTGTGCAAAAAAAAATCATGGGTATAGCCACAGCTAAAGAAATACGTTACCCCATAAATTGTCATTGCATATATATATATATATATGTGTATTTATTTGTTTGTTTGTTTATTTATTTGTTTGTCCATTTATTTTTATTTGTTTATTTATTTATCTGTTTTTCCCCAACAGCGTAAGCTCATGGGGTTTTCAACCCAGAATAGCTCTGGTGTGCACTGGTGCAGGCGCCGGGTCAGGTTCAACGAGGTTCCAGAGAAGGTTCCGGAGAAGGCCTGGGAGGCTTTGGTGTAGAGCCAGGTCAGGTTCAACAGGGTTCCGGAGAAGGTTCTGGGCAGCCTTGGTGCAAAGCCAAGTCAGGTTCAACAGGGTTCCGGAGAAGGTTCGGGAGAAGGTCGGGGAGGCTTTGTGCAGAGCCAGGTCAGATTCAACAGGGTTCCGGAGAAGGTTCCGGAGAAGGTTCTAGGGAGGCTTTGGTGCAGAGCCAGGTCACGTTCAACAGGGTTCTGGAGAAGGTTCCGGAGAAGGTCTGGGAGGCTTTGGTGTAGAGCCAGGTCAAGTTCAGGAGAAGGTCTGGGAGGCTTTGGTGTAGAGCCTGGTCAGGTTCAGGAGAAGGTGTGGGAGGCTTTGGTGCAGGGCCAGGTCAGGGTCAACAGGTTCTGGGAAAAGGTTCCGGGAGGCTTTGGTGCAGAGCCAGGTCAGGTTCAACAGGGTTTCGGAGAAGGTTGTGGCAGGCTTTGGTGCAGAGCCAGGTCAGGTTCAGGAGAAGGTGTGGGAGGCTTTGGTGTAGAGCCAGGTCAGGTTCAGGAGAAGGTGTGGCAGGCTTTGGTGCAGAGCCACGTTAGGTTCAACGGGGTTCTGGGAAAAGGTTCCGGGAGGCTTTGGTGCAGAGCCAGGTCATGTTCAACAGGGTTCCGGAGAAGGTCTGGGAGGCTTAGGTCAGGTTCAACAGGATTTGCGGCCATTTAATTCATGGAAGCCGAGCTGAGGTGTTGCGAGCGCTCAGCTTCCCAGCACGATTCAGAAAGATTTGTAAAAATAAAACGTTGCGGCTGTTGGGGATACCACCGAAGCTTTTTTTTTAGAGAGAGAGAGAGAGGAAGAGAGAGAGAACCAAAAATAAAAATAATTCATGCCACGGAATGGATTTGTCGATTAATTTTCCCTTTCCTTCAATGAATGTTCCCTAGGTATAGATATATCTCGCAGAATCTCAGTTGCTAGTCTAGTGGCCTCAGCCAAATGAGGAATTCCGGACTGGGGCACCATCATTATTGATGGTTTATTCATGGGTACTATCCCCGTTACTATACAATGGTTATACCAAAGATTCTTCGAAAAGAGCACGCGTTGTTGTAATGTAACCTATGGATACATATGGAAAAATAACCACTAGAAAAAATGAAAATTAGTTTCTGCAATTGCAAACAACGTGAAACACTATATCACTGCTATGTTAAAGTTCCAGAGGTGAACCCCATCATTCCTATCTAGATTTCTATCCGCCGCTATATCCCCCGAAGACCCTAATGTTCCACCATTTCAGTTGGTGAAACCCCACTGATTGTCAGTTAAGTCACCATTTTCGTGCATTAACCCACCATTCTTTTGTTGCTGAACTCATTATTCTTGGATTATCTTGGCTTGCATCGATGATGTAATTTCTGCCCCCAGGTGATTTTGGATGCGATGCAAATCATCACTACGGAGGTCATGCACGTGACAAGTTGCCTGGCAGCCACCACGGCACACCTTAGGATCACGGTTTTGTAAAGGACTGTATAGGCACTTGTTTTTCTAGATAGATAGACCGATAGGTAGATAGACAGGCAGACAGACAGATAGATAGATAGTTGCCATAGTTTCAAGGTACCCCCAAAGATAGAACAGTATTTCCAGGATGATATAGATTATGGTTTCCACATATTTTCCAGGTTTTCATCGTGTCTATCTTTTTGCGGTGTTTCTATATAATATATTAATTATTTAAAACATTTTGGGAATTCAGTAGCTGCTCATATCAAAACTAATCCCGAATGATTGGCCGGATTACGGATTATACCCCCTCTGGTACCAAAGATCAACGGTTACCGCGGGGTTCCATTGATGTTTTCTTCAATAAGAGGTATCATGATATGGGAGGTGTTCGTTTGACGCGGGTATTGCAAAAGCCCTTGTGCTGCAAAGGGGTGTGGTTGAGCGCTTCAAAACACTTGAGGCTGATACCCCCTGGTAAACTAACATAGCTATTGAAAATTGCCATTTATAGTGAGTTTTCCCATTAAAAATGGTGATTTTCCATAGCTATGTTAGTTTACCAGAGGGTATTGCTTTCAAAATGGGCACCGTTATTACTTGGTCGGTAAGATATGTGTATTTGGTGTTCCTCGGTGAAACGTTTGTGTGCGCACTGGTGGTCCAAAAATGAGTGCTCCCGAGGTAGTACCATTCCTTTTTGGTATCACCAGTGCCCTTCCTGGCACCCCTTTTTTTCTCAACATGGTGAGCTTGGGCACCTTTAGTGGTTGGTCAGTTGTAGCTGCTCCCCAAGTAGTACCACTTCGTTTTGGTATCACCGGTGCCCTTCCTAGCACTCCCTCTTTTTCAAATTGTGAGCTTGGCACCATTGTAGACAAGGGTCAAGAATGTGTGTACTTGGTGTTCCTAGGGTGAAGGGTTTGTGTGCGCACTGGCGATCCCAAAATGAGTGCTCCCAGGTAGTACCACTTCGTTTTGGCATCACGAATCACCAATGCCTTCCCAGCACCCCCCCAAGATGTGCTAGCTTAAAATGGGCAGAATTAGTAGTTGGTGGGTTGTAGCCCACGGTTCAGGCCCAGTGCATTTTGAACCTCATCGGTGGGAGGGTTTGCGTGCGCACTGGTGATCTCAAGATGAATGCTCTCCAGGCTTCGTTTTGGTATCACCAGTGCCCTTCCTAACACTCCCTTTTTTTCAACATTAGAGCTTGGGCACCACTAGTGGTTGGTCGGTTGTAAGCAAGGGTCAAGAATGTGTGTGTGTGTGTACTTGGTGTTCCTAGCTGGTGATGGTCAAATGAGTGCTCCCCAGGTAGTACCACTTCGTTTTGGTATCACCAGTGCCCTTCCTAGCACCCCCTGAGCTGCGTTTTTTTCTGTTAGCTTGGGCACCACAAGCAGTTTCAAGGTTGTAGGCAAGTCCCAAGGATGTGTTGGGTGTTCCTTGGTGCAACGTTTGCGCGCGCACTGGTGATTCCAAAATGAGTGCTCTCCAGGTAGTACCACGTCGTTTTCAAACCACCAGTACCTTTCCCAGCACCCCTTCACATGCGCATATTAGCTTGAAACGGGCACTGCTAAGAATTGGTCGGTTATAGGTACGAGTGTGTGTAGATTGGGGTTCCTCGGAGAAGGGTTTGTGTGCGCACTGGTGATCCCTTGGTATCACCAGGGCTCTTTCAACAAGCTGTGGCTCGATGACCTGTGTATTTTTAAATGCCCCCCAGCAAGCCCCCCAGCAAGGGACAAAATATCCGAGGGCCACACTATCAACTTTGTTTTCTTGTATTGTTTTTCCACTCATGAACGGTTGCGGATTACGGATTACACCGGTTTACAACACGGACGCAGGGTGTCAGGATTACGGATTAGTTTTGCGGTTTGCCGGTTGCCGGTTTCGATGTGAACAGTTTAGCAGTTCCTTGCTGGTGGCACAGCACCGTTTAGATTGAAGATAACAAAGTGTACAAAGTCACCCTTCCTTCAGTCGCGTCATTTGTTTGCAAGTGGCGCTTGGGAAATAGTCCACTTCCAGAACGGGCACCTTTTCCTTGGGTGGAACAAACTCTAAGAATACCAGGTGGCAATGTTCCTTTAATGAAGGATAATATGTTGATTTGCATCCCAGGCATCGAAAGTGGGCCAAAGAATACATATGAAACAAATTGAAACACTGAAGCAATCCGATTCTGATTGGTTTCCCGCAATCCCTAGTTTTTTTTTTCGCTCCACGGCGCTCAATAGGCTTTTGGTTTATAGATATAGTTATTTAATACATATATAATAATATATATATTATTATATATATATACACATAATTACAAATATAAATATGTATGTATATCAAAAAGACTAGTTTTTGTCCACTTAGTAACTTAGTACTGCAACATTTAGCCCGCCGCACAAAGCCCATCCAGTCGTATCGCAAACTTTGCAGCTGAGGTGTTGGGCACCGACAGTCTGTTCAAAGTTTGAACAGTTTTGTTGTGTCGCGGCGCGTCATCAGCGAGAACGGACTCAGTAAAATGCCACTGGGCCATTCAAAAAAGGCAACAATTAGATTTAATTCCGCAAAATAGATTGTGTTGAAAAGAGGGAAAGCTGGAAATATATAATATAAGTGCTAAATTTCATCTTTAACCTCCTGGAAACACGTTTCGGCATTTTTGGAGGGATAGCTATGGATAGTTTGCATCCACTCTTATTCATGCCTGGACAAGTAGTTCTGTTGTGGAGATTAAGCCCCCCTTGAGGGCCCGGTCCTGAGAATACCACCTTTCTGGGATTGAACATAGCATGTGCAAGGATCAAAAGACGCTATGAAGGGTTTTAAGATGCCTATCATTACTTCTCTCAAAACGTGTGATTTAATGTGTCGAGCGGGGTCCTTCTGAAGCGATACCTATTCTTATTGCATATATTGAAATATATTTGGGCGCATCAAGAGGTGGCTGGAAGCAGCTTTCGGGCGCCAATGCGCTATAGATCAGATCCATCGCGTGGAATTCACCAACAAGGGCTGCGATAGCCTCATCACAAAAAATACTGGTGAACCACAGGCGCATCATCATCACTTTATCCATGAACTGCCCCCAAGTAGACAGCGCATGAGCGCTGGGGAGCAGAAAACTGCCCCCGCAGCAGACCACAGCAAGGAGGCCGCAGCCCAGAAGGAGCCGCTGAAACCACAACCACCCCAAACCAAAAAGGGGGAAAAACAAACGGAACCAACCACCACCCGGAGCCAGCCACCCGAAGCACGGACGAAACCACGCTCCAGGCAGCCGAGCCACCAAAGGCACGAATGAAACCATCGCACCCCAGGTAACGAGTGAAGTGAGCAAATGAAGACCAATGGCCGCCGAAATGCCAAAAGGACAAAGCAACAAGCCAAACAACAAGCCAAGCCATCAAGCAGAAGGATGAGCGAGTTCCCACAACAAGCGCTGCACATAAACAAGCCAGTCTTGAACAGCAATGATGTTCGCTCTCTGATTAGTGATGACCCAACAAGAACGAGAAGAGAGGCCCTCTCGTTATAGGTTTCGGAGGCATGTCCAAATCAGGAGGTCGACAAGGACAACACTAGCAAATATGCTCCAACGTGCCAAGCTCACCGCAACCATTCCAGATGGAGGAAGTCGTCAACTCATCTGGCCCACGGCCACCACGGGCAGCAGGGGAGAAAAGGGCACCAACACAAACAGAACGAGCTTCCGCGCACGAAGCAGCCCAAGCACAGGTCGCAGCCCAATCGCTTCTCTTGAAGTAACCGGCATGGAAACAATCCAATGCAGAATCACAACGAGAAGATGTGACGGCGCAAGCACCAAGCACGCCAAGGGTCACGAACCATGTGCTGCCAATAACCATCTTGACCATGATGACCACCATCGTTCAAGTTCAAGATTCAACGTGTGACCAGTATCAGCATGAGCCCATTTCCACTCAGCATCAAAAGCCCAACCACGAGAACGGAGCCAAACATTCAAAGCACACGCGGGCGAACCGCCACGAGTGCACCAAGTCAAAGTCCGGTGCCGACGCAAACGCGCAAGAATGCCAACCTATAGCGAAGAGGATTTCAAATGATTCCAAATGCATGCCACTACCAAGCAAGGCAGCCCTAAGCCAAACAGAAGCAAGACGAAGACGGCGACATGCACTTGACTCCACAAATGGGTGCACAAGGTGAAAGGAGGCACACGGGCAATCCAACCACACATATATATATATATATATCATATATATCATATATATATATATATTATATATATAGGCAACTTTGGACACCGCAAATTGCCGACAATCTCATGTATCGCTCAAAAGGCAAGTGAACGCAAGATAACAAAGTCAGAGTCCGGTTACATCGTCAGCCCTACCAGCCTCTTTCCCAAGGAGGCCGCGTCTGGTAACCATGCTGCATGAGCCAAGAATTTCCACATCATTGCGAACCGCATCAGGCAAAACCCTCCGCAACGTGGCGCGCCGCGCAGGGGAGGACGCCACAGCCACAGTTTTGACCTGGTTCTCTTGCAGCCCAACCGACCAAGACCAGCTGGACCACTGATGGAACCTCTCATGAAGAGACCAAATGTGAGACGTCGCAAAAGAACGATCATCAACATACACACGCGTCAGTATATGAGGAGCAGGCCTGGAATGTCGTCGTTCAACCCAACCCAAAGCCACCCAAGCCACGCCCAAATAGTCATGATCACCGGGCCCATTGGATCGCCCTGCAGCATTGATCGGCCAGACAACGTCACCGGATGAGTATGCGACTGATAAATCACCCACCGTTTTTGCCGAGACCAAACGGCGGTAAATGACTGGCACGCTTACTTGTTAAGGCAACACCAGTAGCCGCTTCCAAACGCTCACCACACAAATGACACGTCCAAACCAAAGACTCAGGACCGCGGACAGCAGGAGCATTTGAGGAAGCCGCAGGTTCAACCTTCTCATGATAATGCAGCACAAGATGAACAAGCCGTTTACAATTCAAAGACAACGCAGTAGACGCAGAAACCTCCTTGAAACACAAAGGACATGCCCAAGACACACAAGCAACGTCAGACAAGCTAGAAGCATCTGCCAAATGACCCCCAGCAACCGCCTGCTCCGGGTCACTCATCTGGGGTGGATTTAGTAAGGTTCTTTGTGCTGATTGAAGGTGCTTCTGTGATGAAGTTATTGGCGTTGCTTTTATTTAGTGGGTGGTAATGTGGATTTAAAACTGAAGAATGGTGTTCCGGATGTTTACAAATCGATCAGTTATAACTAGAAAACAAATATGACTGATGCTAAGCGTCACTGTGCAAAGATCCGATGTGTATAGTAGGTGATTCTGGTGTTTTTGTTGTGGCACAGAGCCCCTCCCCGCTCTGCGCGGTGGCGCCCTCCACAAACTTTACAGCGGCGCCTCCCATAAATTTTAACAAAGGAGGCAACACCTCCTTGAAAACAGGCTTGTGCGCAGGAGACCTTGCAAGGCCTTCCTTATAATGTCTGTCGAGCTATGATCAATCAATAACTTTGGCGTTACAGGAGGTTTCGATATTAAGGGCGATGTCCTCCTTGAAAGTTTCCGGGTCGTTCTCGGGGCCACTGTGTTTGTGCGAAAGCGAGCAGCACCAAAGGACATTTGTTCAGCTCACATGCCTCGGTCTCGAACCTAACTAGCAGAAGAACTTTGGTGAAGTCGAAACTTCATATGCACCAACAAGTCGTCCAGGCAAGCGAAACAGCCTTCGAAATGCGGCGCCTGGGGCAGCAGGTCATGAGGCATGGCGTTGATGGCGCCCAAAAGAAAAGAAGCAGCGCTATCCAACTCACCAACCTTTCCTGCAAGCAAGTCGCGCGATGTCAAAGCTGGACATTTCTCGATCTTCTCTTGCATAGGCTGGATTTGTCCAGACCTGGTGTAAAGGTGAGCGGTCCATGTACAGTCTGTGGGCTCTGTGCCAGGGCGGTCCAGCGTCATCTGAAGGATGGTCAAAAACATGATGGCACAGGCAAGCGCACATGACCTGGTGCGGTCTTCCTTGAAGAAAGGCTGGCAAAAAATCAAAGCCTCACGAGCATTTTCCATTTCGAACGCGCTCTTCTCCTTGAGTGCTGGATCCCACCGCAAGAAGGCTTGGACGCCCAACTGCAAGTCAGCTCTGTTGAGGACACCTTGGGACAATCTCTTCTCACCTGCTGCTGCCATGTTGCAGGTTAGACTAGTTTTGTGAGCCAAAAGACCTGGGTCGAATGGGTCGATGTGATGGACAAAGCAAAACCGAGGTTGAATTGCATTGCGGCAATGTTCAGCACTGAATGTGCAAGCATTGTGGTAACCACGGCTAGCGCAGCTGACTCAAATGATTTTCAACAGGTCAAACTGGAAACATGCCGCCTATTCTTCAAAGAATGCCGTGTTGGGGCGGAGCTGCACAGCATCTTCACTCACTGCCTGCTCTTTGAAACGTCGGACATTCTCTGCATGTTTTGCCCAAACTCCACCATTCAGGCAAAGCGCCTGTGAAGACACCCCCGGGCTGCCAGAAGCCAAGTTGGCCATGAGTGCCGGGTCTTGGCTGCCATTAGCTTTCGGAGTCTTGGCGGCAGCCTTGGCAGCCTTGGCCTTGGGCTCAGCAGCTTCAGGCAACAGCTCCGCGCCTCTCTTCGCTGCTGACTTCTTGGGAGCCATGGCTACTACGCACCCACTCTGCAGAAACTCAGCCGTGGGAAGTAATAACTAAGTTGGAGGTACACTCACAGCTGGGCCAGGACTGCAAGGATCTTAAAATGTCTCCTGCTAAAATCAAGACGGTTGTACCATGCCATGCGTGTGACCCGTACTAAATTCGGGCCAACTGCAGCATTCAACGCGTATTTGACTGCCATGCTCGTGACCCGTACTAAATTCGGGCCCGCTGCAAGAGTCAACGCGTATTTGGCTGCCATGCTCATGACCCGTACTAAATTCGGGTCCTCTGGAGAGTTCAAAGACCAGGACTGCCATGTTAGCACATGGTCAACCGTGTAAGAACACGGCGGCCAAACGCGTATTTGCCTGCCGTGCTACCACCTGGCAGACCGTGCGCTAACATGGCGCAGCCTCCTTGATAAAGAAAGGAGGCTGCCATGTTAGCACATGGTAAACCGTGTACGAACACGGCGGCCAAACGCGTATTTGCCTGCCATGCTGTACATGGTGAACACGTGCAACACATGGCGGTCGAACTGCTTCCTGGAAATAGTAGGGAGAGGCCTTAGTAGCGATCTTTTTTAACTCAACTTGCTGCCCGCGGAAGGCAAACATAGACAACAGGAGACTGCATCGTCCACATCGGCTTGACAGTGACCCGGCTTGCTGTGAGAGATGACTGACTTCCATTCAGACATGGTTGGCGAGAAAAAATTCCTCAAGCGCTGGCGCTTTGCCACCGGCCATACTTTCAGCAGTGCGGTGAGCAGGCGAAGCAGCATGTTTGCGGAAACGAGCCACACGAATGTCACCACTGTTCACTTCATACCTTGCAAAGTGATGCCTGGAAACCGGAAACTTGGACATGGCTTCAGGACTCACTTCCTGAGCATCATGGCACAGTCGGCAGCCCAAGCCCCAACTGCCACTCTCCATATTCATTTTGGCGTCCAACCATGCTAATTCTTTCTGCCATACAGGCTTATATTTCACCCATGTGCATCGAGCACATTTTGCACCTGCAGAGCAAGCTTTCACATGTGCATCATCATCATAGCCGCCAAGCGAACAGTTGCCCAACTGCTCTGACATACTTGCTGATCCCTAGGTTTGAGCCGGTCAAGCAGAAAGGGAAATGTGTGCGGCTTGCAGCTAACAATAATAATGACTGATCAACTGATAGGAAAGCCTGCCAAGCTGGCTGCCGCCATGAAAGAAATTACTGAATGACACTCAGCCACCGTTCAAAGTGACCCCTTCACCCATTTTTTCCCCTCAGCCGCGTCCCCCCTGCGGCGATGAGACGTTGATACACTCCGGACAACGGTCAGATGCGACGTCCAAAAATGATCTTCAGCAAGTATCTGAATCTCAGTCTGGGAAATAGCAGCTTCAACAGCGCAGCTCTGCTCGGATCTTTTTGGCTAACTGGCGTGTCTCCGAGTTCTCAGCTGTCAGTGTTAAACATAGGGGTTTAGTTTAGTAACAAAACTTGAGCAAAACGAGTCGAAACTTCTGGCGGCAGTCAAGATGCGCTGTTCATCAAATAGCCATGCTTGTCTTTGAGCCCACCCTGCGGAGAAGCTGCTGTTGAACCATCTGGGCTGAGGTTGCTGCATCCTGCTTCCATGGCTTCTCAGAATTGCAAAACAAAGTCGACCTCTTTGGGCTCACCGGCATGAGGAGCTGGCCAAATCTTGTCGCTTGGCTCGTCTGACACATGGCTGAAAACATTGGTTGAGAAAACGCTGCTACTGACACAGGAGACCTAAGGAGCCTCCTTGCGTGACTTCCCCCTAGTAGCTGCTGGTGTTGACCAATTGTCCAGGAAACTATAGAAGCCTCTCTGCGCAATGAACGTGGCAAAAAAAAAGAAGAAGTTCACAAAACACTTTTCTCAGGAGTGTGTACCTCCTTGGCCAAGGAAGCTTATATGATGAATGTCAACGATCCTTGCTCAGGAGGGTGCACCTCCTTGGTCAGGACACTGATGGATAATGAAAACATGTCAATGATTGTTGCGTGCACCTCCTTGGTCCTGGTCAGGAGGTGTGATAATGAAAACTTGTGAATGAAATCCTTGCTCAGGAAGGTGTACCTCCTTGGCCAGGACAGGAAATCTGAATTCATTATGGAAACACTGGTAAATGATCTTTGCTCAGGAGGGTTTAGCCTTCGGCAAGGCATGTGACATATGAATTTACATGAGTCGATCATGGAAACAGTAACATCTAAACAAGACAAACATGTTTGAAGCAATACGTTTTCTCCAATATGTTAAATCAAGAGAGTTTTGGGCAACACATACATATCCCTGAATGACTTGTAACACATGTTAAAAACCAACACTATAACCATGTCTTAAAACATAGAAGCACCACCAATCAGCGCAAAGAACCTTACTAAATCCACCTTTGTCATCGCCCCCAAGGGGGCGGCAAAGAGACTTTTTTTGACATGAGTGCCAATTTCAGCACGGCTGGGGGAAACTGGCGGCAACCACGCATGCGAGGCAGCGATGCCATTCTCATAGGATACCGGAGTACTGGGAGGCAACCAAGCAGAGCGTTTGCTGACAGGTACCAGGAGGCAACCAACTTTTGTCGGGAAAGTCTTCCTCAGAGTTTCCAGCCCCATCCAACACAACTTGACACAAACGCCAGCAGTCATCCAAGTTATATATAAGCACTAACCCTCATCCAGCCCGATGGCAATCGGGTCCTCCTCCTTTTTGCTTGTGCCGAAAGTCATGGGAATAGCCCAGCTTCCATCGGCCTGTTTACGCACCACACAGGCGCACGAGCCGAAATAAGCGATACCGCCAGCGATGCCTTTGCCATACCCCAGCGATACCGATTAGCCCGTGACCGCAGGTAGACTCTCTCCTCCTTTCCTCTCTTCTTCCTCTTCCTTTCCTCTTCCTGGAGGGACACTACTCTTCTTACTTTCTTTCCTCTTTCTTGTCTCTTTCTTTTCTCTTTCTTTCCTCTTCCTTTCCTATTCCTTTGCTATGAGCTTGTGACACAGTGGCGTCGGCAGATGAAATGGGCAGGAAAGCAGTAATTCGTTGCAAGCAGTTTGTTTCGGGACTTGAAGAGACGTCAATGGATTGCATCCATGTGGAAAGCAAGCTTTGCCCCCCCATGATGAGGGATATGCACGCGTCCTTGCCATCCACCAGGATGGAGAGCTTTCCTAGCTTCCAACTCAGACCATTGACACAGCGGAGGAGTGACTATCAGAAGCAAGTTGGTTTCCAGCATGCAATGATTTGCCCGTGCCCGCGCTGTGTAGCTCTTTGACACTGACTTGCTGACACGTGCGCAGAACAACAGCAGGACAGTAGAGCAAGCAGGAGGACGGCAGTAAAAAAACATTGTACATGCTGTAGGTTTGGACAAGCCATGGCGCAGCAAAGTGCCTTTGATCCAAGAATGAGGTTCCCAGTGCCCATGTCAAACTCCAGTTTGCTGAAATCACGGATCGAAGTGGTTTTTCATTGTGCTATGCCATGCGCCGGTCCATGAATGCAGCAAAGGCTAACCCGAGCCGTTTGTCAAGGCCTCTTCCTTCAAAAACTGTGAACTTGCAGGTAGCACACGAGCCAAAGCTCCTACACCTTGCCCCCACCTTAGACGAATGCATGCTATGGGAGGGCTCCAGTTCTCAGGACATATCCACGGTTTCCGGGAATCAGCTTGTGATTAGCTACAGGGGCTGCCAAAAGGTAAAGCCACCTGCTTTTGGAGGCGTCAGTTGTGTAATGGCTGGCCTTGAAATTGTGAACGCTTTGATCCAAAAGCAATAAGCCACCCATTTGAATCATGTTCTTGGGCCGTTTGAAGATCCAAGAATGTATAATTTTATAATGAGCTGTAAGTCATTCCGCAACAACTAACTCACCATTTTAAAAGATTTCCTTGCAGTCAAAGAAAGGCATTTGCAAAAAACATGCATTGGCTGCCAGAAATTCTGAAACCGGCCTTTTGTCATCATGGTCAGCTGCCGCAGCCAAAGAATTGTTCTGGTTGGACGCTCTTTGGCTACCTGATCTCTCACAACTGGCCTTCTTTCTGCAGATGCGCTTTCCCGGGGCCGGCGCTGGCATCATCATTCGTTCAGCGTGCAATCCGTTTGAATGTGCAACAGCCAACTTTAGACGCTTGTTCTTGCGAAGTTTCCGCCAGACCTCAACGCCGGGAGCACGGCTGGGTGGTCTTGTCTTTGCGCATCCAGTCATTGAATGCTAGGCAGCGGGCTTTCTCATTCTCAACCTTTCTCCGACAGCCTCCCTTGAATTGCCATTCGCTCTGAGCTGAAGAAGCTTGGCTCACTGCTAGGCAATGGTTTGTGTATGACTCATGCAAAGCGCCAGAATCTAAAATGGCCGTCGCAAACTTGATTGGAGTGTCCTGACTGACCGTTTCTTAACCCCAGAAGAGAATTCCGCCCATTGATTTGAGCATTTGAAGCGCTCATCACATCTAGCGCAGTCAGCCATGAAGCGCCACTTCTTTCCAAACAATCTGATGACAGGATCAAAAAGTCGAACTCCACATGCTGACACATTTGCACAAACAGCTTGTACTTGTCGATGAAGTCACGCACTTCTACCATAAACCATGCCCCCGCTGAACAAACAGATGTTTGCGTCTACTCAGTCTAGACTCTGCTCTAGCCAAGCACCAACGAACCATGCCCTCAGCCCTTCGCCTTTTGCACCTCCCACTTTCGGGTCCCTTAGCACATCAGGACAAATTAATTTTGGAACTTCGGAAATTGGACACGCCAAGTCTGGCTGTCGCCGATGCTGCGTAGCTCTCAGCCACCACCCAAATCAATCTAACCCAGGCTTTCATGCCAAACTGCCGGTAAACGCTGCAAAGCGGCAAGGACTCAACATTTCCACACTGGAAGACACACATTGCTCCAGACGCATCGATCGCAAAGTTTGGCCAGGTTGGATCAGCGTCCCAGCCCAGGTAACCATCCTCCCCACTCTCCAAGGTTGGATCTGCAATTGCCAGGGCTTCATGGATTTCGGTATGGGCAAGGCCGTGCTCCGTCATCTCTCATCTTGTTTGACAGCCAGAACACCAACCTCTTCCGCCTTGAGCTTGTCACTTTTCTGCATATCCATCAAGTTGGCCTGACAAGAGTTCCCTTTCATTTTTAGCAGGTTGGCAGCTGCACCTGCCCTGGCCATGATTTTTTTGGGTCGTTGAAATCGATCATGGCACCAAGACTCTTGAGAAGCTTCTTGCTCAGAAGGAGCGGCACCTCTCAAGGTACCGCATGTGACCACATTATCGTTTCCTTCCCACCAATGAAATTGTTTTGTCAGCAGAGCCGCGTGAGCCTTGGCAGGAAGTTCTTTGAGGTCATGCCCATGTTCCTTCATTTAGCAGCTTCAAGCGTCGCTCAAGAGTCCTTCCCCAACCGAACCTATGCCAAGCCGGCGTCGAAAATGCCAAACCCAGCCTCATGAATCAGGCCTTCATGTTTGAATTCATGTCTGCCTTCTCATCAGTACTGCTAGGTTTTCCAAACATCAGCTCCGGCGCCGCACCCTTTGCCCTCCGCTGTCTTCTTCGTTGCATACAGCATTTGTTCTGGATGAGTACATAGCACAGGAGCACCTTTGTGGTGAAGCCCTTCGAAGAGCTTACAATGTCACCAGGTAGCCAGCCCCTTCAAGGAGAGGCCGATTGCACAATGCGAAACTCTGATTGCATCACTGCGGTTGGTGCCTGTAAGATCAAAATAGTCTAAAAATACTCCCCGACTAATTTACTCCCGGGGGAGTAAATTACTACCCAAAAAATTACGTAAATCAAGGCTCAACTTCCGGGAGTAAATTTAGGCAAAGCAATGCAAAGTGCATTGCCCATAATGCAGTTTGCATTGCTCATAATGCAGTTTGCATTGCTCATAATGCAGTTTGCATTGCTCATAATGCAGTTTGCATTGCTCTTAATGCAGTTTGCATTGTTCACAATGCAGTTTGCATTACAAAAAGGAGTAAATATCGATTTAGTCCGGGGAGTAAATTTAGTCCTAGGAGTAAATTTAGTCTTCCAATTTACTCCTAAAAGGAGTAAATTTACTCCAGCGACTAAAGTTGACTAAAGACTAAATCCTTATTTTTGACTAAATTACTCCTAGGACTATTTTTAGACTAATTTGATCTTAGAGGTGGCGTGTGATCCATAGCACAAGGTCTTTGCAAAACGGGTCGCGTTGTTTTACATTGAATTTCTTTCACATTTTCTGCATACAAACCTACCATCAGAGTCCGGTTTTTTTCGAAAAAAGAACATCGAGGAACTTTTTGTGCTGTAAGGGTAACCGTAACCGCAAAAACCGGACACGTCGGCATGAATACTGCATCAGTCAGCCCGGGCCTCAACTCTTAGTGTAAGAGCCCCATAGTGTAGACGCATTGTTTAAGGAAGAAAGGTTCAAAGTACAGTTTTGGCGCGGCAAACAATGTTTGATCTTTGTTTTCTTGACAGTCTCGGTGTTCTTCCAATTTGTTGCAAATTTGGGTGCCTGATTCTTTTCAGGCGCAGCAATCTGAGCGACACGTGCGAAAGCAGGCCGAAAGACCGTGGCAGCCAGCGGAGCATAGCGAGTAGCCGCACAAGCCAAAACACTTTGGGGACACACATGTCAGTGGCCGATGCTGGGACCTGTTGAGTCAGTTGACGGTGGTTGACGGTTCGGTATGTGATGTTGCATGATGACATATTTAATAACGTATTATCGTCACATGTTTTTCAAAAAATATACGAAATCAAATATGTTTACCTTTTTTTAAATATATAAACACATATATTTATGTATATCAGACATGGTGGTAATGTAATTATCAATACGTTAACTATATGGTACCCCCAAGGTAAATGGTTTAGTCCGCTTCCCAATATCAACGATTTTGCTAGCAATAAAAATGTTGAAATCCAAGGATTTGGGGGGTTCTAAACATTTGTATGGTACACGGCCTCAAGACAATGTTATGGCCTACATGGTTGCATTAAGAAAAGGGAGCCATATATCTAAAGGGAACAGTATATCTAAAGGGAATGCCATAAATCTGAATACTGGGCCATGTTGTTTGGGTGCATACATGCTCGATATCGGACTGAAACAATATCCCAAGACAGAGGCTTAGTCAATTGAAATGTAAATCTTAACTATCTGACTCTGGCATCTGCAGGTACTAGGAGGTACGGCCGGGTTCTAGTACCTTTAGTACCTCCTAGCAAATGGTTGCAATCGTTTGCAAACATTTGCAACCATTCTTAGGAAAAAATCCTTTAAGTAGGCAACTTTGGGTTTTTGCCGAAACATGCAAAAAGCAGTGACAACACTGCAATTCACTTAGACGAATTGATGGCAAATGCATGTGTTTCTTTAAGGAGTAACTCTAGCTGACCAGAACAGGTTTTCCAATTTGCACTTTCATTCAAAGGGTGCAGCATTGTTTGAGCAGAACGTGCATTTTTTTCAAAGACATTTTTTTGAGAACGGCATTTTTCTTCAGAATAACACGGTGCATTTCGATGATTATTTGTTTTGTTTTGACATATCACTGTCATAAAGTACATACTTCTTGAATCATTGAAACAATTTCTTCCAAACATACATGCAAGATGTCATAACATGTTTTTAATCATGTAGCATTACTTTGAAAAACGCACATTTGTCACTTGAAAAACATATATCTGATCGACAAAAACAGTCCTTTCAACAAGTATGTTTTTAAATGATGCAGTATATAACCGTAGGAAAACGCGCATTTTGTGCAAGAGGTAGCATTCCTTAAAGGACCGTTTTTCAAAGAAATATTGTCCATTTCAAAATGACGTATTGGTTGGGAACTGATTTTTTGGAAGGGACACATTTCATATCGTATGTGCATTATTACTTCCCAAGAAATGAGTACATACTCACTTCAGAAAGCACAATCATCCATGAAGGCAACCATATTTGGCAAAATGTCTAAGAATGAAATAAGGTGAAAAGAAACAAGGACCCCTGTGGGCAATTGGCCATTATTCAATCAGGCGCAATATAGTGCTGCAAATGAAGTAATGTACCCTGGAAAGTAGCATTATTTGATGGTGTAAATTTAATGGGGCAAGAGCAATCTCTTTCAGTGAATATGTTGTTCAAATATCCCTTGGAACAAATGCATAATTGCATTTCAAGAGGTAGCATTCCTTTGAAGCGAAAGTCAATGTTTTTAGAGAGGCACTGTTCATGTCAAAATGGTAGCGTTTGTGGGAAACATTTGTTGTTCAACAAGCACTGTTCATTGCGAACCATGAGTGCGTACTCAGTGCAGAAAGTGCGATATAATTCGATATATGTGTACGACATGTGCAATATTATGTCCTTTCACAAGAAATGGCCTATAGATGGTCACTGACATCAGATGCATCAAGATATGGATTTCCATTGGTTTCCACACTAATCTAAATCTGCGCCGCTCCACCCGATGGGTGCCCCTTCTGGCTTCTGGCTCTCCCTCCTCTCTGGTCGAGACCATTGGTGGTCAACACATTGTCCAAACATCTTTGCCTTTGCATGCTTTGATGTTAAGTGCTGCAGTGCTACAGAGCCATTTCCCAAAATTAGGAGGGGTGGCTAGCAACTATGTATACCGTCTGGACATTTAACAAAGCCATGCAACATCTCTATTCTTGAACAGGTAAAGCATCGAACAATATACCATAGCTATGTCAAGTTACTGGAGGATAGATCATGTTCAAACGGGGGAATTTCAGGAAGGCCACCAGAAAGTTGACCCTTGACTGTGGTGGCCTGTTCAACTGTTCAGGCGGATGATGTTCAAGTTATCCAGATTGATCCAGAGATTTCCGGTTGTCGAAGTTTAAGCCACATTAATATTTCATTAATATGCATAGAATAGAATGTGCAGTAGTGTTGGCTTATGATAAATACTCACATGTCATATTTATGAGTTACCATTTTTTCGGAAATGACAAATGAGTATTAAAACACATATATAAATCATAACTTATTTTTTAACAAAGGGAAAAATCAGCGCTGCCCAACCGAGTTTGTTCTTTTCGCAGCCCAGTTGGTTTCCAAAAGGATACACCCCAGGAACCAGCCAAGTATTGAGTTTTGGCGTTGTCGCTATGGTACTGAAGAAAGTCTAGGACCTTCCCAGCGTGTTTGTTGCAAATCCCAATAGACGCCAATCCTTTGCTATTTTGCGTTTTTTTGTTTTAATCTAGCACCACTTCAAAGAACAAAAACGACAGAAAGAAAAGACTAAAGCAATCAGGAAAGATAAAAGGAATGGACACACAGGAAGTGAGCCCGAGAGGGAAACATCAACAATAATTATATATATAATATAGATATAGGAACAATAGTTTACTTCCAGTGACCCCCTCCCTGACATATTATTCTGACATGGCTTCTTGACTTTTATCTGGAAGTATAGATGGCTGACATCTGAAATCCACTGCTGTGGAGCCACGAGCTTCTGCAGCTTACAACGAAGCCGGAACTTTCTGTCAGATCCGGCTTCGTTGGTGCCTACAGTGGCGACGAGTTGGCACAAGGAAAGGAAAGGAAGGGGAGGGAAAAGGAAGGAAAGGAAAGAAAGAAATAATGAAAGAAAGGAAGAAAGGAAGAAGGACAAATTCTAAGACTGAGGGATCTTCTCCTTAATTTTCCATACTTGCCAAAGGAAACAAGTCACTCCGTTCATGACTTGACACCTGCAAGGGCATAGTTCAAACTAAAAATCAGCCCCAGCTTGTTTTACCGACGCTTGACACAGGGTCAATACGTCGAAAAGAAATGCCATGAGAGAAAACCTGGAGTCTGAGAAGGGATCTCAACAAAAACAGTTCATGAGTGACAGGACTTCCAAGTCTCAATCATGCGCAGTTTTTTTGTTCATGTTTTTCTCTTTTGTTTGCTCTTCCCTCCTGTTGCTTTTTTTGCCCCGCTGTTTTTTTGCTATATATGTTTCTTTAATTACACGATTTCCTCGATGTTGTTCCGTTCCTGTTGCTGTCTTGTCTTCTTTTCTCGCTTGTGTTTCCTCCCATTTTAGCAGTTATTTTGGTGTTCACCAAGGTACCATACAGATTCAAATTGATTCAAATTTTAGCAGAACTATGCAGAACTGAAAAGGGATGATGAACAACCACTAAACCTAGAGCCCTGCAAGTCGGATACTCTCGAAGGGGAATATGATTTATGTGCTCAACCCAAGAGTAAACCTACTACTTTTTGGGATGGTCTTTTGTCAAATTAGGTTTACCACATGCAAAAAGGTGCTGCTTGATGATATTTTCGCAGGTCATGCGCCGATTCCTGTTGGGGATACCTATCAACAACCAGTACAATGGGGTGGGATACGGGTATTGTTCATGTCTCAGACTCAATGGTTTCATTAGTCCACTGCAAGGATTGAGGAGTATGGGTCAAAATGATCAACGCCCAAAATGGAAGTTTTGGTGTTTCAAAACCGACTGATTCCTTTGGATTTCCAATCCTCAAGCAACTGGGGAGGATATTACCCTCCGGTCAACAGGGCTGGAGAATACCCGTTTTAAAGTCTAAATGGAAGTTTTAAAGGGAAACTATATCTTACCGAAGGCCCGGGTATTTTCAGGAAGCCATGTTTCATTACGGGGTGTTGATAATCCTCGTTTAACATGTTGATGTGGGATGATCAGCAGTATTGGCCCCTCAGCTTCGCTCGTGAACAGCTAAGGACAGCGACATGCCGAAGAAAAATGATGAACAGACCGATGAGAAAAGCAATGCTCCAGCCACCTAGACCATCGGGGTGGCGATTGAATCATCTAAAGGGCGAATTACCCAGACTAATGGTGGCATTGGTTGTCCAAGAGCCATACACTTGAAAGTCTTAGGGCCCAAAAGTATGTACATGGGAAGCTTAGGGTCCCATCGCTGTCGACAGTTCCAACAGTGACGTACTCACACAAGGGTTCAAAACGTTTTGGGTTGTCCCAAAAACGTATCCCAAAACACCATGATTTATGATCATGTTTCCGAATGGAAATACACACTCTAGTGACACTCTCATCTAGAGACAAAGTCTTGTATATAATATGTTGTCAAACATGCGGAGTTTGAGCAGGTCTGAAAGAGGGAAAATCTATCAAAGTTGCTTTTGGTTGGATGATGCAACTGAAAGTATATGAGAACCATCTTTTCACAGCGGAATTCCGGCCAGCTTCGGGTATTTCTGGGAAACCCCCATCACAAAGGACAGGTGAATATCATGTGGTAATTCAACAGTTTGCGACGGACAATGGTAACCATTATCAACCCCGATGTTTGATGGTTAAACTGCCATGGTTGCTGATTGTGGGGCCTCATGTTTTGCCCAAGGGGCGCCTCACAATGTTTTTTTGTTTTCCAGGGAACCTGTCACCGAGCAAGATAGATAGACAGATACCTAGATGGATGGATGGATGGATGGATAGATAGATAGATAGACAGATACCTAGATAGGTAGATAGATATATATATATATAGATACATAGACAGATAGAGAAATAGATAGGGAGAATATGGATCAATTCACGTCAGTGTTTATCCCTATCATCGCCCCATATCTCCGCTGTGGTTTCTTGTCTCAGGCGGAGTCAGCTAGCTCACCAGCCGAAGGGAGCTCAGCAGTCGTCGAAGCGGAGTATAACGTTGCCGAACTCGAGCCTCAGTCCTCAAATGGTTGCAGGTGAATTGTCATACATGGGGATTCTGATGATTAAGTACCATTAAGTGATATTATATACAGGAAGTGAACGGTGGATTTGGGGATCATTGTTTGTTGTTTGACAATTGATATGGAATTGAAGTCAAATGACAGCAAACGCAGGAAAAACCCAGAGTTGATGTGAATAACAATTGTTTCTTGTAGCCAATGCACTAAGAAAAGTGCTGAATAATCATTTAAACAGTGACCATCATCCTGTTGGATTATAGTAGGTTTTAACTTGCTTTAACAGTTTTTAACCACCATTGACATGCGTTTGACCATTTGAAGCATTTTGAACCATTTTGATGGAAGGACATATTGTATGAAATTCTCTAATTTTCTCTGAAATCTGTTTTTTCCTATGTGTGGTAGTTGGGTTTAGCCATGAACCTGCGTGAATTGTGACGACTTCACCACAACAGCACCTTAATAAATGATCGTAAATCTTTGTGACGACCTTTTCAATGGGATCACAGCGCCAAAGTCCCTGACCTTCCAGTTGTTGATGGGACAGGTTTACACTTGTTGATTTTCGAATCCGTGAGGATCCAAGTCATCCAAGAGTTTGTAAGATGTAAGATCTTCCATCTTTCACATCATGTGGGGATGCGTCGAAACCATTCAAAATCTTTTTTTTTAACCATATGTTGGGTACCATCCATTAAATATTAGGTACCATTCACCAACTATTGAATATTTTGGGTGAATAAGCATCCATTAACCAACTATTTCGGGTACCATTCACCAGTACCCCGCCTGGACTCTGGCGGGATCAGCTTTCGATGCCTAGGATGTTCGCCTAATGCCCGAATGGTCTGATTTTTTTTTTGACTATGTAAACTGGTTGGTGGTTCGGAACATGGCTTTTATTTTCCATTTCCTATATGGGATGTAATCCTTCCCATTGACCAACTCATATTTTTCAAGATGATGAAAACCACCAACCAGTATACTAGTTGTTTGCTTGAATGACATAGGTTATGTTCTAGTTATAGTTGTTTATCAAGAAATCCCCAAAATTAATCGTATGTTTTTTTCTCTTGGGTACAACCACTCACGCTCTCTAGAAAACTACAACATTGAAACGTATTGAAATCTAGAATCAGCATCTTATCCATTATTATCTCCAGCCATTCAAAAACCATATTATCATATATTATGCATGTTTAGACAAATGTATACAAATGTCACTAATATCTGTTTCAGTTTCTGCTGAGAAACGAGGTGGGTGAATCCACTGGTGCAGGTATTCAGTAGAACCCGACCCGAAAAAAGCCTCATTAATATGGTTGATTCAACATCCAGCTATATCCCGATGATCACCCCAAAATACCAGAATTACACACCCATGCAATGGTTGAATCATGTTAAATCCGATTTGTTCATGCTTAATTCAGCATATCTCAGACTTGCTGCGGCCTTTTCATACGTACATGATAGCCACAAGAGACGGAAATTGGACATGTCCTCTTTATTTATCCAAAACACACCTGGGGCATGGGGAGCAACCCTGTCTATTGTAATTACCCCCTGGTTATCTAACAGCTATGGAAGCCATGGCCCATTTCTAGATGATCAAAGTGATGATTTACCTCATCAAAATGTAATTACCTCATCTTCTGGCATTCTATCTGACATATCTTCTGGCATTCTACCTGGCATATCTTCTGGCATATTATCTGGCATTCTATCTGGCATATCTTCTGGCATATCTTCTGACATCCTATCTGGCATTCTATCTGGCAAATCTTCTGGCATTCTATCTGGCAAACATTCTGGCACTCTATCTGGCATACCTTCTGGCATTCCATCTGACATTCTATTTGGCATACCTTCTGGCATTCTATCTGGCATATTCTGGCATATGTTCCGGCATATCTTCTGGCATTCTATCTGCCATTCTATCTGGCATGTCTTCTGACATCCTATCTGGCATTCTATCTGCCATTCTATCTGGCATGTCTTCTGACATCCTATCTGGCATTCTATCTGGCAAATCTTCTGGCATTTTATCTGGCATATCTTCTGGCATTCTATCTGGCATATCTTCTAACACTCTATCTGGCATATCTTCTGGCATTCTATCTGGCCGTTGAGGTCCAGCGGTGCACACTGAGCTGGGAAGGTCCCAGGTTGAGGTCCATGCGCACTGAGCTGGGAAGGTCCCAGGTTGAGGTCCAGCGGTGCACACTGAGCTGGGAAGTTGGCAAAGAGCTTGGCGAAGAGTTGGCAAGGCGGAAGTTGAGGTGGAAGTTGATGCAGACATGGTCGAGGCGAAACAGGCGGAGGAGAAGGAGGAGGAAGAGGAGGAGGAGGAAGAGGAGGAGGAGGAGAAGGAGGAGAAGAGCTAGCCGAGGAGGAGGAGAAGAACAACTCTGATAAAATCTAACAACCCTCACCTGGCAGGTGGGGAAAAACAAATTCAGTTTCGCAAAGTGTTCCCATTGCCAGCAGGGTAGTTCGGTAGTTCCTCTTCATGTTATCCATAGATTGTAACTTTTGTTCTCTGCCAAGGAGTCTGTGCCTTGGCTGCCTTGATCGAAGTCGGTCTCCGGGAGTTTTTTTTTCGGGTAATATACCTGGATGGAAGATACTTTGGATATAAATACCGGATAATATGGATACTATGGAAAATAATATGGATATATAGGTCTTGAAGCATTTTGACTTAATGATGTGGATCGATATCGCCGCCCTGGCCACTCCTCTCAAGTTCAAAAGTCCCAATGGGTCTGAGCGCTATCCCATACTACCATTTATTGCTGATCCTCAACTGTGGTTCGTTGGGGTTCATAGGTATCCAGCTTGTTCATCAAAGGGGAATTTCAGCAACAGTTGAGTGAATTGTCAGCGAGCCTCAGACGCCATTGACTCGCCAAGACAGCCGGAGGTTGAGCAGTGGAATCCAAAGAGAGGTGAGGATGTGGGCCGGAACTCAAGCTTGCTCTTTTTGTTGATTAGACTGCTATTGACCTTGTTTAACTTACTAATGTGTGGCTGGATTTGGAGTCGGCAGCAGAAAGAAAGAGGGCTGACAGTAGGCCTGGGGCTCCGGTGAACCAAAAAGACTTAGCGCAGAGGCAGCTAGCAGAACTGAGGTTGAGGAGACATGGCTTTGGTGAATAGAGATGTTTTGCTAGAGTATGATGTTGCGGGTCCTCGTCTTTGGCATGAGAGAAAGGTGTTGGAACATGTGCAGGGCAGATTTGTATGTTGTTTTGACACCAGACAGAGATATCTATGTTGAAGAACTGGGACTCCTCAACGCCCATGTGCGGAATATCAGAGTGCGACCACATCCTGGAGTTGCTCCTCCGGGGGTAGCTGCAGCTGAGATCTATGCCATGCCGGCGTTTGCTGTCGATGAGATGAATGAATTTTTAGATGAGGCCAGGACGCTCGCCGACCAGGAAAGAGCTATGATGGCTGTGGGTGGTCCAGCCGCTGCCAGCTTGGCAGGGGCAGGAGCTGCAGCTCCAGCTGGGCTTCAGCCTGGGGCTGGTCAGCCGCAGTCTTTTGAAGCTTTGGATGGATACCTTGCGGGAATCCTCAAGTGGCTGGCCACACATAGTGCTGACTCTTTTGCAGATGGAGGGTGGTGGATCAATTTTCGTTTTGATGGAGGAGATTACCACAGGTTCATGCAGAAGCCAGCACAGGCGGATCATAGGGTGCTTGCACTTGAGCTGAATGCCCTAGGGCAGCCAGAAAGGAGCCTCAGGGAAGTTGCATCTTTGAGCCAAGAGGTGAAGATGAAGTGGTCTTTAGCAGGTCCTAGAACGGCAAGATTGCGCATCAATTACCTAGCTGTCGAAGGTCTTGGTTTTGAAGGGCATGATGAGCGACTGAGACAGGTGACAAAGGCTGATGCATCCACTTGGGGGATCCAAGAGCATTTCCAGGTATCCAATGAGTTTGAGGCAGGCGTTGTTGGTTGATCAACTGGACGGTTGCAATTTGCTTTCAGTTGGGATACAGTTTCGTAGGCTGCAAACCATAGAATATTCGTGATCGAGATGGAGGCGAAGGCAGTTGGGGGCGCCTCTCTTTAGAGGAGCAAACTACGTTTGGTGGTGTCACCATGCAATTCTCTACATTGATAGTGTGCCCAGAGTTGCTTGAGCATGACAAGATCAAGACAGAGCGTGAAGCTTCTCTCGCAAAGAACTTGCGAAGGCAAGGGAGGAGAGAGAGGCAGCAAGGCGTGGGAAAAAGGGAGACAAACAGTCAGACCCTTGAGATGTTTGGTGCAGGGTGGACGCGACCAATGCCATCCTGCAACACCAAGTCGGGAGGGGCTGAGCGGAGGCGCCCACGGGATATTTTTCCTTTGCCCCTTTTGCGTGTGAAAAGCTGGCAAGGTTGGCCGAAAGATTTCGCAAAGACTTCATCGCCGGCGACATTTTGAGGAGGAGGTGAACCGTACAATTGACTCAATGAATTTGATGTATGGTAGGCCTGGATTACAGCACAGCGCTGTGGGAGGTTCGTCAACTCATGACCTTAGCACGGCGCAGTGCCAGGTCCTTGAATTCATTGAGCAGGCCTAAGCTGTTGGAGAAGCTGGCTTTGAAAGCATCTCCGGCCAAGAAGCCCTCAGGGAGCTTCGGGTTTCACAGGGGCATGAGGAATTGCCGACCTCATGCCCTCTGGCATGATGGCTTTGCCCTCTGGTGCTGTGTCTCCTGTGGCGCTAGATTTGCTGGTGGGCCAAAACGGGCAACGTGAGGTGGAGGAGTGCGCATCTTTACAGACACTTGCGACGGCCGAGGCTGCAAGAAATCTAAAGGAACAGCAGCTAGGGCGTAGCTATGAGGATCCACATGCAGTTTAGAGAGACCGAGTCAAGTATGCAAGCTTTGTTGAGAAGTTGCTGGGCCTAGGTCTGCTTGATCCGTCCTTGTCAGAACCGGTTGAGAAGACCGGCATGTTTTTCGTGAAGAAGAAAGGTGGGCGTCAGCGCCTAATCTTTGATTGCCAGAAGCAACTGCCATTTCAGTGTGCCGGAGCCCATTCGTTTGGCTACAGGCGATAGCATTGGCCGTATTGGGACTGACCGTACTCCTCTGTACATGACCTCAGCCGATTTACAGAATGCGTTTTATACCATGTCCATGCCTACAAGTCTCAGGTCTTTTTTTTGGGGCTGCGAGGCTTGTCGGCCAAGGACCTTGGCGTGGAAGAGCTTGATGGGGTTAGGCTGAACGGGAAGCAGTTTTTGTACCTGTGATCCCAATGGGCTGGAGTTGGGCAATGGTGCCAACATGTGAATGAACTTCAGTGCGACAGAGCTGGGTTGCGGCCAGACCGGAGACTTTCTTGTTTTCCTCGCCGGTACCACCGGGGAATTTTTGGCACATACAATATGTTGACAACTTGCACGTCATTGGAACTTGTAAAGAAGAAGTGGAGAGGCATTTTTGGTCACAGTGCACGAAAAAAAGGTGAATGAAGGTCAGGCAGAAGTTTTGAGTCGGCAGGTGGAAAAAGTGGTTTGTTGCGTCCCACCAAAAAGCGTGTTTGGAGGATCCGAACTGCAATCAGAAAGCTTCTCAAAAAGGGACGAGCTAGCGGACAGCAGGTAGAAAGATTCCTTGGTCATATCACTTTTGTTTCACTTTGTCGGCGAGAAGCCCTCTCCGTCCTTGGAGAATGCTACACTTTTGTCAAGCGGCAGCGGCATTACACACAACAATGTGCGTAGTGGCTGGAGGGATACGCTATGTTCTGTCGATGCATTGGAATGGGCTTTTTGGGTGCTACAACCGCGCTTTCAGATCCTGAAGAGTTGAGGAGCTTGGGTTTGGTTTCCGAAAGGTGGAGCTGATGATGCACTTTCAAAGCTGGTGAGTCTGTGGTGGTAGAGGTTGGCATAGGAAGTTTCAAAACAGTTGGTTTTTCTGCAGTAGACATGCAGGGCTTGGCAAGTAGTTGGAAAGCTGGGGCTACTCTGTATGGAATCAAACACATATTGAGGAATAGTGCGAATTTTGGCAAGAAGCATGTGATCTTAACAGATTCTATGACACCAGCGGTTGCCTTTGACAAAGCCCGAGCATGCAGTCACCGGTTGAGGAGAGTCATTCAGCAGGCAGCAGCACTCAGCTTGGGCTCAGGATGTTTTTTTTCGCAGTTGGTGGGTTCCTAGTGAGTGGAATCCTGCTGATGGTCCCAGTCGTGGCTCTCGTTTTTGCCATCAACTCCTTTGAGACGGTTCAATTCTTCACAGGTCGCTGGGGATACGAGTGACATGGGACGGGCAGCCGCAGAAGTCACAAAAGGCTCTAGCTGCAAAGCCTCGAAGAGTGAGCTCGGTGGCGTCGTCACCATCAGCTCCGCTGACATGGGACATCGAACAGAGCCAAAACTCGGGAAAGGAAAAGCAAGCGGAGAGGGCTGCAAGAACAAAGTGCGAGCAAACAACCCCAAGTACACTTTGAGAAAAGCATCAGTGGGGCCCCTGACTCTCAAGAAATACGAGGCCGTTCTCCTCACCCAGTTTCTAGAGGGCGAGGACTTGAGCAGGGCGAACGGTGTCACGGCAGCAGTGATTTTTCACTTTCCTGGAACCAAAGGTTTAGGTTTGCCCGCTAAGATCCAGGGTGCCCATCCCATACGAAGCAACTTCTTTGTTGAGCCAAGTAGCTATGCGCATGGGAAAAATGGAGATTGCGCTATGTCTTCTGCTCAGTTTTTTCTTGTACCTGAGGCCATCCGAGCTTTTTAGGCTGAGGGTGCAGGATGTTGTGAGACCGGTGGGGAAACGCCGGAGGACATATCAGCATTACACTCTCCTTCTACATTCAAACGAAGTGGGCATCCCATCGAAGACCTTGCAGTACAGTACGACGAGATGCTTTCTGGATCTGAAGCACCAGAAGTTTTTGGGGCCCGCGCTTTGGCCATGGGGACACGCAGCAACAGCGAGATTGTTTTTTCATGTTTTTCGATCACCCTGCAGGATCTGACAGATTTCATGGAGTCTCAGTGGAGGCCACTAGGCCTTCAACCCTTGGGGGTGCCACATGCGTACAGGCTCTGGCACGGAGGAGCATCACACGATGCGGCCCATGGGTTGAGGGAACTAACTTCCATCCAAGCGAGGGGGCGGTGGCAGACATTGAAGTCCCTGAAGAATTACACAAAGGGCGGAAGATTGCAACAACTGGTGGGAAGTCTTTCAAACGAAGTTCAGTGTAAGGCGGCAGAAGCCATAAAAAGCGTCAGCAGGCTTTTCCTGTAGCAGCACTGGTGTTCTGCCTGCAGCCTGGAGTCTGTTTCTTTTTGGAGTTTTTTTTGCGAGTGGGCATTTGAGCAAAGTAGTGCATGAAGAGCTGGGATGGCCGGTCCTTTTCCGGGATATCACTCTGGGGTGTGACTATGACCTCACCAAAAGAGCCAATCAGCATAAAATCTTCAACTGGTTGCGGCAGGGTTTCCTCAAAGCTGGCCATTTGGGTACTCCTTGCAACAGTTTCTCTAGGGCACGTGACATGCCTGGTGGACCTCCAGCACTACTACGTAGTGACAGTAGACCTTTGGGGCTGGAGGGCTTGCGGCAAGCAGATGCGTTGAAAGTGAAGCTGCATGGGAAATGCACTGACGTACTTTTCATGTCATGTTTTGGCTTTGGCTTTGACTCTACATGTGGCTTTCACGTTAGAGAATCCTCTACGCAGTAGACTCTGGCTTTGTCCTTCCGTGCAGCGACTTCTGCCTAGGCGTTTTACCTGCGTTGTGGAGGTTACTTTTTGTTCTTTTGGAACGTCTTGGAAGAAACCTACAAGGCTTTTGGGAATAGATATTGATCTGAATGTGTTGAGTGGCCATTACTACAGAGGCACTAAACGTGGGATGTGTCTTTTTTCGGACAAGCCTCATGTTGCCTTAATGAGTCAAACCAATGGAGTATGGCGCACAAAGCTGGCAGAACCTTATCCCAACAAGTTTTGTCGAGCCCTGCCAAATGTTTTGCAAATCTTGACCTATCCTTGATGGCAGCTGAGTTCAGTCGTCACCTGACTCAGAAATGAATGAGTGAATGGGGGCGATACCAGAAGCGGGTGGATGAAACAGAGGAGAAATTTCTTTTGAACTTGGCCTCCTGCCGTTTTGGGCAGAAACATGCCCGGCAGGTATGGATAGTCTGAACTGGCAAAAGAGAAGCGGAATGTGTCATATACGTCTCGAACCATTTTGACTCAATGATGTGGATCGGTATCGCCGCCCTGGCCGCTCCTCTCAAGTTCACCCGAAACCCCCCCACCCCAAGGGTGGCTGACAGGGCGGGATGGATGAAACAGCGGAGGATTTTTTTTTTGAACTTGGCCTCCTGCCTTTTTAAAGCAGAAACATGCCCGGCAGGTATGGATAGTCTGAACTGGCAAAAGACAAGCGGAATGTGTCATATTCATATGTATATATATATATAAATAAGTATATATATATATATATTTAAATATTAGATACTAAGTTACCACAATTTCTACCATTAAGTTGAAGGGAGATACTGTGGATGGTCGCAAAATCCTGCACCACCAAAAGAATGGTTGAAACTTAAAAAAAGACGGGATGTTTACCACCTATGAACTAGTGCAGGATTTCTTCCATCCACCGGATTTTATTAACAATGGGAACTGGACGAAACATTGGATATTCACTCCAGATGGGATTTTCATAAGTCGTAATATCCAGTAGTGGACATATTCACGAGATATTAAGAACGGGAATTCATTGGGATACACTGGGGATCTAATCATCGACCTCACTGCGGCGTTATGACGTCAGATGGTTTTTATAACGGAAATCATCCCCAGGTTATCCAGATCTATGTCAGTTTACCCCGGGGGGGAAGCATCCATGTTTGGGGTCCAACCATTGACCGGCAGCATGTCAATGCAAACAGCTCCTTCAATGTAAACGTATTTTGAAAATATGTTGAAATCTCTACACACACACACATATATATATATATATGTGAATATTATATTGAGGGTGTCCATAAATTGAGGGACCTCCATATCATCCAAATCATCCATCTCGATTGTTCCGACCATGTTTTCCCTTGGAAAATGATTTACGAATGGTGGGTTTTCATTTTTTTAGCAGCATGCTAATACACACATTCATATGTGGTACACCGATGACTCGACTCACACCCATTTCTGGCGCATCCCGGAATCATGCCGGGGACATTCCAACTTTTCACTTGGAATGAGGGGCAACAGGGTCACGACAAATGGGGATGATCAACTGAGTCATTGAGTTCGAACTGCCAAATGCGAACTAAACTGGACATGTACTACACACTATAATCATTCTGGAATTAAATCAAAAAAACATTTGATTGACATTGTCATATTTTATTTACCTCAGCAAAATTATCACCAAAGATCAGTTTCGGTGGAAGGCGGCCACGGATGTCACCGAGCTGTGTGTGAAATCCCTAATTTTTGAAGGGTTGGCTATCGGTCGAAAATCCGAGTTTTAAATTTAGACATCGCAATATCAATGAGTTTAGTGGTCGTGTTTTTTTCAAATCGCCGTGAGTTGTTGAATGCATTTCGTGGTTAAAAAAAAACGGTGTCCTGTTGACCTGCTCGTTCCGGTTGAGGAGACACCCAAAAATGCCCCCCATTGGCGCCGACTTCGGACATTCGACGCCACTGAGGTGGGTATCAGTTTGCCCGCGCAGGGACGAGTGGTGGCTGAGAATCTTTGACGCCGCCATTACTTGAGACGTATTTATTTCACAGTACGAGACGGCAGTGGATGGAAAAGTGGATGGACTGTCGATTGCATCCAACAGATCATTTAATGTACGGATACGGTCATGGACGGAGATAAAAAATTGCAAACATCTGTGAAGTTGAAGATATTGATCTTCCAGTTGGGAATGGTTCAAGCATGTATATATATATATATGCAGGGGAGAGAAATTTATCATAACAACGTACACACACATAATATGTGTATACTGTTTATAGCAGTATACTTATTAAGCAATATTATATATATACAATTTATTTATATTTACATAATTATATATATATATCAATATTAAATCTCTGTGTATATATATATATTAATCTCTCTATATATTTATATATGTTTAACAATCAATTTATATATATACATGAATATACATATATATGTTTTGTAAATTAGATAGAAATGTAGCAATATATATATATATATATTTATTTATTTATATATCATATGTATATATATATATAATCCTCTTACGAGTTTCCCCCAGAAAACCAGGTAGGTTAACCCCCCTGTAAGGACGTCTGTTTCTAGAGAAAAAAATATGCATGGGAACATAGAGGCTTTATGTAACAACCCACGTTGGTTCTAGAGAGCATTTTTTTATAAGTTGTAACCTATCATACTCGTATGGTCATACTTTTCTAGAGGCCAAAAAAACGGATTTTGCGGATAAAATTTCACATAACTTAGAGAGGTAAGAGTGAGCTTTTCTAGTGGCCCAGGTTTTCTAGAGCTGTTCAACATTGTTCAATACTGCAACACTAAGGAGTCAGATTGCGATTTTCTTGTGGATCCTGGTTTTTTAGAGGTAGACAATAGTGTTCAGTACTGCAACACTAAGGAGTCAGATTGCGATTTTCTTGTGGATCCTGGTTTTTTAGAGGTAGACAATAGTGCAACAGGCAAGCTCCAGTATATGTCTGGAATTTTCTAAATATCATCTATGAGGAACCAAATATATGAAATTTTCATTGGACATGATTTTCTAGAAGTGTCTTTCTAAGCCCAAAGCACATGTTCACAATCTTCTAGCAGGGTCCAGCCTTGTTTTGCTTGTTGGTTTTTATAGAGGGGGTGCAAAATTTGATGAAGTTTGTAATGCTGATAGCCGTCTCAGCGTTTTATTTGATTCCAATTGGTTTCAATTGATTTCATATGACTTCATCTGACAACTGTTGAATTTCGGCTGGCAACTATTGGGTAGGATGGCTGGACATATTGCTAAGAGATGTTGAGACTTTTCTGAGCGGAAGGAAAAAATCGAAAAAATCGAATTGGAAAAATCATGAAAAAATCGAAGAAACCGAAGAAATCGAATTTTTCGAAGCTGCTGCTGTGGGAGAAACTGGATGACATTCGAAACACAATGTCCTCTAGAAAACCTGGACTTGCAACTCGGCAGTTGGTTTCTATGTCCGCATTTTCCGCAGTTAGGATCCTACCTCAGATGTCCGCGCATGATATTCTAAGGAAAAATGAGCGTACCATAGTGGAAAAATGCATTTTGGTATGCGTATGATTTTCTAAATGTGGTACTGTTATTTTGTGGTCAGAGTGTGCTTTACTATTTCCGTTAACTCAGGACCCTTCATTTTCTAATAGAAAAGCAGGGGTGCCTACCTACCCTGGTGAACTCGTACCCGGATTATATATATATATATATAAGTTATTTTTGTATATGTATCATGATAATTATATATCAACAGACATTTTTATTATGATATATATATATATATATTACCCAGAACTTCCATTCCTCCTTATTTAAGGAATTCCTCCTTATTTAAGGAATTCCTCCTTAAAATTCCTCCTTAAATTAAGGTGGAATTTTTGAAAAATTCCTCCTTAAAATTCCTCCTTAAATTTTCAATTGCAAGGAGATCTTGCACCTCCTTCAGCAGGAGACTTGAAACCTCCTTATCCCAGATCCTGGCAGCAAAACTTTTCACTTCAGCTCTGGAATCACTTGTGCTCGAAAACTTTGCAGAACACTCATGCCTATGGAATAAGGGTTGTGGCTTCCACCTTTCACAGCTCCTAAGTGAGCTAGGAAGCCACCAAAGTCTTCGTCTCGATATGTCCAACTGTCTGATGGACAAGAGTTCTGGAGCAATAAATCTAAGAAGCTGTGGTGCTTTGGTTTGATCTTCTAAGTATGGTCAGTCTCGTTTTCCAAGCTCTTGCACAACAGCAAAAACTTTCTGCCAGGCAGCAGCATTGACTGGTGATTCCATAGATTCTTGGACAAGAAAGAATAACATTGCCACAGTTCTGTGGCAGCCATCTTGATTGTATATTCAAACACACTGTCATCAGCCAAAAATTCATCGCAGATTTGTTTTGCAAGAGTAATCAACCCTCGAGCTTCTGCAGCTTTGGCTCGAAGTTTTGGACTTGAACTGGCTTTCTTTCTGATCATGAGGACTGTCAAAGTAGGAAGCCTGTTTTCCACACCTTCAGTCTTGTAGTAGCTTGGAATTCTGTGGAACAAGCTTTTCACCCTTTCTTTGACATTGTTGCCAGGCAAGTGATTTCCAGAGGCAATTAAATGGTGAAAAACATTGCCCATAAAATCTGCTGCCACGCCCAAGTCCACAATGTGAAGCCAGTCCAAAAGAAATTGTTTGCTTGTCAGTCCTGGTGTTTGAAACAATTCATTGATGTCAATGCCAGAATTGGAAATGGATTGCAACAAAGTGAAATGGTCCAAAGGATCAAACGCCTTGCAGCTTTCAAAGTTTCGAATTTCATTTGGTTTGCACAAGCACAAATGGCAGCATCCTTGTTTGTCTCGCCATCCAGGAAATTGGAAAACTTCTTTTCTCATAGCCCAATCACCTCTCACTTCAAGTAAAAAAGCAGTGAAAGGCAATGCCTTGCCATTGAAGGTGCTTCGTTTTTTGTCGCCTGGGTGCCAAAAGCTGCCATCATGCCTTGCTGAAGGCCAAGTGCAATTGGCTAAGTGAATAAAAGACCAAGACAAAATTCCTAACATCTTCGACAAAGTTACTCCCTTGATGCACCAGTGCTTTGGAATACAGCACAAAGGGATTCGCAAAGTACCATTAGGTGGAAGTAAGCCAGGAAAATTCAATGAGATGTATTCCAAAGTTTGACTTCTGTCATAATTGTAAGGTGTGCCATCGATCCAAAGGCCAAGTCCTATGGCTTCTCGAACTTGGAACTGCATTTGCATGTTCGCCAAATGTTTTTTTGCTGAGTTCACACATGCCACCAGTCTGCAGCAAGTCTTTCTTCTCAGAGCGCTTCGAGAAGACAAAATGAATCTCATGTGGCAAAAGAAAAGGTATCTTCTTCATCTCTTCTGCTTGTGTTTCAGGATTGTAGCAAGGGATCAATGCAATGTATTCATTGAACCACAGGCAGTTCTTCAACATTTTTCTTTTCATATCCCTTGCCAAATTCTTTTCCCAATTGGCTTGCTTCTCACCACTGCCAGATTTCTCTGCACCTTTGACCAAATCTTTCACACCAGCGGCTCCAGCTATTTGTGCATCTTTCATGAGCTCATTGGCTCTTCTAGCAGAGACAGTCTTGGTCAAAAACAAATTGGACACATTGTGTCGAAACCTCTTCTGGTCAGGTTCCCTAAGGGTAGACAAATCTACCTTTCTCTTGTGAAACATGGCTTGAGCTGGAAAAACATGTCAACATAAAAGTTCATAAGATCTCAGAAGACAAGAAGTTACACATTGTATTTAGTTGATGCTAAATTTGGCCAATGCTTTGAAACAGGGAAACAGTAAAGGAGATCTTACACCTCCTTGAGTCTTGTACACCAGCTTAGAAGCAGGCTCTTTTTCCAGCGACAGTTACCAGCTGCGCATCTTCCAAGCAGGTCCCTGCGATATTTTAATCTGCATTTCCACATTCCAAAACTGACAACTGCACCAAATGCGCTTTCCAAAATCTAAGGGTAAAACAGCTCCTACAGCAATGCCTGGTGAGTTTTCACCTTGGCTTTTGCTTCTTGCAGCTTCTCTTGGCTGGAAGCAAGCCACGCTTTGGCAGCAGGCAATGATTTCGAAAGGCTTTCAGGAGAAGTGTCCTCAGGAGCAAGATCTTCACTGGCTGCGACATAGGATCGAAGGTTGGCAATGGCTTTCAACTGCTCTTGACACCAAGTCTGAAGACCTTTGCCTTTGGCATGGAAGCTTGGGTCACCTTTGATTTCCAAACGACAGGCCAGGTCCTGGGCCTTGGCAAGCTCCTTCTCCCAGGCATTCTTGCAGGAATTCAGACTGTTGCCTTCAAAGGCTTACTGACCCCCTTGTCATCCAAAGCCTGGCCTGAGATCTGCTTGTCCATTGGGTCCACAGGGTTCTTCTCAATGGTGGCCAGTGGCTGCTTCCTCCATGGAGGCAGTTCCTTTGGAGGTTCCATTGAACCTTTCACTGAAAACTGAAAAGTGTAATGATGAAGTAAGTTGTGATGTCTATGAATCTCCAGTTCCAAATCCGATGGTTTCTATTTTGGACCCAAAGTGATTTTTATTGGAGGTTAAAATTGGTTAAAATTAAAATTGCCAATTTTAATTTTAACCTATCCTGCCTTTAAAAGTAATACATAAACTGGTTAAAATTAAAATTGGCAATTTTAATTTTAACCAATTTTAACCTCCTTATTTTTCCAATTTGAAACCTTTACAGTCATCATGCATGACCTGAGTGAATTGTATCCAGAGTTGCCAAGAGCCACTCAAACAAAGGAAATGGATGGGCATCAGCTTCGGCCAAGGAGGTCTCGTTTTCCTTTTTGATTCCAGTATTGGACACTAGTGCAATGATTGTGATACCTCAGGTTCAGATCATCAGCTCTCATCATCATTCCAAAGCTGATCATGTGCATCCATCAAGGCTTCAAAAATGATTCTACAGGTCCATCACAACTACATTGATCAATATGACTCGACAGCTTCAGCCATGCAGAAATGCTCATATCACAGATATCATGTTTTACTTAAATTTAAATTTAGTTTATCAAGGAGATCTTGCACCTCCTTAAAGAGTCGCTTGCGCCCATAATCTCCAATCATTTTTCCAGGGAAGCTCAATTGACTCAATCTACATTTGAATCCTCATCCTCTTTGGATTTTTCGGCTTGCTCTCCAGCATCAATAGGTGATGTAGGAGAATATGGGGTTACAGCAGGACCTGATCAGGAGGCATGATGATGAACATATTGCACAGTGCATGGTTGACATGAGATGCTTTCAAATCCACAGTCACAGAAAACCCCAGCCTGTGTAGATCATTCCTTCATCCAGGAAATGTTCTCAAGTAGCTTGTAGAAGGCGAGGTGGCAGGCGCTGGGGTACTTGGAGGGGGCATTGGAAGGGGCATTGGAGAAGCACCTGGAGGGTCATGAGAACTTGGAGGGGCACCTGGAATAGGTGCTGGAGGAGGTGTATTTGGAGGTGGTAGAGGTTGCGATTGGGCATTGACATGAGGTGTCAATGCCTGGATCACCTGGTTTTGTAGCCTGATCAGCTCCAAAACACGGTCAATCTCCTCATCTCCAGGCCTCCTGCGAGAGGAACTTGATTGTCCAGCTCCCATAGCAACAGCAAGAAAAAATATCGATCACTGAAACAGGAGCTAGAAAGCCAAAGCAGCTTCAGTTGCAAAATCCATTCTCAACACTGCAATTGCCATGCCAAAACAATTTCAACATTCCAAATTCCAGACAAAACTTCTCAAATCCAGAATTCCAATCCAACATTAAACATTAAAGCCACATCCTATGAAAGTCTATAAGCCATTTTTGAAATCCACCCAGGCAGTAAACTCTCAAGTTCCAAATGTCAGGAGATCTTGCACCTCCTTAAGACAGAAAAGTGGAAAGACTATTTCCTATTTTCCTATTGAGAACTCTCAGGAGGTTTTACACCTCCTTGAAACATGCAACAGAAATCAGCAGCCATTTTTTTGCAATTTCATCCAATCTAATCCACATCCTGTCCAACCTTCCACTTTCGAATTTCCTCATTCAAAAATTCAATCACAGATTGTTCAGTAGCACCATTGTGCAAATCAGCAATGCATTTCTGGGCCAAATCCAAGCCAACTTCTCTTGAAATTTTGTTCAAAGTGAAAGATTTGATTTGTTTCTTGTCTCCAAAATTTCGTCTGACACCTAAAGCACCATACTTTCGACTGCCTTTGGCAGGATAATGTTCCAAGCGATATTCAGGAGATGCCAAGTCAACAGCAGCAGATTCAGGATCAGCAACTGCAACAGCCGGCCGAGCTTCAACATCCTCTTCTTCAGAAGTGCCAAGTACTGCTTCACATGCAGCACGCTTTTTCAAGATTGCAGCAGGCCTTTTCAAGACTGCAGCAGGCCTTTTCAAGACTGCAGCAGGCCTTTTCAAGACTGCAGCAGGCTTTTTCCCACCTGCAGATTGCCTATAGATCTTCAAAGATTCATTGGGAATTTCAGATTCAAATTTGTTTTCACCAAAAGCAGCAATGGCGAAGCCATTTGGTCCTTCACTCATAGTAGCTTTCTCCACCTTGCTATCCACAAAGCGACATACCACCATGGCAGTAGAATCGATCCAGGTTCCAACACTCACAGGCTTCTTAGGACTCGCTTGGCTCTCTTCACTCGACACTTCTATCAATTGATGCTCTTGGCTATCCAATGTTTCTGAGCTGTGGCCTGGAGGAATTTTTTGCAAAAGCGGTTCATTCACAGGCAACTGTGGGATGGAGCTCGCATTGGAACTTTGTCTCATGAGCCTTCGCTTGGCAATGGCTTTCTGAACAAACTTGCCTTTCTGCCGGTTCCCATGGAATTCTGAGCACTCCAGATAGATCTTCACAAGCTTACCCATCCAAGGCTCATATTTCTTACTTGAAATTGACCATTTTGCTTTTGTTCTGATGTGTTGCACACATTCGACAATTGCAGAAGACCACTTCTTCGCTTCGTCACTCAAAGTGCGAGGGTTGACTTTCAAGGCAGCTTCCTTCAAGCAGTCTTTGGATGGTCGAATTGTTTTCTGGAACATCAAGCCCAGAAATTTTCGATAATGCTTGCAAACTTGATCAATTTCAACATCCAAATACTCCTTGGGATCCAAACAAGCCACCTCTGCTTTCAAACATGTGCAAAGGTCTTGAACAGAAGCAGTGTTCTTAGCTCTATTCATCTTGAGAAATCAACTGCAGATGCGATGCAGAAACAGTACATGCAGGAAATCAAAACACCAAAAGGAGATCTTGCATCTCCTTGAAGCAACCTCCAAAGGTTGGTCTTGATGCAATGATGATGTCAAAGATGTATCTAAAAACAGTGAAAAAAATCATCCTTAAAAAAAAGATTAAGGAGGAATTTTAAAAAAAAAACACCTTAATTAAGGAGAATTCCTCCTTAATTAAGGTGGAATTCCTTAATTAAGGAAAAATTCCTCCTTAATTAAGGGAATTCCTCCTTAATTAAGGTGGAATTCCTTTAAAAAAAACTCCTTAAATTAAATAAGGAGGAATGGAAGTTCTGGGTAATTTGAATGCATACCCATAGATTAATATCAAACTATGTCATTATATACATATATACATAAATGTATTGACTTAAAATCATATATTATTTTAAAAGTTTTCAAAATCAATTTCAATCATGATCTATAACCACATCATGTTTTAGATATATTTATTCCGCATGTTTTATTTATATGTATTTAATTGCATGTTTGTCCGAAATCTGCCTCCGAGATGATGAAATCATCTTCGGATATCTCTGGTACTGACTCGTTAGAGTTTTTGCCATTCAACTGGGGATCAGTGATCCAACGAATCATGATAAATAGGGATCTAACGATCCAATGTTTGGGATGAATTGGATCATGACTCCCAGTTGTCACATCTTTGGTCGCTCGGTAGACTTCTGGCTTTGTCCAAGGTTGGGAGGAAAAATACATGCGATAACTATTTACCAGCGAACATGGCCAGTGCGATTTCATGAGATTTAGATCGTCCAATTGGAATCTAAAGCAACATAGATAGCATTGCTGATGGGTTCTCATATGTTCTCATAGATTTCATCCGTTTTTAGGAAAAAAAAACTTCAAAACCCACCAAAAGATGTGGAAACGTGTAATTAATCCATGGTGATAGAGGTTGTAAGAAATTACTATATGTCCAGGCGGAAAAAAAAAATCGGCAGTTTTTTTGGAGTTTCTCTCTCTCTCTCTCTAAATGTATAGTATCTATTCAAATTCCCATTAAACGCCAATAATTGTCAGAACATGGGATTATCCGTGAATTCAGATCCATCACATATCACAGTATATTACAGTTGTGTATTAAATTCCCATGACCTGACATGGCAATCGAAGATGGCAATGGGTTTTTCCTTTACTGTTGGTGATGTTCCCGTTGAAATCACCAGAAATAGCTCGGGGATTTCCCCAGATGCCGGAGGGAAAACTTCAGGGTGAGCTGAGCCGCAAAAATGACATATTTTCCCATACAGAATGGGTGGCCTTAAGGCCACTACAAAATGGGTGGCTCCAACCCCACCCACCAAATGGAAGGAGGATATATATATATATATATATGGATAATTATATATATATATTTTTTTTTTTCCCGAATGCGTAGCAAGGGTTCCCGTTTCACTCTGGGGGTCTGGGGGTTGAGGGTGTGTTCGCTAGACGTTGCGTCCGCGTCCGCAACCGTCCGCAACCGTCCGCAACCGTTCGCAACCGTCCGCGCTATCCCCGTATGGCCGTGCCTATGGGAAGTTCTGCAGAGGTGGTCATTTTTGGAGTTTTCAGACGTGTCGTTGCTTCGTTTCGCGTGGCAGGCGTGGCACTTCGTGACATTCAGACGTGTTTTGCAACGTGTTGAAAATCGTTTTGCGTGGCAGGCGCAATACTTTTGTGACGTTTTCAGAAGATGTGTTGCAGTTTTCGTGGCAGGCGCAGCACTTTGGACATTTTCGTGGCAGGCGCAGCACTTTAGACGTGTCGTGTTGCGTGTTTTTTTGTAAATCGCATTGGCAGGGCTGCGTCAAGTGGCGACAAGGTGCAAATTCCGTGGCAGTTGTGGCATTTTGTGCGATGTGCTGAAAATTGACGGAAGCCTCGTAGGAAAACGTCGATTTTGAAGCTATACAAAGTGTGAAAATTGGAGGAAGTCTCGCACGAAATGCTCGTTTTGGTGCTCCCACCTGTCTCGTCTCGCGTGTCTGGTTTTCCCGTGGCCTCGCCGTGTCTTTGGGGGAAGCTGCAAAACTTGTCCTTTTGTTATGTTGCCAATTGTGAAAATTGGAGGAAATCTCGTACGAAATGCTGGTTTTTCTGCATCCACGTGTCTTGTCTCGAGTCGCTGGTTTTCCTGCGGCGTCGCCGTGTCTATGGGGGAAGCTGGAAAACATCTCCTATTCGAATGTGTCCAAGCAGGTTGTCATGTCGTTTTGCGTGGCAGGCATGGCATTTTGTGACATTCCAACCTGCTTGATAACGTGTGGAAAATATCAAAATTGGAGGAAGTCTCGTACGAAATGCTCGTTTTATTGCACCCACGTGTCTCGTCTCGAGTCTCTAGTTTTCCTGTGGGGTCGCCGTGTCTATGGGGGAAGCTCCGCACTCCACACTCTACACTTCACACTCCACGCTCCACAATTTACACTTTAGACTCCACACTCTACACTTTACACTCCAGGCTTTACACTTTGCACTTTACACTCCTCACTCCTCACCTGAGACTTTACACTCCACCTCCACACTTTACACTACACTCTACACTTTCCACTCCTCCCTCCTCACTCTACACTTTACACTCCACACTCTACACTTTACACTCCACACTCCACACTTTACAGTACACACTCCTTACTTTACACTCCACACTTCACACTCCACACTTTCCACTCCACACTTCACACTCCACACTTTCCACTCCACACTCCACACTTTACACTCCACACTCCACACTTTACACTCCGCACTCCACACTTTACAATCGTCACTTTACACTCTACACTCCCCACACTACACTTTACACTCTACACTTTACACTCTACACTCCACACTCCACACTCTACACTTTACACTCTACACTCCACACTTTACATTTTACACTCCGCACTCCACTCTACACACCACGCTCTACACTTTCCACTCCACATTTCGCACTCCACACTTTACAATCGTCACTTTACACTCTACACTCCCCACACTACACTTTACACTCTACACTTTACACTCTACACTCCACACTCCACACTCTACACTTTACACTCTACACTCCACACTTTACATTTTACACTCCACACTCCACTCTACACACCACGCTCTACACTTTCCACTCCACATTTCGCACTCCACACTTGACACGCCTCACTCCACACTTTACACTCCACACTCCACACTCTACAGTTTCCACTCCACACTCCGCACTCCACACTCCACACTTTACTGTACAATCCACACTCCACACTTTATACTTTACACTCCTCACTCCACACTCCACACTCTACACACCACACTCTACACTTTCCACTCCAGACTCCACACTCTACACTTGACGCTCCACACTCCACACTTTACACTTCACACTTTACACTCCACACTCCACACTCTACACTCCTCACTCCTCACTCCACACTCCACACTTTACACTCCACACTCCGCACTCCACACTTTACACTCCACACTCCACACTCCACACTCCTCACTCCACACTTCACACTCCACACTTTACACTCCACGCTCCACAATTTACACTTTAGACTCCACACTCTACACTTTACACTCCAGGCTTTACACTTTGCACTTTACACTCCTCACTCCTCACCTGAGACTTTACACTCCACCTCCACACTTTACACTACACTCTACACTTTCCACTCCTCCCTCCTCACTCTACACTTTACACTCCACACTCTACACTTTACACTCCACACTCCACACTTTACAGTAGACACTCCTTACTTTACACTCCACACTTCACACTCCACACTTTCCACTCCACACTCCACATTCCACACTTTACACTCCACACTCCACACTTTACACTCCGCACTCCACACTTTACAATCGTCACTTTACACTCTACACTCCCCACACTACACTTTACACTCTACACTTTACACTCTACACTCCACACTCCACACTCTACACTTTACACTCTACACTCCACACTTTACATTTTACACTCCGCACTCCACTCTACACACCACGCTCTACACTTTCCACTCCACATTTCGCACTCCACACTTTACAATCGTCACTTTACACTCTACACTCCCCACACTACACTTTACACTCTACACTTTACACTCTACACTCCACACTCCACACTCTACACTTTACACTCTACACTCCACACTTTACATTTTACACTCCACACTCCACTCTACACACCACGCTCTACACTTTCCACTCCACATTTCGCACTCCACACTTGACACGCCTCACTCCACACTTTACACTCCACACTCCACACTCTACAGTTTCCACTCCACACTCCGCTTTCCACACTCCACACTTTACTGTACAATCCACACTCCACACTTTATACTTTACACTCCTCACTCCACACTCCACACTCCACACTCTACACACCACACTCTACACTTTCCACTCCAGACTCCACGCTCTACACTTACTGCGACGGTACATAGCATCATCACCCAGGAACATGTAGGCTCGAGCTAGTTTCACTTTTACAAAGCCATTTTGGTCGAAAGAATGCGTCCATGCAAACTCCTTGTCTTTGCGTTGTTGATTCTCGGTCCGTTGCCAACGCAAGTTGGCAGCGGAGCCATTCTCGATCCAGGGCTCCAACCAATGCCTGTGATCCTCCGCCACTATGAAGTTTTCTCTTGCAAGGATTGGCGCCGATTGATGCGTCGTAGGAGCCATCTCCCTGCAATGAATGCCGATTCGCTCAAAAGAATTTGGTTGCAACCTCTTTTGCGATGCTTTCCCTCGGGTGGCATCACACCGCCAAGAACAGATGAAGGTCTTTCTTGGAACCATTGTTGTCTTGAGCCCAAGCACTCCAGGACATCATCCACCAGCCGATTTGCGAAATACATGATCTTGCGTCCCTTGAAGCTTGTTCTTCAGATCGCCAAAGGCGTTGAGTCGACCTTGTTTCTGGGAGCAGCCAGTACAGTCTCAAGTGCAGATGCTGCAGTTGATGATTGTCTTGCACAGCGCCCTTTTGACACGATTGCAGCAGAACCAGTTTTGCCAGCCAACTTGACGTGTGAAAGTAAAGATGCCGTTGTTGATGACTTGCTTGCACAGCTCCATTTTTTCACGACTGCGGCAGACACAGTTTTGTCAGTCAGCTCGACCTCTGACAATGCTCAGAGCAATTTGTTTGATGCAAGTGCTGCTGCTCAAGCAGCCTCGGCCTTGGAAGTGTGCGGGGTGCCGCCAACAGATTTGGCACAGTCCTCACCTGTCCCTGGCATTCAACATCCTGCTACTTTGGAGAAGCCTCTACCAGTTTGGAGTGAGTCTGATCTTGATCAGTATGAGCAGTCCTGGTTTGATTTAGCTGCCCTGAAGTTTGATGCAGCAACGAGTCTGACCAGCGGAGATTTGCGTGAGAATTCGCGCCAGGAAGATTCGAAATTCTACCGGGCTGTGCCCGGTCAGATCGCCACATCAGGAAGACCTGTTCTGAGAGCACCATGTGACAGCTTGGCAGTAGGAGCAGGTATAGATGATCATGATCATGACTTCACGTATCCTGGGGGCGATTTTGTTCGAGGGCCCCCCCAACACCACCAACATGAGTCCAAGTGTGTGGTAGTAGAAGCTGTTTCCACGTCACCCCTAGGAAAGGTAGAAAATCTCCAGTTTGTAGGTGTTCAAGTTCAAACATGCACCAATTCGGTTTTGGAAGTTTCACTCCTGGGAGATGATTTTGACATTTCAGAGCAGACATGCCACATGGCTTTTTCCCCAGAAGTTTGGAATTCCAGTTTTGAAACCGAAATTAGTCGCAAGAAAGTGTGTTCATCGGCATTTGATTTTGCGTGCGCGTGCACAACACAGCCAATGCGTACACACTTCGATTCCCAGGGTTGCCAGCTGTTTCTTGACATGTCACTGTCCGCATCCATCATAATGTCAGCCAGCCGCACCCGTGCTGTCGTTGTTGTGCTATTCTGCTTTTTGTCATGTTTGGCAACCATTGTCGCTGCCCAAGATCCTGAACCCACCAATTTGATTCCCAGTGAGTCTCCGAGCCCAACCGCGGGCGCAGAATCATCCATCATGTCCCGAATTGCCATCCACAAGACCCTATTTGGGGGAATAGTTGGGGTAGTGATGGTAGCCACTTTTCTGGGTTGTATGATCCCCCACACATCAAGCAACGCCCTCCGGACTCCAAATGCCTGGGGCCCCGAGATGGAGCCCCAGTACGCTTTTAGGTCATGGAGCAGAGATATTTTATTATGGTCAATCGCTTCTGATTTAGAGCCATCAAGAAAAGCTGCAAGCGTGATGTTGCAGCTTCGTGGGGCAGCAAAAGAAGTCGCCCGACAGATTCCACCCCAAGCCATTGTCCAAGGAGGTATCATAAATGGTACGCCAGTTGACCCATTGACATTTTTGATGCACTCTTTACAAGAAAGATTTGGGAACTTGGGGGAAGAAGTACGGATCCAAGCCGTAACCGAATTGATGGGGTTTTCCCGAAAAGGACAAGAATCCATAGATGCATTGCTTGTCCGTTTTGATTCTGTGCGAGCCAGATCCGCAGAGCAAGGAGGAGCCATTATTTCCATACAGGGTGTTTCATGGCTTCTACTCCGTTCAATAGGAATCACAGACAACCAGTTGATCCAGTTGCTAGCTCCTTTTGGAGGTCTTTTTCCATCCACCGAAGCAGAGTTGACCCAACTTAAAATTTCCTTGCGTAGAATGGGACACATTCTGGAACGCGCGCCAGGCAACCTTCGTGAAAATCTGCGCCCTGCAGGCCACAGTCAGTCAGCATTCCTCATGAGTGACCCAAGCAGTGAGCACCAATGGGCAGGAGAAAGCAGTGAATCTACATGGCAAGATTTGCATGGCCATGGATCAATCCAGCCTTGGGATGATTGGTATCAACCTGCTGCCGCCCAGAATGCAAGCAGTGCTTCATATCACGCTCATGCTCCTCCAGAACAGGAATTTGCCTTTTTAGAAGAAGATGTTGCCACTGATTCCGACACAAGTTCCGGAAGTGAAGCCGTTGGGGAAACAGTTGATTTTTCAGGAGATCCAAATCGCGTCGCCCAGGATTTGTTTTGGGCATATAAACAAGCAAAATCCAACTGGCGCAAATTTATGGGCAAAAGCAACCGAGCTGTCAGACGACATGTCAAACGCTTTACCCGAAAAGGCAAAGGAAAAGGTTTCAAGGGCGGAACACAGCATGCACACACAGTCTCAAAAGGAAAAGGTGCTAAAGGTAAAGGCAAGACAGTAAGTGCCTTACTTGCAGACATGAGTGATGCAGAACTGCAGCAAGCCATGCCAGCATTCAGGGGGTTCAGGTCCAAAGGCAAAGGAAAGGGTCGGCGGGGCAACCCAAAAGGCCCCGACGGATCGACAATGCGCTGCTATGAATGTGGTTCCACTGAACATTTGGCAGGCAGCTGTCCAAGGCGAAGAGGAGGAGGCCCACCGCCAGCCTCTTTAGGAGCCACAACATTTTTTACGCACCACCATGATCCAGCAGGTTGATGAAGGCCCATTGGCGGGGTTGATCAGTAACGCAGCAAGGTTGATTCATCCAAGTGAGCAAACCACCACTTTTGCAGCGTTTGGCATCCATGAAACCAGTGGCCAGCCTCATCAGTATTTCATGACACATGAACAGCAAAGCCAAGCAAGCGCGACAGCTCCAGCCGGCCAAGATGCCCAAACACAGGGAAGCCAAATCCAGAGGCCTGCCATTGACCCCCTCCAAGCCCGTGATCCTTGGTCACAAACTCAAAGTCAAGCATCCTCTGTCTGGTCTTTGCCTTCCACAGCACCTCGCAGTTATGGTCCAGCAGCCCAGCAGGAACCAGGGACGCGCGAACGCATGACGTCATTCCTGCCAGACTTCTTGACCAGTAGCTTGCGACGATCTCCAAGCCGAGCAACCATGTCTGAGCCACCCGTGGCGACACGCGATCCACAAGTTCTAAGTGCATCCACGCCAAGTGCATCCCCTCATGCTGTGGACGAGTCCGTGCCCACGACCACCATGACATGGGCCAACATGGCCCACATGCCAGAAGAGCTTCGCGCATTGTTACCATGGCCTTTTCTAGCGCCTGCGCCAGAAGTGCCTGCTTTCGCATCCCTGCCAGAATTTGAGTTTCTGAATATGCGTGAACCAGTGCAGCTACCAATGCCCTCGTCACTCCGTCTCCCTCAAAGTTCAACATTGGAAGGCCCACCTAGACGGCAGTTGGAGGAATTCTTTCAAGCGCAGGCTCAGGTGCAACAAGACAGGCGTGACCAATTGCAAGGTCGCAGCTCCAAACCTGTGAATGTCCAGTCACAGCTGGATCCACAGCACAGACCGCAATTGAATGAGTTCCACCAAACACAGCGCACACTTGAGCAACATCGTCAGCAGAAGAAGCAGCAGCATCGCCACCGTCAATCAGTTCAGACAGCAATTGACACAGATTTTGATGGCTCAGCTGATGTGTGCCCAATGTGCCGCGAACTTCTTTGCGGTGGAGAAGCTGTTTTGCGGCTTGTTTGCAGACACGTGTACCATGTGGAATGTTGGACAAATTTTATGATACATGGTGAACACCTGAATTGCCCTGTCTGCAGGGGTAGTTGCCATGTTGTTGCCCGCTACAACATACCGTATCCGGCGACAGTCCCGGAACCAGCACGCGAAGAGGAGCAACTGCCATTGCCAGAACCAGCGACACCAAGAAGAGGGACTAATGCACATTTCAATATTTTCACACCACCAGCTGAGCCAAGAAGCCCGCATGAAGATGGGGGCACGCCATTCTTCTCGCCAGAACAAAGGGGCTTGCACAGCAACAGCCATTTTCCTTGGTGGCCACAAGAACAAGAAGATCAACCAGGCAGCTCCATTGCTTTCCATTCAATCAGCCTTCCAAACCGCGCAGGAATTATCATTGACCCTGGTGCTTACACCAACCTGATTGGTGAGAACACCGCAAAACATTTTGCCAGCCTCGCGCTCCAGTACGGATACCAACCCAAACAGTGGAAGATAAAGCCAATGTTTATCCAAGGCGTGGGCCAAGGCCAGCAGAAGTGTGAATGGACAGTGTCGGTCCCGATCGCTTGTCGCCTGTCAGTTGATGGTCGCAGATGCTGTCTAAACTACTTTGAGGCGCCAGTGGTAGGGGGAAGCGGGTCGCACCTGCCGGCATTGCTAGGCCTAAGATCCATGTCAGCGTTATCAGCAACTTTGTGTATGTCTGAGGGTCGTGAAGCTTTGTTCTTGCCGGTAGACAGCCAACAATCAGAGGACCTTGCGAACTGCCGCAGGAGCCCATTGAGCAAAGCGCCGTCTGGTCATTTAATCATGACAATCGACCATTGGAATGATTTGCAAGCAGATGCTGCCAAGGGCATAGTTCCAGACCCAATGGTGTTGCACACGCATTTTAATCCTGTAGGTCCCACCAGTTGTGCCATTGATGAACCGAACCCAGCAGAACCAGCGTAGAAACCTCATCGCTGCCATCTCGTACTCAGCCAAACAATTTCAATCCGAATCCACACTCAAAGTTGGAAAGCCGCAGCCTGCCCTCACGTGATCAAAAAGCAGCCGTATTTGAGGAAGCGCCCGCAGTTTCAACTTGCTTGCAAAAATTGGGATGGAAAGTAGACAGGTTTTCGCCAAGCCAAATCAACACTGGTGCCACAGCAACTTTTTCCCAAGCAGTAAAGCAGATTAAATATGACTTGTTGTGGATAGATTTTCCAATAGCAGGTCGCCACATTCGAAAGGACAAGATGCATTCTGCACACTCTCAAATCTGCACGTGGTTGCAGTTGGCATCTGAAGCCGGTGTTCCTGCATGTTTGTTTGGCCCAGTTGGAACCAGTTGGCAATTTGAACCTTTGAAGGAATTGCAGAACATGCACGGGTTTGCCAAAACATACCATCGCGCTTGCCATTTCAGACTTAAAATAGACATCAGTAAACCTGACCGTCCGAGTAAGATCTGCTACGTAGCTCTAAGCAAGCCAGCCATGCCTATGCACCTTTGTGAATGCAAAGTCTCACAGCGCGAACATGTTTCGGATTGGGGCCAGCCTGGCACCACACTTGAACAAAGACCGCGGTTGAGACTCCACATGGATCTAGCCGAGCGAGTAGCCATAGACTGGACGCAGCATGTTGCCTTGACTTCATTTCACAATGTCCACCATGACACACCCGACCGCGACACATATTTGCAAACTTTGCTATCGCAGCATTCTCCCCTGCCTGACGGTGCAGTACATTCGTATTATCCCACAGCTGAAAAACAAAGACAGAAATTGCGACTAAAGCAACTAAAAGCCGAGGGCAAGGCACCAACAAAACGAGCTGTCCATGTTGAACCCCATTTTGACGATTGTGGTAAAGACTTGTCAGGTATTGCAGAATTCTTGAACCAAGCAGACAACCTGCACACGGCCGAACCAGTGCTCGCAGCCGTTCTTGCAGTTGAAAACCTTGAGGTACATTGGCTGCTGGGTTCAGGAGCCACTGAAGACCTGCGACAGCAAAGCCAGCACACATACCTAGCAGGAAACTTGACCGAAGCGCTCCATGTCTTGTCCACATTGTGTTCCAGAGTTGACATCGTCGAAATCTGTGGCGGTGCGGCCAGAACCTCCACTATATGTTTCCGAAAACATTTGAAAGTAGGCCGTAACTTTGATTTAGTAACTCAGTGTGACCTTAACGACCCTATCCAACAACAACACGTGGTCCAATATTTTCTCGAACATAAGCCACTTGTAGCAGTGTTGACGCCCAGATGCTCACCTTTTGGGGCGCACTCATCATTAAATTATCGTCTCAACCCAGAAGGTTGGGAACGCACATACCAAGAGTCAGCTCCTCATGGCCGGTTTTGTGGTGAACTAGCGCTGCTGCAAGAAAGAGCAGGAAGATTTCTTATTCTGGAGCAGCCTCAGGGCTCATGGTTGTACCAGGAGCATCCCTGGGACATCGTGTGTTCATTGCCTTCAGTTTTCTGTATCACAATCCACCAATGCATGTTGGGGCAAAAAGGCCCACGTCAATTTCCAGCAAAGAAACCCACTGACTTCATTGCAAACCATTTGCTCCTCTTGCAGCCTCTCCAAAACTGCAAGTGTGACAGAAGCCACATCCATGACAGCCTTGATGGAGGCACTGCTGCAGCCTGTCAGCTTTGGCCTTGGGGTTTAGCATATAAAGTTGCTTCTGGTATTGCAATGTTGACACAGCACCTGCAGTCATCCACCCCTGATC
>CAMXCT020003311.1:8470-18998 GCA_947184155.2 Cladocopium goreaui
TGGATTTTTTTTTCGGGAAATGTGCGGATTTCGGATCAACTTCCCAACGACTTCCGAGCGAGCACATGTGGCGCTTCGATCCGTTGTCTCTGTCTCTGAGGCCGCGGCAGGCCGATGGAGCCAGTCAGCAAACCAAAGATCAAGGAGAGAATGAACATGTAGCCGAAATATAGTAACGTTGATACCTGAAAGTCTGAAAGCATCTGAAAACTTGTCCATCGAATACAAATAATACAATCGCAAAACGGAAAGTGCAAATTTCAAGAGTTGAACCATGGTGTTTGTGTTTCCCATGGCCATCCTGTCAGCCATCCTGGCCATCCTGGCCATCCTGGCCATCCAGTCCCCTGGCTGGAGCACCATTTTATCAATTGAAAGCCGCGTGCTGAAGTACATGATGGAATACATGAAGACCTCGGACTTTCGGAGCCCAACAGGCTAGCGAAAAAGATGCGTTTTTCAGCGTTTTTCAGGGCTTCTTTTTCAAGGGACCAAGTATTATAAGTATTTGGCTGATGTGATTTCTGGAGATGTCCCATCATAACAACATATTTTATCATATTTTCTAATTCAGTTCCCCGATATTTCCAGAAAAAACAAATATATCCCAACTGGATGTCAGCAGCCCTGCCATCCCCATCCAAGTCATTGTCAAGGGGCATAGACAGCGGAGGAGGCACTGGCCATGAACGACCTGGTCAATCAATTTTCCTTCAGATCTAACTTGATGCAACATGATACAACCCACATCAACCATCATCAAGCTACGAAAAATCCAAACTCGAAGTACTTATGTGGAAATTCCCAGGAAACTCCCAAACTCCAAATGGCTCTGGGCCCTCAATTGGGGGTAACATGGGGTAACCATGACAGTTGACCAGTTCTGTTCCAGTTCTGAGACCCACATGACGTCCACTTCCTCCATGTTCACCCCTAGCCTCCACCACCAGTTGTAGTTCTCCGCTGTCAGTTGGAAGTACGTCAGCCTGTGAGATCCCACAAATTTCGGGGTGGGCTGTACATTTGCAGGTCTACTACCAACCATCACCTCTACAATTTATACCTGGTTGGGTGGTTTCAACCCCTCTGAAAAATATTAGTCAAGAAGGATTATCCCATATATTGTGGAAAATAAAAAATGTTTGAAACCACCAACCAGATCCAATTTGCAGGTCATTGAGTTCAATCCCTCTCCTCAACCACCAGGTTTTTTTCACCGGGAAGGTCCAATTTTTCCAAACAGATCGTACTTCTCTCAGCCGCGCACGCAATGGAGATCTCTGCACAAGTGATGAGAAGGATCACCAGCACCTGAGTTCTTACAGTAAAACAACAGCTGTTTCTCTCCCATCCCGACCCATCCGTCTCAACATAGCTCTGAAAATCCACCTGAATTCGGTGTCAGAAAGGTTTTATCACGTCGTTTTCAAGCAAAATCCCAAAGGCCAATCACAACCAACCCAACCTTTCCCATCACCGATTCTTGGAAGCAGGGAGAGTCATCCCATCTGCGGGCGAAAGACCAGGGCCAAAAAGCCGAAGAGGTAGTAGAACTGGTGCTGCCATAAAGACGACCTTTCTGCGTACCATGGAGGGAGATTCAACGACAGTGATTGTGACATTGTGACTATATACTACATCCAAAAAAAAATGAAATTCACCACTGATCTCCATTTTTGAAAATAATAACAACCCAGAGGTTTGACTCCCAACGTTTTTCCATGGCATGCGAACAGCATTTTCCAGCATCCCCCTGGGCTCATGGGCATAATGAAGAACAATTCCGTGAAGACAGCGCCGAACGGCAGCACACCGCCCACGGCGCACCTCAGGCTACCAAGTTTTACATAAAACGTTTCCAAAAACAACAAAAAAAACATTAACATAATAAATCATAATAACATAAATTCTCCACCAATGTCCCATCCAAAAATGCTACTGCTACGGGTTCAAATGTTCCCGGAACCAAAGCACTGGGATGCAAATCAGAGGCTTCCACGTGAACATTGGCTGCATAAACCAGGCCTGCGATGGAATCTGCCTGGCTTCGGGGTCCACATGGCTGCAGCATGCTGCAGCTATGGGGTTTCAAGATGTTTCAAGAGCCAGGGTCCGACACACAGACCGCGAAACCCCCATAGCTTTCCCGCTTGAAAGCGTCAAACATCCTCAAACCATGGCGATTTTCGGGTGAGCTGTAGCCACGTAACCGCAGGTCCACTTTTTCCACACGCTTCCGCGGTGCTGCCAGTGAAGTGAAGTCATACCAGGCCTTGAAAGCCAAGACCAACATGTTGGATTTCATATGTCTCAAAATGTCTCAAAATGTCTCAAAATGTCTCAAAATGTCTCAAAATGTCTCAAAATGTCTCAAAATGTCTCAAAACCATCCAATGTTCCATGAATTCCATGATTTTCGGTTCAACTTTCGGTTGAACATGGTTGAAAACATGCACTGAATCAAAGGTGAAGACCTGCTCTCTCAGGTCTTGTCTGCAACTGGAAAAAGTGGGCCAGCCAAATGCCTGAGTTGACGTCCAACATTGGCGAAGGCCATGAATCGAAATTCCGCACCATCAAATTCCCCACCATCAAAATGTGGTCAATGTATGTTGTTAATGTATGTTAATGTACAGTATGTTAATGTTTGTTAATGTGGTAAACCCAACAATAAATCCCTATGGGAGACGAAGTTTTCTATTGGCTTTACCAACCATAAATCCTCATCGCCAGTGAATGCATTCGCGCGACGCAAAAACTTTTCGGGACGGTGAAGTGACGTGCATTTCTCGCTCGCTTCCGAGCGCCTCTGTCGAGCTCCACTTCTCTAGCGATTTGAAACATGAAATGGAAATGGTGGAGCTCAATGCCTACATTGTATATGAATAATTATATTGAATATATACATCTACATAATATATGTGTATAATATATTATTATATATAAGTATGACTATATGGTACATAGACTGACATAGTTTATCGAGTATATGCAGCTATGGTGAGTGTTTGTGAATCAATATGAATCAATATGAATCAATGCATCTCATAATATCTATCAATATCTATAAATATCTTGACGTCATGTTTTCTTCACATTGGTGAGACGGGCCCAATCTGCCGGGCATCAGTGTTCCCCTGACCGCCCCCGGCGCGGATTTGCGCCCGGTCGGCGCGTTTTCAAGGCGGGCAATTGGAGGGTGAAACCACAGCTGGAAGCGCGGTTTTTGAAGGTGAAAATCAATGAATCTGAAAGAAAAAAGGATAAAAAAGGTGAATCATGTGATATGTTTTAAAAGAAAGTGTGTGATTTCATCCCCTACTACTTCTGGTGTCTTTGGGGCTTGAATATTGGAAGGGGTTGGGATTACAGAATGGCCGCAGATGCCCATGGTTTGATCTCACTATGCTTTTCAGGTCCCTTCCGCTGATTCCGCTGGACGAACGGCGGAGCCGATTTTTCAGGATGCCCTGAGATCGAGATCCCCTGAGTGGCATCAGTGAGTGAGTCATCGAGTCATTCAATGGATTGGTTTTTTTCGGGAAAATCTTAACCGGAGACCATAGATGCCATAGATTTTCCCATGAAGATCATGGGGATTTTCGGGTTTTCACTGGTAAATTTTCCCCAACGAACCAATCCATTGAGTCACTGATGTGAGTCATCGAGTCAGTCTCTTTCCAGACTTTCGGGGTGTCTCGGCATTGAATCCTGAGAGATTGCATACTTCGATGCCTCTCAGATGGAAATCTTCTTCCTGCGATGGAAAGATGGTCAATTCTCATAAAGGGTGTTAAGGGAACGTTGAAGAAATATGGCTTTTCTAAGAATCCAAAAAATTCTAAAAGCACTTGAAGAGGGTTTTTGAAGATATATGTAAATATATGTGTTTGACATCCCACTATGTTGAAATTGTTCAATGAAGCATGTTTCCAGTGTCAGTGCCTTCTCCCTGTCGGTTTTCATGACCTAATGGGAAAGTTGATGGTCACCACTATCTGTGACTTTTTCAAGTTCCTAATGGTTCCTTAGCCTTAACCTTGACCCATGACCCCCAATTTTCTGGGACCATTTCGCTGATGCCTTGCGAGTTCGGCCCAATACTTTTCTGGCACACCACTCTTCTTGAGCTCATCGATCTTACCTCACCCACGCATGCCCTGTCGATATGTGGCGGACCCAAGGGTTCCCAAATGTATCGATAGAATCTAGATACCCTGCCGCAGCGTTACCACAACTATGTTTCAGTAGAATAAAAACACACAAATCACCAGATTTAACCAAAGTTTTCTGGTTACCCCGTTGAATTGTTGATGAACATTTCAAATATCTCAATTTCAATTAATATATATATATATATATTATATATTATATATATTATATATATATATATTGATATTGATATCATACGTTAATATCATATATTATATCATATGTTAATATCATATGTTAATATATTAATATCATGTTAATATCATCTAATATATCATGAATCATCAGATTATTGATGAATTATACCGAAAATCTTGAACTTCAGTGGATCATCAAGATCCCAAGACACCGCATAGCGCAGCCAGGTCACGAGCTTTGATCTTCTCCAACCTGCAGAGGTTGAAGTGGGTCTCAACAAGGCAGGCAAGGCTACAACCTCTGGGGGTTATATGGGGTTATAACTTCTGGAAATACCATGTAAGAAAATGGGAATGTGTTACCAACTGGTAACTTCTGGTGAAATACCATGTAAGACCTATGTGGAATTTGTGCTACCGAAACCAGTTGCTGCACGAAAGTTGGCTCTGGGCGCCCGCGCTTTTTCCGTTCGTTGCCAATGGACGCGCGGACGGCATTACCCTCTTCAAGGAAGTCGCGTCGCTCCTTCCCAGAAATTCACGAGGTGGATCAGCTTACATCAGTTTTCCATTGTCAACTGGCTGTGAATATTCCATTTCTTTGGGGTTGAACAAGTATCAATGATAGGAATGGAAAATCCCCTGAGAATTATCCATTTTTATAGGCGATGTTTCCAAAGCCAGCCCATCCAACCCCCAGATATCTGATGGATTCTGATGGTAACCAGTCCTGATAGGCCTTCTCCTCTCTCGTAGCAATCTGGTGGCGCAGCTCCTGAAGATATCAGGTCTTTCGCCAAAACCCGGCAGAAGATGACGATTTTTGGATGAAATGATCAAGCCAAAACATGAGGACCTGGTATGTCCATCGTTGAAAAAAGCCCTCTTCACCCAAAAAAAGGTGACTTTGATCATCTTTGATACACTAAAAATATCTAAAAATTCACTAAAAGTATCTAAAAGTTCCAAGTTCCACCAAACCTTTGGATTGTCGTCAGCTCCTGGGAATGTTGAACTCGCAACTGGTGTTCTTCCACCTGCCTTTGTCGCTCGGCTTCTTCCTGCTGCATCTGCACCTCGCAAACAAAATTCAGAAAATGTCTTTGTTGAGGAAGAAAAATGAAGAAAATGGAAATCATTGGGATGTTTCGGAGTTTTGCTATCGACTTGGCTCGGAAAAGGATTTTTCCCTTCAGAGATGACGATTGATGCAACCAAGTTTTCTGAAGATGGATGTGAAACTCCGTGACTGGAGTTTTTTAAAACAAATAAACCACCCAAGCAATACAAAAACGCTCAAATGTTCAAATTGTGAGTTGCTTAACAAATTTTAAGAGTCACATGATGTTACATGAAACATCATAAACATCGTAAATGAAATAACACATCAGTCAACTGAGTCAACTTGAAATCCACGATCCAATCCCCGCCTCGATGATTCGTTCAAACTCATCACGTTCGAACTTGGCCTGTTCACCCAGGCGCCTCTCCTTCTCGGCCTGCTGCTGAAGTCGAGCCTGCAGATTTTCCGGATGGAAAATGTCAACTCAAACATCACTTGAACCACTTGAATATAGTTGAATTATGTTGAATTAGTATCCATACTGCCTCAGTATCATACCATAACATAACATATCATGTGTATTACATTATATTACATATTGTGGTATCACAATCCATCACCATCAAAAATCATCACCAGATCCCGAGCCACACAACCAGCAGATCACCAGCACCTCCTTCAGATCGGCGTTCATCCGCTCGATTTTGTCCTTCTCCGCCTGCTCCTTCTGCCGCGCAGTGCGTTCCGCGGCCTCCATGGCTCCTGGGAGATTTCGTCAGCCGTTGAGATGGGAAAAACGTTGCTCCATTGAAGTAAGACAAACAACTTTAAGATCGGTAAAACGTAGATCATTGAACTTTAATGTAGATAGTTGTAGATAGTTGTAGATAGTTGATGATAGTTGATGATAGTAGAAGTCTAGAAGTTGTAAGCGGAAATCGATTTTCAGGTGATGTTTAACATATAACATGATGTTAACCCCACAACTGAATCGATTCGTCCCGCCCAGTGCACTTTTAATAAGGCCCCACTGGGTCGCCGGACGCTTCGCACGCAAGGCATCCATCTCAGCCGCCTTATCTTGCGCCTTCTCTTGCCTCAGATCAGTGATATTTGGCGGATGTTTTTGTGCAGCAAAACCCCAAAAAAAATGATCGATCTAATGCAAAATCATGTAAAATCTATGATCACATGATATTTAATGATATTTCATATAGATGTTTTTAGTAATCCAAAAATGGTCGTACAATTTCACAGTCCCATCCTGCTATAGTTGTTGGGAAATGGTACGAAATTTTGGGGTCAACCAAGGAAAATGGAGATATATCATTATATACCATTGGTAATATCATGAAATATTATATATATATAGTACCTGTGTTATCTCTGTCATACCTCAATCAGGAAGGTGATCTACCTAGTACGAAGGAGCAGTGCCCACCAATGCACCAATGGTGAATAAGCTCACTATTAGGATTTGACAGAACCAATGGTGACTCTATCCATTGATCTCAATGGATGTCCATCCCTTCTACTTTACTGCAATCATCAGTCTCTGTTAAAACCAATGGATGTCCATTCCGTCTCGTGAGTAACCCGATGCAACCCGTCGCATCAGCTTGTCATGGCACATCCACTCTGCTGGGTTCCCTACATGGCACGAAGCCGGGCAGTCTCCCGCTCCTGCAAGGGATTATATGCTGCTTACCGCTTGATCGATGCTGCCGATATATCCCACTGTGCCTCCGTGATTAAGGCAGGTGAAATATCTATAGAATTCTATAGACCTACCTTTTTTGATCCCTCAATCAGAAATCATCGCAGTGCAACGACGTATAACGAGACAACCCGCCATTTCTGGAGTTCCAACCTTGTCTGCAGCCAGACGAACTTTCTCAGCCTCCAGCTCACGCTCACGCGCCTCCTGAGTGATGACTGTTGATGGCTTTGGCAGTTGTTTTTGCCCAGAACCTGAAGAAACCCGTCTTGATTGATCCCAATGAGATCGGTAAACCCCCAGCAAAGTTGGCACGGTAAACAAGGAACTCTCAAATGAGCATTTTATACATTGAATCCTCTCAGTTTTTCGTCCCTCATTCCACCCTTCGGCGTCCTTCGCCTCCTGGTATTCAATGATCTTCCTCAGAGCAGAACATGCCTTCCCTGTGTTCGTGGATAAAGAAACTTGATGCTGCGAATGCTCCTGGCACCAAATCTCAATCCCACATCTCTTGATCATCTGATCATTTTCCCCATTCTCCAACCATTCTCCAAGCATTTTCCAAGCAATTCTCATGGTCTTTCCATGTCTTTCCGATGACTTCCCAAGTTGCTGTTCTTCCAACTTCTCCGCCAGCATCTTCTCCTCGGACAGGTGAGTTCAGGTGTCGGTCCCTCGTAGCACTTGCTTCGCTACACACCCACCGCCGTCCATGGTCCTTAATCATAGGGATACCAAGCTGTTCCGAACCCGATTCTATCCACATCACTTGCTACAACTAGCTTGGCATGGGGAAAAAATTGGAAAAAAAAACATATATTGAACCCATTTCTGCCCCCTTTTTTTCCTCAAGCCTCATCAACGCTCATCAACCCCATGGTCTTTTGGTGGCTTTGACCACCAAATCCCACCAGATCCCACCTCTTTGATCTTCATAGCGGCTGAGTTCGCTTCGTTCACCTGACGAAATCAGCTCACCATCTTTGGATCTGAACATCTACCAGCTATTTTTGATCTGAATTTTTGGAGAACGGCAGGCTGCGTTTTGCTACATAGTCAGGGATTTCATCCAAAATCTAACAGTTACAGTAATTAGTTTGTTCCTTTAACACCCCCCCTTACCATCCCTTACCAATCTTACCAATCTTACCAAAAAATCAAGATGCTGATGGCCACCGTCTCCCCAATTTGGTTGACATCCTCAGAGATCCGATGGCCACCCTGATGTAGCCGCCTCCTGCATCAGACGCTCGGCTGCCAGCTTCTTTTGTTGCCTCAGATCATCTCAAACAACTCATGGGACTGTCGGTAATCTCCACCGTTGATGGCGATGTTTAATCTATACGTAAACGTACATCAATCAACATGATATATCTATCATATATGGACATGTATATCATGTATTAATAAGTTACATGTTATCAAATATGTTATTAAGACAGAATTCTTCATAGAAAACTCCAATATCCCCATGGTATTCCAATGGTTTTTTTTACAGCCAGCCATTAAAAAAACCTTCGCCGAGATGCTGTTGTTCGACCTCCTCGGCCTTTAAGGATTCGATCTGCTTCAGCACGAAGGCACGCTCCTGAGATTTCATCAACGGAAATACGGGAATCTCTGGAAAATCTCTAGAAATCTCTAGAAATCTCTAGAAAATCTCTAGAAAATCTCTAGAAATCTTACATCATTTGCAATTTCATCGATATTTTGCAATATCTAATCGATAATCGATACAGATACCAGCTGGGCCAATTGGATTTTTTTTAATGTCCATGTTGATCGTTGATCGCGACAAATCATGTCTCATGCGATCTCATGTGATCTCCTGATCACGCTGTTCCTCCTCCTTCATTCGCTGCGCCTGGCGATCCTGGCGGAGCGGCGGCCATGGGTCCTTTCTGTCAGATGTCGGTTTCAGTACTGCTTTGCTGCTGGGTTAGTGAGTTTAGTGTAGAGTTTGTTGTGGATTTATACTGTCCAAAAAGGGAATGAACGGACAAGTCCGTTTGCGTTCCAAAGATCAGGCCGTTAAGTTTGATACCCACACGTTTGAACACAAGCCTTTGTGTCAGGGGTCCGCTTTGATGTGTAGAAAACAACACAGATGAACCCAATCAATTCCAATATGTATATGTATATACAATGTAATTACAAATATATATATATATATATTATCATATCATATATATATATGATAAATCCGCCGACCCCGGCTGCGCAAGGGGGAACGCGCCAGGGAATAAGACAAGAGTTTGCCACCGCCAGCTACTACTACAACTACTACTACTACTACTACTACTCCTCCTCCTACTGCTACTGCTACAGCAGCAGCAGCAGCAGCAGCAGCGAAAACCATAAAACCTTGTCCAAAACTATTGTTTTTCTAGGGTTTCAGAAGGGACGTTAGGCACTTTTTGGGCTCGATTTTGGCGCTGTTCCGTCCTTCAGGGCCACTGTGTTTCCCCGTCCGGGAGGGTGCGTTTTCAGCCTCGGGAGGAAGAGCAGCAGCAGCAACAGGAGCAACAGGAGGGTTCTATGTCTCATTGTACAAACAGTGGTATAAAAATTGGTTGAAAACTATAAAACCTTGTCCAAAACTATTGTTTTTCTAGGGTTTCAGAAGGGACGTTAGGCACTTTTTGGGCTCGATTTTGGCGCTGTTCCGTCCTTCAGGGCCACTGTGTTTCCCCGTCCGGGAGGGTGCGTTTTCAGCCTCGGGAGGAAGAGCAGCAGCAGCAACAGGAGCAGCAGGAGGGTTCTATGTCTCATTGTACAAACAGTGGTATAAAAATTGGTTGAAAACTATAAAACCTTGTCCGAAACTATTGTTTTTCTAGGGTTTCAGAAGGGACGTTAGGCACTTTTTGGGCTCGATTTTGGCGCTGGTCCGTTCTTCAGGGCCATTGTGTTTCCCCGTCCGGGAGGGTGCGTTTTCAGCCTCGGGAGGAAGAGCAGCAGCAGCAACAGGAGCAACAGGAGGGTTCTATGTTTCATTGTACAAACAGTGGTATAAAAATTGGTCCAAAACTATAAAACCTTGTCTAAAACTATTGTTTTTCTAGGGTTTCAGAAGGGACGTTAGGCACTTTTTGGGCTCGATTTTGGCGCTGTTCCGTCCTTCAGGGCCACTGTTTCCCCGTCCGGCAGGGTGCGTTTCCAGTCTCGGGAGGAAGAGCAGCAGCAGCAACGGGAGCAACAGGAGGGTTCTATGTCTCATTGTACAAACAGTGGTATAAAAATTGGTCGAAAACCATAAAACCTTGTCCAAAACTATTGTTTTTCTAGGGTTTCAGAAGGGACGTTAGGCAGTTTTTGGGGTCGATTTTGGCGCTGTTCCGTCCTTCAGGCCAACTGTGTGTACACGTCGGAGGGTGCGTTTTCAGCCTCGGGAGG
>CAMXCT020003311.1:19098-69292 GCA_947184155.2 Cladocopium goreaui
GGGAGCGCGTCAGGGGAGAGAGGTTGTAGACAACAAGAAATACAACAACGGGTCGGGGACCAGCAGCAGCAGCAAAAGCCTCTGCAGCAGCAGGAGGAAAAGGTAGCCAAAATTCATAGCAGCAGCAAGAGGAAAAAGCAACCAAAATCATCATTTTCTATGCGTTTTCGTTAGGCATTTATGGGGTGCAATTTTGGGTTTTCTCCGTCCTTCACTGCCATGGTGTTTTCCCATCCAGCAGCAGCCAGCAGCAGGCAGGAGCAGGCAGCAGCAGGCAGCAGCAGGAGCGGCAAAGTTTCAATTTTATAGTAGGGTTTCAGAAGTGACGTTAGGCCCTTTTTTGGGGTTCCATTGCTACGTTTTTGCTCTTTCGGATGTGTTTCGAAAAGGGTGTCTGGCTGTTTGTTTCTTGCTTTGGAGGCTGTTTGATTGCAGCAGCACCACAGCAGCACCACAGCAGCAGCAGGAGCAGCCACCAGTAGCAGCACCAGCAGAAGGCAGCAACAGGCAGCAAGCAGCTTCTGCCAGCAGCATGCAGCAGCAGGCAGCAGCAGGCAGCAGCAGGCAGCAGCCAGCAGCAGGCAGGAGCAGGCAGGAGCAGGCAGCAGCAGGCAGCAGCAGGCAGCAGGCAGCAGCAGGCAGCGGCAGGCAGCGGCAAAGTTTCAATTTTATAGTAGGATTTCAGAAGTGACGTTAGGCCCTTTTTGGGGTTCTGCATTCAACGCTGCGGCACGCTTGCGGATGGCAGCTTGGACTGTGGCCACATGACATGCGTTGCAGACCCGTGTGCCATGTTGACCCCGGCCGACGCAAGGGGGAGCGCGCCAGGGAATAAGACATTTTCCGCCGACCATTTGGAAGCTTGCAACAGCAGCAGCAACAGCAGCAGCAGCAGGCAGCAGCAGGCAGCAGTAGGCAGCAGCAGGCAGTCACAAAGCCATGCAGCTTGTACTTATAAGGGTAAGCAGCAGGCAGGCAGCAGCAGCAATATGATGTTTCGCAGTCCGGGGCCCGCGTTTTTGTAGTCTAGGATTCCCGAAGAGATTCCCTAGCATTTGGGATTCTCTAGGTAGCAGCCAGCAGCAGCGAGTAGCCAGCAGGGCCAGCAGTCAAGAAGCAGGTAGCAGGCAGCCAGTCGAAGCCTGATGCACAAAAAAAGAGATATTTTTTCTAGGAATTCAGAAGGGTCGTTAGGCAGTTTTTGTGGGTAAGTTTGAGCACGGTTTCGGCACGCAATTAGGTGCTGTTTTGCTGTGGCGAAGGGTCCCTTCTGGAAGCCTGATGCTTGCAGCTTGGAGCTACCAAACAAGAGCTGCAGGAGACAAATAAAGAGATATTTTTTCTAGGCATTCAGAAGGGATGCTAGGCAGTTTTTGTGGGTAAGTTTGAGCACGGTTTCAGCACACAATTAGGTTCTGTTTTGCTGTGGCGAAGGGTTCCTTCTGGAAGCCTGATGCTTGCAGTTTGGAGCCACCAGACAACAGCTGCAGGAGACAAAAAAAGAGAAATTTTTTCTAGGAATTCAGAAGGGGCGTTAGGCAGTTTTTGTGGGTAAGTTTGAGCACGGTTTCGGCACGCAATTAGGTGCTGTTTTGCTGTGGCGAAGGGTTCCTTCTGGAAGCCTGATGCTTGCAGCTTGGAGCCACCAAACAACAGCTGCAGGAGACAGAAAAAGAAATTTTTTCTAGGAATTCAGAAGGGGCGTTAGGCAGTTTTTGTGGGTAAGTTTGAGCACGGTTTCGGCACGCAATTAGGTGCTGTTTTGCTGTGGCGAAGAGTCATTTTTGTGGGGAAGTTTGAGCACGGTTTCGGCACGCAATTAGATGCTGTTTTGCTGTGGCGAAGGGCCCCTTCTGGAAGCCTGATGCTTGCAGTTTGGAGCTACCAGACAACAGCTGCAGGAAACTAAAAAACAAAAAAAGATAGATTTTTTCTAGGAATTCACAAGGGGCGTTAGGCAGTTTTTGTGGGTAAGTTTGAGCACGGTTTCGGCACGCAATTAGGTGCTGTTTTGCTGTGGCGAAGGGTTCCTTCTGGAAGCCTGATGCTTGCAGCTTGGAGCCACCAAACAACAGCTGCAGGAGACAGAAAAAGAATTTTTTTCTAGGAATTCAGAAGGGGCGTTAGGCAGTTGTGGGTAAGTTTGAGCACGGTTTCGGCACACAATTAGGTGCTGTTTTGCTGTGGCGAAGGGTCCGTTCTGGAAGCCTGATGCTTGCAGCTTGGAGCCACCAAACAACAGCTGCAGGAGACAGAAAAGAGAATTTTTTCTAGGAATTCAGAAGCGACGTTAGGCAGTTTTTGTGGATAAGTTTGAGCACGGTTTCGGCACGCAATTAGGTGCTGTTTTGCTGTGGCGAAGGGTCCGTTCTGGAGGGCTGATGCTTGCAGCTTGGAGCCACCAAACAGCAGCTGCAGGAGACAGAAAAACAGATTTTCTCTAGGAATTCAGAAGGGACGTTAGGCATCGTTAGGCAATTTGTCTGGATAAATTTGAGCACGGTTTCGGCACGCAATTAGGTGCTGTTTTGCTGTGGCGAAGGGTCCGTTCTGGAGGACTGATGCTTGCAGCTTGGCGCCACCAAACAAAAGCTGCAGGAGACAGAAAAAGACAGACATTTTTTCTAGGAATTCAGAAGGGGCGTTAGGCAGTTTTTGTGGATAAGTTTGAGCACGGTTTCGGCACGCAATTAGGTGCTGTTTTGCTGTGGCGAAGGGTTCCTTCTGGAAGCCTGATGTTTGCAGCTTGGAGCCACCAAACAACAGCTGCAGGAAACAAATAAAATAAAAAAGAGAAATTTTTTCTAGGAATTCAGAAGGGGCGTTAGGCAGTTTTTGTGGATAAGTTTGAGCACGGTTTCGGCACGCAATTAGGTGCTGTTTTGCTGTGGCAAAGGGTTCGTTCTGGAGGGCTGATGATTGCAGCTTGGAGCTACCAGACAACAGCTGCAGGAAACAAAAAAACAAAAAAAGATAGATTTTTTCCAGGAATTGAGAAGGGGCGTTAGGCAGTTTTTGTGGATAAGTTTGAGCACGGTTTCGGCACGCAATTAGGTGCTGTTTTGCTGTGGCGAAGGGTTCGTTCTGGAGGCCTGATGCTTGCATGCAACTTGCAGCCACCAAACAAGAGCTGCAGGAGACAGAAAAAGTCGACATTTTTTCTAGGAATTCAGAAGGGACGTTAGGCAGTTTTTGTGGATAAGTTTGAGCACGGTTTCGGCACGCAATTAGGTGCTGTTTTGCTGTGGCGAAGGGTCCGTTCTGGAGGGCTGATGCTTGCAACTTGCAGCCACCAAACAAGAGCTGCAGGAGACAGAAAAAGACAGACATTTTTTCTAGGAATTCAGAAGGGACGTTAGGCAGTTTTTGTGGATAAGTTTGGGCACGGTTTCGGCACGAAATTAGGTGCTGTTTTGCTGTGGCGAAGGGTCCCTTCTGGAAGCCTGATGCTTGCAGTTTGGAGCCACCAGACAACAGCTGCAGGAAACAAATGAAATAAAAAAGAGATATTTGTTCAAGGAATTCAGAAGGGGCGTTAGGCGGTTTTTGTGGGTAAGTTTGAGCACGGTTTCGGCATGCAATTAGGTGCTGTTTTGCTGTGGCGAAGGGTTCCTTCTGGAAGCCTGATGCTTGCAGCTTGGAGCCACCACACAACAGCTGCAGGAGACAGAAAAATATATTTTTTCTAGGAATTCACAAGGGACGTTAAGCAGTTTGTGTGGATAAGTTTGAGCACGGTTTCGGCACGCAATTAGGTGCTGTTTTGCTGTGGCGAAGGGTCCGTTCTGGAGGCCTGATGCTTGCAGCTTGGAGCCACCAAACAAGAGCTGCAGGGGACAGTAATTCACGAGCTCAAGACCCAGACTCTGGTTGAAGTCGTCGAGGAACTGCTCAGGGGGGTGAAGGGGTTTGGTGGGTGGGTGTTCTTACTATATCAAAATATCTTGTCAAATATATTGCATTCAAAAATATTAAATATACCTTATGAAATACTGAAGAATATTTAGGTCAATCTTGTGACCTTGGTAATCCACCGACTATGTCACTTTGTCCGAAGTCTCTGGCCTTCCCCAGCTTCTTCACATTCTTTTCCGGGGTCGGCGGCAGGGGCGGCAGCCCTTAAATTTGCTTATGAAAGCTTGTGACTGCCTTTGATATATCCTGTCCGATGTGTCCATTTTCCTGTTCCCTATCACAGGGACAGCATGTCACCGAGGGCATGCTCCGAATTTCGCTTACGACCCAGTTGCTGTCACAGAGATTCTGAGAAACCCCTCTACCCGACCCATGGAGGCCAAGGATTCGGAATCTTCCCGAAACAAAATGAGAGCGCCGAGTTTTGCCAAGGAATCGACGAAACTCGACGGAACTCGACGAAACTCGACGAATCGAGTCTCGTTGTCGTTTCATTTGAGTCACTTGAAATTTGAGTCGACGAGTCGAGATGAGTTGAGAGTCCACCTCGTCTTCCTAGATGTCCTCTCCAAGCTTCACGGCGCGGTGCCTAAGCTCAAAGAACACTTCCTCCGCTGTATACCTCACCAAGCTCATGATAGCCAGCACTGTATCTGCCCCTGGATGCTGTTCCAGCAACTTCATTTTGTTCTTGTTGCATTCATCTTGATGGGCAGATCGGATCTTGATGATGTCATCAACTGTTAGCTCTCTGGTTGCTCTGATCTTTTGCACGGCAGGAAAACATGGCAAACCATCTGTGATGGACAAAACCACCATGGCGCCCAGATGTACCACGGGAGTGCCGGGCCCAATCCTCAGTCGCATCTCGTCATTGAAAGGACCAGGAGGCGGTAAGGAGCCGAACCTCCAGGGAAGACTCGGAGACCCAGCGAGATGCTGAGGACCTCCGAACCAACAGGCGATGTGCGCAAGCCCAGAAGCGACCTCCAAAGCTATCTGCTCCAGCAATTCCATCGGTACAGTTGCGTATGTTGCGTCCACCAGGTCGCCCTGTGCGTTCTGCAACCCGACTAATTGCAACAAAGGGCTCACATGTTGCGCCACTGCTGTGAGTCGATCGTGATTTTTCAGATCAAAAAACTCAGAGATGATTTTCCCGTCAGAGGAGACCATGTGACACTTCTTCGCATTCAGCTTCTGAGCCGACGCATCTGCCAGCTCATGGATATCCTGGATCGAAGACACCGAACATGTCTCCAAAAGGATGTCCCCTCCAAGGCTGTGGACTGTCACCGAAACCTCCAAACTCTCCGATCTCTCCATAGTTTCAGATCCTGATATCGATACCTATCGATACTGTCGAATCGATGTCGAATCGATGTCGAATCGATGTCGAATCAATGTCTGATATGAGCGCGGCAAGGCAAAACAAAACAACACGGAGGAACTTTAGTCGAAGGGCAGGCAAGTGGAGAACCACCCACTTGAGCCTATGGGTCAAGTTCAAACAGAATAATGTGGAATCATGTGGAACTCTACGAATATATACGAATATACAAACATGCATAAACGTGTGTGTGTGTGTGCCAAAGGTGTTGGCAAATTCTCGCCCACCTTCAGCCAGATTCATCAATTCTAGGTACGCAAGGTCGATGCAGGATGACAAAAGGCAAGGGGCAGGCTAGAAAGCCGTTCAAACCAGACTCAGATCCAAAAAAACTCAGAAAATCTGGGTGTGCAGTGTCTTGAAGTGTCTGGAAGTGTCCAAACTGGACGAAAATCTGCGGAAAAAGCGCGCAACGCCACGCGCAATGCGACGCGCAACGGGACGCGCTGTGTGCCTCTCGACGAAATCCAAAGTATGAGCCCAAGAACACCAAGGGCACCTTAGAAGGGCAACTTCGCTGAGTTTTTCGTCACTTTTGCAAGAGACTCATGGTTATTTTTTTTTCTGGTAAAATTCTCTGGAAATGTTCATGGTCCATGAGTCTGCATATTCCAAGAATTACTAGACCAGGTTTTGCAGATGTTGAATCGGGCAGCTGCAGAAATACCAGGCAAATACCTGATACATCCACATCGAGCAGCGACATTTCGAGGTGGTCCAGGCATGTCCAGGCTGCCGCACAGAAATACCAAACCACAGAACCAACAGCGCAAACATCGTTGTGAAGGGCACGGCACCTGCCACATCTTCAAAGCACAAACCCATCCGACGGTCCATTTGGTGACTGAGCAGCATCCCTGAGCATCCCTGAGCATCTGACCAGAGGATTTCTGACCCCAAATGAACAAGTTCAGGATGAAAAAGACCAGAAAGATCACCCTCAGGTCACAGAAAATAAGCTTCAGCAGGGCCCATCTGAACTTTGTCCCAAAAATGATCCCAAAAAATCAACATAGTTTGATCATCATTTGCCAGTCAAAATCGGCAATCAATGGGCGAAGTTTGGTGATACATCCATCTACATCCATCTATTTTTTTTGGGACAAAGCCAGGTTCATGCCCAAAATTTTCGTTCCAATCAGGTTCTCAGCTCCGATCCCTGGGTACAACATGGCCGTCATCAGGGTGTTGGTCTTCCAGTCCTCTCCATTGAAGACCTTGTAGAGCCTGGCCTCCACAGATTTTCCACGATTCTGGGCATGGCTGGGCATAACTAAGCTATGCCCAATAGCAAGGAACAAGATGGAACAAGGTCCATCTTATCAAAGTGCCTTCTAGGCAAGTTGGATTGTGTTTCCAACGAAACATACCTGACATACCTAATGTCGTATTCAGAGCACAGCAGACTTGTGAAATGAGTACAGAAGTAAATATGCCCAGAGGGCAAAGATGTGTAGTGACGCCACAAAGACAACCAAACTCAGCACAACTAATATCAACTGGTTCGACTGTCCACCTTCTTTGTAACCACTGAATATGTTTTTTCATCAGTGGCACATTCTTTTAAGGCAAAAACAAAACAAGAGGCCAAAACACTCTTCCAGAATCAGGATATGTCCATGATGACATGCCAAGTGATTCTCAGCTAAAGAAACCATAAAAAATCCATCGCATCCCTCAGCCAGGGCACAGAGGAATAGCCTCCAAACACCTCAGCGCAACTGGAAATGACGTGCAGCATCGTGCAGCTCTGAGGTTTTTTTGAACCGAGGCACTCCCATAAAGGTGAACAGCATCATCATGGACTGTAGGAGGCCACCCCTGACATCCAGATCTGAGGATTCCTTCATATCATCCATTTCACATCTCTTGATATCCATGAGTCTCAATGTTTATCAATCTGGGTAAATTATAATATTTCACTAACCTGAATTAAGGCCATTTGGGGATGATTTCCCTTACTAACCATGATTCCAGTGAGGTCGCAGTGAGGTCGTTATAATTTACCCAGATCAATCCATTTGAACCGAAAAAAACTTCAACTCCGTTCATCTCTTGTGATTCTGTCCACAAGTACCATCCACTGCCACCATCCTGGCGCCTGTGCGCAGGTGACAGGAAACCCAAAAGGGCAAAGATCAGCGTCACTATCGACATCCCCAGGATCTGCACCTGGCACCCGAGTTCCAACCCCGAGTTCCTGACGGGGGTCCGAGCCGTGGACCCATAACTTTCTAAAGTTCATATAGCGCCCTTATACAATGTATATATATATATAGATATAGATATTAGATATATATATATATATAACAATGACAACAATGCCCATATGAGATATATTTTGAATACATTGCTACGTTGTTCAACGTTTCCAGCCGTTGCTGTCAATCCCAATCCCTTTCCATCCGCAAAGTCCGCTCCAAGCCACGCCGGATCCCACAGAGACCGCCAGCAGCTTGCCGAAGCGCGGTTTCCGAAAGACATCGCCGTGCACCAACTTCCAGCCAGTCTCCTATGCGAGAAGTCATAGCATGCTGCAAGGACCTGAACATGGGACCCTTTGTAGATTTATATTATACATATATATATAATATATATATTATATTATTATATATTCTGTAGATAGATAGATATGTCAATATTGGGATGTACCAGAATCAGTCTTTATTTAGGCCCGGCTTCAAATTGTTGGCCCCTATTTTGGGGTGGTTTCAGATCCTAGAACTAGATATTTTCGAAGTTGTGGATCCATTCACACACCTTTGTTTGAGGCGTACCCAACAGGAGATCGCTAGAGATCATTGGGGTCTGTTGTACATCAACTGACTTCATCCTGCCCCTGAGATTTTGTGAAGGAGAAGCCCTGCTCGGAAACCGGAAGGACTCGGTTTAGCCTCCTCCTAGTCCTGGGGGTTCCTTTTCAGACATTGACTTTTCCCCGTCATGGAAGCAGCTTGCGAAGCAAATACAATAGACATTAGAGCCATCTACAAGTATTCTGCCGGATGTTTACATGTTCATTTTGTTGATCTTGTCGCCCCTAATTTCTGTTGGATAACGGCAGGATCTCTTTAAGCCATTCAGGTTTCCGTTTCAAAACAAATATGTAAACCACGAGTTGTCTGTTTCACGTCTATTCTGCTCAAGGTGATTGACAATGTTGATACTGGTAGAAATGTGATTCATCAAAACATCTTCAAAATCTCCATCAGATAGTGTCTTCTGTATTTCACCGCATTTCACAGGATATACTTCTTTGAAGTTGTCTCCAAGTGGAATCCAAGTCACCCAAGTCGTCATTACCATATTCGTTGTAGTAAATCGCTAAGAGTGTTTCAATATGGGTCCGGAATTGTTTTGGGAATTACTTTTTTGCCGTTTTGGGATTTTGGGGGGATCTGCTGTTCTGTCCGTTTTCCTTGCAATTTGCAGCATTTTGGAGCTGGAAGCTGCCATTTCAACGGTACTGCGACATTTTGGAGTTCGAACCTCTCATTTTTATTTGCAATTTTTTTGGTGCTCAAACTTTCATGTTGGATGTTATTTTGCGATTAGGGTCCATTTAGGGTCTGTTTAGGTTTGTTTGGGTGTTTATTTCGGATTGGTTTAGGGTTGGTTTTGTTTTTTTGAGGGTTAGTTTTATGGTTGGTTTGGGGCTTATTTAGGTTGGTGTAGGATCTATGTAGGGTTGGTTTAGGGTTTTTTTAGCCGTGGTTTAAGATTTATGTAGGATCTATTCAAGGTTGGTTTCGGTTTTAGTTAGAGTTTGTTCAGGGCTTATTTAGGCTTGGTTTAAGATCTAAGTGGGGTGGGTGTATGATCGATTTAGGCCTGGTTTACGGTTTATTTAGGGTATATACAGTAAGTTTCAGAGTTTGGGTTTGTTTAGGGGTTATCGTTGTAGTTTGGGTTTATTTAGGGTTGGTCTGGGGTAAGCTTTTAGGTTTTTTTAAGGGGTTACTTAAAGTTGTTTTAGTTTTGTTGGGGGTTGGTGTGGTGTTTGTTTAGGATAGGTTTAGGGTGTATTGATATTATGCACTTGGGGTTTATTCAGGCTTGAGAAGCAAAAAACAGAAAACAGCGGAGAAGCAGAACAGTGGAGAAGCAGAGAAGCAAAGAAGCAGAAAAGCAAAGAAGCAGAGAAGCAGAGAAGCACAGAAAGGAAGAAAAACAGAAAAGCAAAGAGCAAAGAAGCAAAGAGAGAAGCAAAGAAGCAGGGAAACAGAAATCCAAACAAAATGCCAGTCAGGTTTTCTGGTGCTAGTGGATAGTCTGGTTGTTCATCGTCTTGCTTGACTCAACCAATCTCTGTGACCACAAATCCACTTTCAGACACTTCCATGACTTCTTCTTGGTATTCTATATAACTTGGTATATTTGATTAAGAACGTTGGGTATCTTCTCATTCATTGGTGATGATATATATCCTGCTCTTTGTCCTCTTCATGCATAACCTTGATTCCCTTCTGCTTCTTGAGATACTCAAATCTTAAATCTAATATCCTTGTATTTCAGATACTGCAGTGCTTTGATGAGTCACAGTCTAAGCGTGATTCATGTTGCTGGGGAAAATATGAACAGACAATTATAATTGTTGAAAGCAAGTTGTTCGTCGGCTATAGTTGCTTTGCATCTTTTGTATGTCTGTGAGTGCTTTGTCATTGCCCAGGTTTGTCTACCTCATGCCGTTCTTTTCTTCAAGTTCACATTAATTCTAGTCCATCGTCTGACTACAAGTTTTTCAACCTGGTTGAGGTGGGTTTCGAGTTTCGATCCCGTCAAAGTCCAGAAGCCTATCTCCAGTCTTGAGCTTCTTTTGACCCTTTTGAGTTCCTGTCATTTGACCCTTTTTGGATCCTTTTGGATGATGGCATTCCAATACAACCTGGTGTAAGGCAAGGGTTTCCTCGTGCTATAGCGTTTATACTTCAAATGGCGCACTGCAAGTACTTTGGGCCGGGGCTGGGGATTGGGGTGCTGTAAAGTTAGACTAGGCTTCAACTCGGTACACACATGTTCAGCAACATCGACATCTGGGCCAAATGGTTTCTTGTCGCAAATGCGGCCGGCTCTCCAACGAGTGGATGTTGCGCAGGAAGTAGCAAGTGATAGACTGGTGAAGAGCTTCTACAAATCAATCCATCCTTGTCCAATATTGTTTTTGTCTATCTGTTGCCATGTGCTTCTGTAATCATGCCTACGCCTACTATAGGCTTTCTTGAGTCTGCTGCCGAAAGGTGGTACGTGTGTTCAGAAAATCAAGCCAGAAATGCTCATTGAAGGGATCGACCCAAAGAAATTGAAGAGAGTGTTACAAACAAACTGCTTGAATTCAAATTCATTACACAAGAGTCCAGGCTTGGAAGACTCTTTGGTTACGTCATTCGCTCCTCACGTGCGTGCCGATCAAGACATCAATGTGCGCAGTGGCGAAAACCCTATGTCATCCTCTGCTAATCCTACTTGTCTTCAGCGCGATCTTCTGCGCTGCTTCCGCGACCACAGTTTCAACTTCCGCGGATGATTGGTAAGTTTATTCTGCTTCCGCGGAGCTTCCGCGAAAACAAACTCCTCATGAAGATCAAAAGTTGAAATCGTCTTCCGCGGCCCTTCCGCGATCGGACGATCAGTCTCTGCTTGCGGACGTGGGTTTCACTTCCCGAGGCCCAACTTAGTTTCATCATGTTTCATCCACATTTTGCTTGCTTACTTGGAGGTTTTTGAGGCTGCTCAGGTTATCACGAGCACTTGGAAGCGACCTAGCGACCTGTCCTAAGAAGATAAAAATGGGCGAATGTCTTCATAACCTCAGCACGGAACAAGGGCAAATGAAAGCAAATAGTGGGCAAAATGAAAAGAGCACCTGCATGGATCTCTGTCAAACATTCTAGCGTCCGGTTGAGTGAATCTTTTTAGCACTCCTGGCCAGGACTCCTGGCGTTGATTGTGCCTCTGAGCTCTTCCTGTACTCTGTACCAAATGCACATAGGAGGAAGCCATGTCCGACTTTGCTGAAGGACAGTAAAATATACTAAAACAAAACTACTGGCACAGCATTTTCAGTGGTGATGAGCCAGAGCCACTTTTGACAAGCCTGCGCAGCGTATCATTCCGAGTGCAAAACCCGTAAACCCACTCAGGAGGCGATGGGTTTTGGATGCCCAGGGTCTGCATGCGGCTCCTGAATTTCAGGAGGGCCATGTCTAGCTTTGACTGGGCCGTATTGTCGACTTCAAGTGCAACCTCAAGAGCAGGACGGTCCAATTCATAAGTGCGGAAATGGCTGTTGGAAAGGAAGTATTCATTCCTTTTGACTGGATCAAAAGGTACCTCTGGAAGCAAACTGAATATTTTTGAAGGAAAAGGGTGCCTGCTTTTCCACCTTTTATCGTGCTGTTGCTGGCACCACTCCCCAATGTCCAAGAAGCTCTGGTTAAGCTCTTCTTCCCATTTGGAATATAGTCCTGCTGCTTGGCCCAACTCCTCTGTTGTCACAGCCTCTGTTGTCACAGCCTCTGTTTTCACTGCCTCTGTTGGCAAAGCCTTTGACGCCACCACCAGTTGAGCTGAAAGAGCTTGTACTGGAGCAATCCTGCACAGCTTCTGGCAGTGGATGAGGGAGCTGAGAACGCTCTTGAAGATCTCCTTGCAATGAGTCGACTCTTCACGACTAAGATCAGAAAAGTCCGCAAAAAGACTCGCCAGGTTGTATGCAAAGGCACGGGGAATCATCGTCCGATTCTCTTTCAGAAAGTCTTTCAAGCATTCACTGCTGGCGCCCCTTGTCACTTTGCACGAAGCAAGGACATTCATGTTGGCAGCAGGCAGCATGCTGTAAAGTGTTTGGAATAATTTCCCCAGCGATGGATCACTCTTGTAGCTCCCACTAGTGGAGGCAGGCTCACGCATGATGAAGTTGATGGCATCAACTCCTCCAATGATGTCGGCGTCGATGCTCTCCTGAAGCACCCGCAGGATGTCTAACATCGAATCTGGATCTCTAATTGGAGGAGTGTCCACAATTGTCAAATTGAATGCGTACTGCTTGCCTTCAAAGGCGGGCAGCGTATAGAGGGCCACCTCAGTGGTTCCACCAGCATCACCACATTGAAACCTGAAAGGATCTTCAGGTTCCACCTCCATGATGTAGTTTGCCAAGCCGTTCAGGAAAGTTGTTTTGCCTGCCTCCTCCAGACCAAGCAGGACCATGATCCGCTCAGGTAGGTCATCATCATACTTGAACTGCTTCAGTCTCCAGTTCTTCATCTGAATCTGACCAGCTCTGTATTGCGACTTTAAGCTGAGTTTCAGCAAGGCAGGTTTCTTGCATCTCTCGACACCCTCACACTCCTCAAATTGAGCATGTCGCACCCAACAGCCAGATTGCAAAGCGAGTCTAAACTGATCCTCTTTCAGGTTTGGCTTCTGTTGTGGTGGAGCTGGATCTGGCGCAGCTGGACTTGCTGGGGCAGGTGGTGCAACATCTTTTGCTGGCCGCTTGCTAGTTCCACACATCTTTTCACACAACGAGCCCAGGCCAGGGCAGTTGAAGCAACTCACATTGGCACCTTGCCCTAGGTGGAGGTGGTTGGTGCTCCTCATGTCAAATTCATTGCGCACTGCATCTGGCAACACCTGGTTAGCACCAGGCCACATATGCGCCTGGAACGATCCAGGCTCAAAGGTGACTGCACGTTCCTGGACTGTTCCGGTGGCATTCACAGGCACCATTGCACTTCCCGTGGCAGTCACAGGCACATGGGCACTTGCATTGACATTCACCGGCACATTCGCGGTTGCGTTGAGATTCACATTTGCGGTTGCATCGACAGGCACATTTGCGTCGACAGGTGCTAGTGCAACAGCGCGCAACTCCCTAGCAAAATCAATCTGGACCATTGTCCAGAAAGCCAGAAAAGTGACGACTCGTGCACTCTTGACCCAAATGGCTCGCCTTCAGTGCGTTGATAAAATGTCAAATACTTTAAGCCTGCTAGAACTCAAGCCAAACTGTCAAACTGCAAAGGCATCTCCTGAGCTTGAATCTGGGTCTCCGCGCAGAGAAAACAATGTCTTTGGCATCCACGAAGCACATGGGGCAGACAAGCATCAAACTCACACATAGAACTCAGCAATCGTCCCCCTCATCCATTCAAAGCTTTTACCACCAATTTCAGCATCAAAAGATCCCCAGCCTCCAAAAGCAAAGAACATCAATCTCAAACCCATCCCTTTACCGTTTGTCCCCTTCCTCTGCAGCTTCTTCAGCTGTGGCGAGTTCGTTGTACCTGGTGATGTCACCTCAACAATACCAGCCATCGTAACAGGATTATACCAATGAGGTTTCTGCAAAGTCAAGAAAGGAAGTCGTGGCATGACATGACCACTTCTTCCTGCCAAGGCACGATACAAGGTCCGCAGCAGGATCATAGCTACCTTGGATTGCATACTTGGCTGGAGTTTTCAAAACGAAAGGCGCACGATGCAGGACACATGCTCTTCCCAGTAGTGCGCTGTCAAAGGTGTGCAATGAGAATAAGGCGGGTAAAAATAAAAACCAACAAAGTTGGTTCATGTTGGTTCTACCATGTTTTTCGTTTCTCCTTTTCTTCCCCCATTGTCGTTGTGACATGTTGTGACATCCCCAGTGCTGCACCCAACCAAAGTCTGCTAAACCAGAGTGTTGAGCTCTGCGTGAGCTACGCTAAGACCCTGACCATGCCGGACAAGAAGAGCATGATCATCAAGGAATTCCTGCAGAATTGAGCTCCGCTCAGTCTCTTCCTCTGTTGGGGACCTTGAGGACTTTGGGGACTTTGGCGACCTTGGGACCTTTCTCGTGGAGTTGTGTTTCTGCGCCTGTTGAAAATGTAAGCATACTTGGATGCACGAAATATCAAACTCATTGATTTCCCGCCAAGAAAAACACAGGGATCATCAAAGTGGATAGCGTCCAGACATTTTGGAGGACAAATATGGACAATTTTTATTGTATTCCATTGTTTGATTCATGGCAAGATATGCCAAGCAACAGGATGGCGAACCAGTGAATCTTGTCACCAGTCCTTGGCGAGATGATCAGACATGGACCAAATCGATGCATCCGAGATCACCCGGGATGTCTGAGATCACCGAGATCACCACATCTTCAGGTAGTTGTCCCACCTTGAGACCCATCGAATATCACCTCAGATGTCCAGGATGTCCAGGATGACAAAAAAACGTCCTTTGATTCAGAAAGTTTCGGGGTCGCTTACATTCAATTCCTAGTGGTTCTTCACTGATAGATACCAGTTATCAACCAGTGCTACGTTGACTGACCTACATCTTCAGTTTCTTCACTTCTGGCACAACTTCCATCTGATCTGGGACATCGAACTGTATTCCCAAGTAACATCGTAGGTAAAAATCACTTCCTGGCAGCATGTCTCAGCATGACATGCCGCATGTCTACATCAACTGATGGCTGCATTGAATGCTGATTTTTAACAGTGATGAATCATCTAAGTCATCTAAGTTGCTGGATACCAGATATTCAGATGATACCAAACCACATTCATCAACATGCATCAATGAAACATGCGCAGGTAAAACTTCGCAGGCAGCACTGGGTAAGAATCCAATTCCATCAGGGTCGCCTCTGCTCCCTCCTATCAGTCGATCCGGCCAAATACAGAAGTGACATCAAGATTACCCTCTGGTAATTTGTTACATAGCTATTGAAAATGACCATTTATAATAAATATAGTGGATTTTCCCATTAAACATGGTGATTTTCCATAGTTATGTTAGTTTACCAGAGGGTAAGGCATGTATCAACATATAAAGAGACTTCAACATCCATCGAAAAATCCTGAAAAATCCCAAGATCCAAAAAAAAGCAGCCATCCAACAGTTCGGCTATGGCCCTCAAAAAAAAAAAAACATTTGCTGGTGAAAATCCACCACAACCAGCGTCCTGGCACACAGCCTTCAGGCCACCCGGTTGCGCGGGATCCGACTGTGTCGCCTTAAAGGCGGAGGTGTCCAATCCATGAACCCATGGCCCTTTAAGAAATCCCCAACATATGTGTACTCAACCATCAAAAAAATCCGGATGAGTTTTGGATGAACTAATTTTGTTCGTTTTTAGTGCCATTTCTTGGGTCTGTGGAGATGGGATGCAGTGAAATGTCAAGGGTTGACCATCCGCATTCAGACTCGTCCCTTCAACTAAATCATCTAAATCTTGAAGCAAGATCTAAAAGTATATAAAAGTAGTTGTATGATTATGTAGTATGTACATTGAAAGATCTTTCAATGACTTCTCATCCATTTTTCATCCATTTTTCCCCGCAGCCAGGTCTTTCACTACGCGATTTTCGCATATTTTCGCCCCCCGCCTGCACGATACTGTGGGGTTCCACCTCGAAACCAACAATTCGGTGACCATCAAAGTCATCGCCTCACAGAGCGCCAACCCTTCCAACCACAGGACGGTGGGAAACCTCCACTTGATACAGCTGAGTTGGAGCTGAGAACAAGGCTGGAGTGGTATTTGAGCAGAAACTTCAGATGGTTGTAGATGTAGTACCTGAAGCTCAAATACTATGCACCATGTATTACAGTGCATGTATGGAATGTGTCCAAGAAACATCCTGATTGGGCACTTGTTGTTCTTCTGGACTCCAATCGGAAAGCCATTCATGTACCTGTGAGTAAATCATGGAAAATATCAGCTAATCCTCCGAGTGATGCTCCTGCAAGCTGAAAATTTCAGCTGGATGCTTTGCCGCTGAACCTCTTTTTTTGCGACCAAACTGGTTCCGACCAAACTGGGCGTCACCCAACAGCCACTCCTTCGGAGTCGGCCATCATCATTCACTGTTGCAGCTGCCGGAAGTCATGTGGCGACTCTTGTGATTTTTGAAAAGCATTAGAGCATTGGAGCATGGTTACATATGGAGGTATCCTAAAATGAAGGTACCCCAAATCATCCCAGTCATTACACCATTCTAGTACTGAAACAGCTGAAACCCATGACTTGGGGGCTGCTTTCTGCTGCAAATCTCGAGCAGAGCTACCTTTGGCTCCAATGAGATTCTTCACAATTCTTCGCAGAAACGGGGCAGCGTCGGGTGCGGGTCAAAATTCAGAGCATTTTGTGGGCCCAAACATCATCATCCATCATACATCATCGAGGTGTTGGTCACTTCAGGCATTGATAACATTAATAATCTTCATCATTTGATAATCTTCCTATGGAGACGGATCCCCATATATCCAAATACCATCCAATCTTTCTGGGGTAAAAGAAAATGTGACCCGATGCCAAGTGGCGCTGTTTCTCACTTGGTCAGCATCCCGCGGATCTCTTTGAGCTGATGATCGACACTCCTAGGCTGCAGCAGGCAGCAACTGAGAAGCTGCTGGATGTGAACCCTCTTCGCTACTGACATACTATGACTATGACATCCTATGACTCATGATCTGAAAATGAGAGCCACTTCGACATATCACAGTGGAATTTTCAAGGTTCAAATGGAATGGACTGCACCTCCCTTGACATGCAATGGGGCTGCGACAGACAGCAGAAAGGACGAGGTTCTGCATCCGTCGCTTCATTCTTCGAAACTCCTTGCCAATGTCATAGCCCTCAGTTGCCCCAGAGATCTCCAGAGAGAGGGAAAAAATTGAAACTCCACGGGTGTCGCAGTTGAAGGTAATTGACTGAGATTGTAAGTTCAAACACTAACTTGATCGAAAACACAAGACACGCCCAGAGAATGAAAGGATAAAAATCCATAATATGTATGAAAGTCCCTGTTGGAGTTCACTGGGTTTTCCGTCTGCCATCTCAATCACAGGATACATTTCTGCATTTTCTCACAAGTCGGGACGGATGTGACTCTTCATCCCCCAAACAAGAGAGTAATATGACCCATCCCATCTCCATATGATGTTTCAGACTTGTGAACTTGTGAACCCTCAAATCCCATAATTTCATCATCCCAAACCTCCGATTTTATGGCAAAATATGTGGAATCCCCAAATCCAATCCAATTTTCCACATAGTTCACATATTTAGGATATCTGATATCTATTGATATCTCTGATACTCCAATGCTGGGGGATATCCTCCCCAGATATCACCGGGACCAGCGGCGATGGTTTTCACATCGATGGCCTTCGCTGGGCCCTTCATGGTCAACAGCCCCGAGATGAACTCCTCCAGCGTCACAGAGCCGTCCTGCAGAGGTATCGCAGGGCCATTGGGGGACCAAATTTGATGGTCAAATGTTGAACAAATGTTGAACAAATATGAAGAATTTGTTTTTCTTGTGATTTTGATGTTGTTTCATGATTTTCTTGTTAAGGTTAATCAGTTAATCATGTTATTCATTGATGTTGACTGCTAAAGTAGAAGTGAACCATTTAAAAACACTGTGGTCAAATCAGTTTGAACCCTATCCGTTTCAACGTGATTGGTAAACTAAACCTGCTTGAGACTGAACCGGAATCGACCGAGTTGGCACAGTGACACGCTGAATGCACATGGATCATCAAATCTGCCACTTAAAACGACCAAAATCCTCCATTTGGCTATGTCTGAAAATGTGGATACCGATAGAAATGGTTGGTTTAATTGGGGAAAATGGTGATAAACCAGCACAAGTTGAAGTGCCCTATGATGAAAACAAACCTTTTTGGTTCTTCGTTGCAATTAATGGCAACCCTGCGGCAACCCTTCAACAATCTCCTTGTTGGAGTCGATCAGCCGGAAGATCTGGCCATCGGAAAATAATCGGTGTTTGGTTATTGGTTCACAACAAAACATGAATGCACCACCTGCGAGTCTGAGAAATTCGGATTTCATTTGTTCTTCATTGATCAGTAATAACAACAACAACAACAACAACAACAACAACAACAACAACAACAACAACAACAACAACAACAACAACAACAACAACAACAACAACAACAACAACAACAACAACAACAACAACAATAATGATGATAACAGCAACAGCAGCAGCAATAGCAACAACAACAACAACAACACCAACACCAACACCAGCAACAAGCAGCAGCAACAACAACAGCAACAGCAACAGCAACAGCAACAACAACAACACCAACCAACAACAACAACAACAACAACAACAACAACAACAACAACAACAACAACAACCAACAACAACAACAACAGCAGCAGCAACAGCAGCAGCAACAGCAACAGCAACAGCAACAACAACAACAACACCAACCAACAACAACAACAACAACAACAGTGCTGTGTTGAAGTTAAACATCTAAGACCCAGGTTAGCAAGTTTCAAAGCCCAGGGTATCTATAGTAAATCCAGGAACGACAAAAAAAACGAATCACATGGGGACTGGGGGATGCCCAGCCATGCTGCGCCTGCCAAGCGCTGTCCACATCGACATTGAAATGCGCCAAATACGCTTGGAGCTGCTCATCCTCCAAAAAGCGCTCGAACTCCTGATTTGCTGCGCTCACGCAGCAGCTGATGTTTTGTTTTTTTGCTGATCTTTTTGGATAGAAACCAGCCATATCCGAAAAGTGTGAAGTTTGCAACATACCCAAATACCAACAGGAGCACTAGCGGCCATTATTGGACATGGAATGAAACGAGCAAAGCGAACTTTTTGCAACCCGGCGTCATCAAAACTGATGAACCCGCTGCCGTCAGCATCACCTTCAGCAAACAATTGCCTGATCGAGCAGGCGTTGCTGGTCTCCGCTGGCTGGCAAGGACGCCCCAGCAAAGAAAACCAAGCATGCACACTTGACGTTCGTTCCATGCATGACTTTCTTTGCCGCTCAAACGCCAAAAATCTCAGTGGTCAACACTTTCCAAAGCTTGCTCAAGGGCAAACGGCCAATGTTAACATGTTAACATAAAAACTTTGACCCACACCCAATGCACCTAAAGTGTTTCACGTAGATGTGTTTCCTTCGCAGCTGCTCCTGCCACTTTGGCTGTCGTCAACAGTTGGGTGGGATTGGTCCCTCAACTAACCCAAACGCATCACAATTTGCCAAAGGCCCGCTGCTTGAGCCAATCTGTTTTCAATCTCCAGCGTTGAACCACATTGCCCCAGGACGATCGGTCCCACAACGTCCTGAATCAATGATTCCTTTTCTGTCCGGGCCATTTCAAAGGCGTGCTCACAGAAAAAACCCGTCAGGACCTCAACTGGAAATTGTGGCTAGAGGCTGACGACGAGCATGTGACACATACTGCTTGTCTGCTTGGTTGCCTGCATAAAACCATATGATTATCAATCTTTGCACATGCTTTACAACTGACAGATCATCAGCATCGGCTTGGCAAAACTGGGTGCTTGGCGTTGAACATGGCAAACACCATGAAACATATATACAATACCTTAGAAAATGTTGCTCGCAATGCGCGAACATGGTGCAACTGCCGAACATTCGGTGTTTTGGATAATAAAGAGACGAGCGTTCAATAATTGCAAAGGCCTTCGCACAGTGCGCATGCTTGATGTCTGGCGTCCTCCATTATATGATTGGGGTCGGGCAACTGTGCCTTTCTTAGCCTTTTGGGCACAACATCCCTGCCCGGCCCCAAAAACTTATTTCTGAAGTTGGCCTCGCAAAATTTTACTAAAGCAGTTGTAGTTTATGTGCGTGGGCAACTGTGGTAGTTCTACCGCTGATGCATGCATCCAAGCCCGACTTGGCTGTGTAAACATGGAGGCCGAGCGGCCGGCGCTCAGGGTGACGAAGCAGTTCAATGAGCTGACCGACTGCTCTGTGCCAATGTGTTGGTGATCTAGAGTTGCAATGTGTATTGGAACGGCTGCATCCAAGCTTCCAATTGCTGGGTTGGCTGACGCAGTTCGATTGTGATTTGCATGGCAGTGGTTGCAGATCGCAGTGGAATTGTTGCGTCAAGGTGATGCTTGGAGGGTAGGAATCGCATGAAACCCTGTGTTTTCTCGCATAAAGTGGCTCTCGGCGCATGACGTGCCATCATCAGAAGAGGAAGTTGAGAGAGAGAAACGTCAAGGAGAAAAAAGACGTCCAGACAAACAGCAGGCAACAGGAAGGGTTGTCAAGATTCAAAGATGACAAGCGCAAGCCAGATCAAGCAGATCAAGAGACAGTGGCATCATCAGACAAGGATGTCGAATCATGTCGAAAGCAAGAAATGCCAAGAACAAAGACATCATCGAGGTCCAAGAAATCACGGAGTCAAACGGCCTCGTTCCTATATGGACCTATAGGCTCTTCCTTGTCTTTATGGAACCTATAGGCTTTGCCCCCTCTCGAAACGTCCGCGACCCGGCTTGCCTGGGCTCTACTTGTACTGATACTTTCCTAGTTTCAACTGTAAACCGTGCCAGCTGAAATGACCTGGAGCACGGAAGCGCAAGCAAAGCGGGTTTGAAAACAACTATAGACATAGGGGCTCTTACATATTGTCAAATCTGTAGTCACGTGTGCTGACACCAAAAATCATCCAACGACTCCAGATTGACTGTGATCACACTTAATGTTGTCCGACATGTTCCAAGAGCATCGGGCCCTTTCTTGTGAGAACTGCCAGCCAAAGCCAGCGGGGTGGAAGTATAATCAACATGAAGGGTACTGAGAGGGATAGATCCAAGGCTGGTATCAATAAAGGGGTTTGAATCGTCTAGGGGAAGGAATCATGAGATGTCATGACACCAAGTGTGAGAAAAGGGAATTCTGAGGAAAAACGGTTTTTTTCATAACTGAAGAAAAAACCGGGTTTTTGGAAAAAGACCTACAAATTTGTGGGTTCTTGATGCGCTAGGTAATATCATATAAAATACCATGCAAATGGGCTCTGTGCTCACATTTGAGCAAACCATCCGCCAACATATGTTCAATCCTAGTTTGGAAGCAACCTACCCAGATCCAGGAAACGGATCTTGCCAATACAGCCATCAAGCCTACTACATTGACAAGTATGTGGGGCTTTGGCCGCTTGGGCCCAAAATTTCCAGGGTCAAAAAACAAACAAAAATGCCCAAAGTCCACGTAGCTGCAAAGAGAATCGGGTAGATAAAATGTAGCTCTTGTAGTGCAGATGCGGGCTCTATCCAGTTGGTACCACCAGAAGTGGACAACAACAGCGTATACATAGAACCTGGCAGGCACAACCTTCCCATATGTGGAGCACACCGATACATGGACAGAGCATGACAGAGATCTTTCATTGCTCCAGCCGACTCCAGCCTAAGATCGAACTCCAATATCTCATCAGTTTAGTGGTGTCACCAGTGTCACCAGTTCCTGCCGCATCCAACGACCAAAAATAGATGCCCATCCCATTTCCGCGGCAAAGAACTTATTGATTCATCAGGTTTCATCATTCCAAGGAACTTCCCGTAAGAAATTCAAAGTTTCCAGGACATGCCCACTCCCACGTCTCACACATCTCAAACATCTCAATCTTCAAACTTTCACACAGTCACACGATGCCCAATCCATCGATCCATCGATCCATCGATCGATCCTTGGTGAACCACGTAAACAGTGGTGGCTTCCGTGATGGCCACGGCGAAGAGGAACATGATCATCGCCATCAAGGCCTCACTTAACCGAAATTTCGCATGAAACCGTGAAACCAGGTGAAACCGCAAAACATGGAGGTCTGGAAATGTCTGGAAGATGATCCTTGAATTGGAGAATGATTCGATCTTGCCAATTTGGTGTTCTAAATTAACATTGCGGCGCGATCATGCAAACAACTGCAGCATACCCACGTAAACTGGGTTATAGCCATGGGATGCCATGGGTTTGTACTTGGCTCTGCAAAAAGGGACCCGCTCACAATGGTTGGACCCGCATAGAAAATTGGATGTTTGCCCACAGAGTGAAGGAATGCCAGATCAGATCATCTTCAAATATGTTTTAATAGGTGTTAATAATGTCTTTCTGGGCTTCGGAGTTTCACCACGAACACCTAAAATCCACCCCACCAGCATGAAAGACAGAAAAGGCGGAATCAGGAAAGAGAGGCCGTCCGAGGTTTGACTCACGAGCTTTGCAAGAAGCCACACTTTTCAACTCTGCTATCTCTACAAACGGACCAGAACTCCCGGAGCAGGGGACATCTTTGCCCCAACTTTCTGCGGTAGGTTGTTGCGCTACTGCATGCGATGCCTCACGACGCACGATTGCCACAACTTCGGAACCTTCCTTGATACCATGGCCGGAGATCTTTTGAAGGATGAATCTTCTGCTTCCAATCGCGACATCAAGTGTTCCACGCTATCATTAGAGTCCACCTGAATAGACAACATCCTACCCGTCAAGGTCCTCACCAGAATAGTGATGTCGGATTGTACCACCAGCTGAAGTACAACACCTTCTTCTAACCCAGACTCTGCCAATGATTTGAATCATCCAATTCGAGGTCAGAAAAGAAAAGCCGTTGATTCTCCAAGATCCCCTCCTGAAGTTGCAGCTTCAAATCTGCGACGCTGCTATCAGGAGCCACATCTAAATCTATGCATCTGCCAGAAATTGTACAAACATGAATTTGCATGGCTCAAGCTTACTGCAGAATCTGTTGCTTGGCTTCTGTTTTCTTCACATTTCTCACCCTTGGCTGGTTTTTTTGGGTCTCATGAATTTGTTCCCTCATCCCAGTGAACGTCACCAACAACTTCTGCTGATTTTGCACCATGTCTCAATCATCACTACTAGGGTCATCCGTTTGAAGCCATAAAATTTGCCAAGATCGTGTTGGAACCTTACTTGAATTGCTGGTTTTCGCAGAAGAACCTCTGCTGTACCTATAATCAGGCTATACACATGCGACAGGCACCTCTTTGTTTGATCTAAAACTCACAGATTGCATCTTCTTTCTTTGGGTCGTCTGCAAAAACACGCGGGTCCAGCACAACCTGTATAGCGCAATGCGGCCTGATTCCACTTTGGCCCTGTGCTTAGGATTCTTTTGCCTGGAAATGGAACTGCACCAAACTATATAAACTATTTCGCGAGATGTTGCTACTCGACGTGAACCTTTTGTAGTGCCTGAATCCAGTGGGACTTGACATTCGCAACCAGTGAAAGGAAGGCATCAACACATCGCAACCAGTGCTTGAACACAGCTCTCCTCACAATACATAGCGCTCAATGGCTTCGGCCACACCATCCTCCGTGTGCGCTGCAACGACCACATCGGCAGCAGCTTGTGCAATGGAAGTCCCATCGCCTTTTTACAGAGCTGAATCATGTGGTCAAAAAGAATGGATACGCCCAACCTGATGAATTTGTAAAATCCAAAAACGGTCAAAAACATCTTACCCCCCAATATCCCCCCAAGCTATTTCTTCAATCCGAGATGCCCATGGCCACCCCCTTGGCGACCAGCTTCAACATTTCCACGTCATTTACGGCATCACCGCAGGCCATCGCTTCAGACTCATCAATGCCCAGAACGGAGAGAAGACGTTGTACGCCTGTGCCTCTCGTTGGCATCCATCGTTTTTTCATGGGTTTGGTCTGAAAAGAAAAATACGAGTAGTAAATAGTCATGACCAATCCGATTTGTCATGGTTTATCAATGTTTATCATGATTTATCATCATTGTTTATCATCATTTGTTCGATGAAAATTGCCAGTTTTTACATATTTGCATCCATCGTTTCTAGAAAAAACATGAAAAAAAACATGTGCTGCTTCACTTCTTCAAAAAGATTCAAAAAGTAAAGGCCAAAACCCACGGTTGCGGGAGGTGAATCCCGATGACGCCGTGCCTTTGTTCTCCCCTGGCGGCAGAATCTCACACTGCTTCGCACCACAATCTAACACTGTAGCAGACGTAGCCAGCTTCTCGCGAAGCAATGGGACAACCTGATCCATTGCAGCCCAACTGGGGTCATCTGGTGCTGTAAACATCACAAATTTGTGAACCTCCCTCTGCAGCAGCCACGGATTCCAAGACCCTCTGGGTGTCACAGGTTCACCGGCACGTTGGATCAGTCGTGTGACCCACGTTGGCCCCTCAGGTGCCAACTCGCTATATTCAAAGCCATCAGCGGCGACCACAGCCAAAGCCCCAATCTTTCGGCCATGCACACGACCATCCACCAGACATTCCACCACAGTTGCCACTGTCTCTGCAGGTAGCACTGATGCATGGAACACTTCATCTCCTTTCAAAACCAAAGCTCCGTTGGAAAAGACTCCTGGGCCCAAAACACCTGGCAGTTGGGAGCACAACGAGTCATACCACGGGCCAGGAATGCGGCCCGTGGCGACCGAAATGGCGCAGCCCGCCTCTTTCGCCGCGGTCAACGCTGCCCGGTTGCGGTTCGACAACTTGGAGCTGGTGGCGAAAGGCATCAGCGTGCCATCCACATCGGTGATGATGGCCCTGATGGTGCCGGGGACTGCAGCCACCATGGCCACCGTGGCCACTGTGGCCCACCATCCCAGGCTCAAAAGGAGCACAACGCTTCCAACCCTCGTGGGACGACATCGCGCCATTGTGAAAAACGACCAAATCTATTGGAGAACTTGGGAGAACTTGAGCAACACAGCACCACAAGTTCCTGAACCAACAAAGCCATGGCCATGGCAACTTGCAGCCGAGCAACCAAAGCCCACCCCAGAGACGACAAGGTGTGCAGCAGAGTGAAGATCATGGCCCGGAGATTCCGCAGGTATCTGACGACACCTCAGGCCAAAGCTTTTCGAGACCGTCAATTGACATCGACTAATTGAACCATGGGCTGTCTGGCTTGTCTCAAAATTTGAAACCCAGAATTTTATGGTTCATAATTCCATGAAAACTATTGAAAACTGATACTTCAGGGTCCTATTTTGAGATGAACCAATATCTTCCAACCCTCCTGTTCACAACAGTTTGTGCTCAACATCTAAGCTGTCACATGTTCAGAGAAAAATGCAAATACAGTAGTTCACCTTGATTTCAATTGCCACTGTTGCTCCAAGCAACGAATAATCTTTGCCACCCGCACAATCCGCAAGACGCGCGCAATGCCCAGAGCACCAACATTTCCAGTATCCATCGTGAAAGTCATGACCACGTCAACGATGGACGCCAAAGTGATGAAGAGGTCAAATGCATTCCATCTGGCCCAAAAAACACGAGTTGAAAGTGCAATCGCACATGTACAATCTGCGGTCTTGTCTCTGTCTTGTCTCCACAGGTCAGTGTCTTTGGTCCAGTATCTGGCGCATACAAGATCACGGGTTGCCTCATCATCTGTTCGTCACGTCCGCAATCTACACCAATCTAGATCCATCGACATCTACATCTCCAAAACTCCAAAAAGCAAATACCCTCTGGTAAACTAACATAACTATGGAAAATCACAATTTTTAATGGGAAAATCCACTATAAATGGCCATTTTCAATAGATGTTTGTATGTTTACCAGAGGGTATATTCGTTTCAACTGGCTCCAGGTCTAGTTTCCTCATGGTTTCTTCTCACAAGCCCATCCCAGCCTCCAATCCACCACGCCTCAGCAACGACTTTGCCACACTCCGCGCCCCCGCGTGGCAACGCTGCAACAGCGCAGCATATTGCAGCTGAGGCACCAAAGAAATGTCGACCCTGACCACCAACTCCTTGGTGCACCATGCCCAACTGAGGTTGTTCAATGGCAACTGATTAATCAACGCAGCATTATTGCAACATCATGAGCAAAAACCTGGGAAATCGCCAGAAGACTGGAAATTTAGTAGCTCGTTACTACCAACATTTACGCACTTGCCTCCGAAATGGAATGGTTTACTATCATTTACTATCAACAAATCCGTTGAAGTGCCAAAAAGTCAGTGGATGTTCTGATTATTCATCTCTTTGCTCAAGGTGCTGAGTAGGAGCTCGAACGTGTAAGCAAGACCTGGGCAAGTGGCAAGTGTGGATGAGATAAATCTGTTCAAGTCTTGACCTAGACGAACCTAAACCCTGAAGTCTCCAATGAAGCGACAAGTTTAGTCAAATCTCATATTGGCCAATTCTCACCACTCCAATTTAGAATTGATACTGATTGCGTGCAGCCACGAAATACTTTATCCACGCTGTTTAGATTCATGGTCCTTTCTATTGCCACCATTTTGCCACCATTTTGCCACCATTTTGCCACCATTTTGCCACCATTTTGCCACCATTTTGCCACCATTTTGCCACCAAGGTACAAAAGATAATTTGCATCGCTCTCCAGATGGGTTCCTCTGGTCCATGGTTCCAGGATTCATACTCCACTTGTGCTCCTCGGCACCACTCAAGGCAGTCTAGGCAGTCACAAATCTTCACATCCTCAATAGCCAACTGATGTGGGCCATCCATATTTGACCCAAAATCTGAGATACTTCAAATCACCAAATTTTCTGGGAAATGGATGGAAATGGGGGATCTTTAAAAACAAATCGTAGGTTTCAATACTCAACAGGCCTAATTTTGGATTTATTTTGAAGCTCTCCGCAATCCAGGCACCTTTTTTTTGACCCTCCCTTGAGGCTCCAGCCAATGCACGCAGCGTTCAGGAGAATCACCGATCCAGAGACCAGATCAAAAGCCCGGTGACCTGTTCACATTGAAAAAAGCCAAGAATGACCGAGAGGTGTCCTCAACATGTTTCTCTGAGATCGGATTTTTTTTTTGGGAACCGTTGGAACCTGCTGCTGCCTTTCTCACTCTGCCAATTTTGGGGTTCCACTCTGAATCTTTCGAAGTTCGACACTGAAAGAAGCCAAGCAACGTAATATGGTACTGCAAGACTTTTGTATCCTCACCCAAATACTTTGCTCCGGTTGCTGTATCACGGATACTTTCCGTGCTTCACCTTCCACATCAAATCAGGTTTGGGGGATTCAACCAAAAGCACAAAGGAAACATGTTCAGGATCAAATCAGAATCTCATTTTGAACTCATCAACATAAACTACATTCTAAACTACATTTCCATACCTGTCTGACATCTCACAGATGTTGATCCACAAATTGAGCCCTCAGCGGTTCGTTTTACCCTGCCTTCCCAGTAACAGCTTTTCTTCTTTGTCCTTTCATAGCTGTTCTCCGAGTCAAGCTCGGAGAAGTGTTTCCAGGCCTGGTATTCAACGTTTTCCCAGGATTCACAACAAACATGTTATGTTTCATCATTTCGAATGCCAAACAAAGTGTCCGATCCACAAGCGATTTCGAGTCGCTTCAGTAGTCCAGGATGTCGTCTGTGGATCATTCTCCTCCACATGTCCTTCGGCGACCGGGATGGTCACTTCACAGAGATCCGAACGGCTTTTGTCACTTCACGTTTGAGGCTCCATGTGCTGCTTCTCAAATGCAGAAACAACATGAAACAACTGTCACAAGCGTCAAATCGGGGTGTTAGGTGTTGTTTCCCCGCAGTTCAACTGATGCACCTGGTACTGGCAAAGTCTCGGGCATCTCAGCTACCTCGGCAGTCTTTCAGCCGATGAAGTCATGGATAGTCATGGCCCCATGTTTTTTTAAGGTCGTCCCCAAGCAAAGAAGAAAGTCTGGACCCATGTTGAAAAGGTCTTTGTTCCAAACCAAGTGCTTCAAGATGCTGAATATGCCTTTGGTAACTTTGGTTGCTGAATATGCTGGATATGCTGGATGTCTTCCATATGTTTGACAGAGTCCAAGTCAAACTGAAGCGAACCAGCTGAGCCAAAGACTGACCCATCCCTGCTGACATCCCCAATCTTCACATCGGGTATGGCCTGGCTACGGTTCCAAGATGTTCCAAGATTCAGAAAAGAAACCCGTGGACTCCGGGCTAAATGCTTCCCAACAAGGATCAAATGTTGGTCGCGAAGACAGACTTTGGCTCTTGGTATGCTGTTGCAAAAATCAAAATGATGGTCCCATGCACGGAAAAGTCCTTATGCCCAGCTGGAAAACCACATGGATGTTGAAGGCCGCGTTTCTTGAGTAGTGTACCAAAATATTTTGAAAATTTTAGAAACATCCACAAAAGCCATGTTTTCTGAACCCTTTGGCACACTAAGTTTGAGCATGTAACTCATACTCCAGCTAACCCAATTTCTCGTCCGGGTATGCCTGGATGATGTCAAACTCTGCAGTCCAATTGCCTCTGTGCCGGCTCAGCTGAAATTGAATGCAAGAACGTATTTCCTTTGCAAACCATTCAAATGTTTCATCCATGTTTTTGGAACCCAACAGGTGAACAGCATCGTCTTTGAACCCAACGTTCATGTTTTTCAGGCTGGACATGTCCTTAAATGGTGCTCTTCTCAGCCACAATGAAACGACCAAGGTGCTAAGAACTCGTTGGAGCTCGATGCGTTGACGCTCCAGGCATTCGCTGATGGCTCGAGGTAGAACTGTCCAGGGGCGGTTTCAAACTTCGCTTTTGACCTATGACTATCACAGTGCTTGGTTAATAGATTTGAATAATTGATCATCTGGGACATATTTGAAGGGGACCCCAAATTGGGTATGTAAACTTGGGGGGATTTCTGGTTTGATGACTATTAGATACTATTAGCAAGTGCCAACCGGGGGACTACCAAGTCGTCAAATTGGATTTGAATTGGAATGCTTTAAAAAGGCTGGCATCCTTCCTGTCAAAAAGGATGTTCTTGATTAAGTGCCCGAGCACATCAAATCCTACAGTTTCGGTTTGGTCAGCCAAATTTGGACAGCTCAAGCTTTGGGGGTCCGCCATTACCCCGATAATGGTGACAAAAACTCTTGGTTTCATATGGTTTCATCATGTTTAATCATCTCAAATAACTGACTGCCTTGTTGGTACCCCTGAATCCGTTGGCCCTTGATATCTTTGGTTCAACATGGCTTCAACATGTCAACCCATCCCCGACAACAAAAAATAGTGACGAGGCCTGAGACATCGGCGGCTTCCCGCATCACATTGGACATGGCAAAGGAAGCAGAAAAACCAGAACCCTAGGGGATCTTAAGATATCTCAACGATTCACAAGACGATCTTCAGCCCTTTATGGCTTCAGCGGTTGGGGCATCTCCTGTGAATTTGCTTTCAAGATCTCAGCAAATGAAATCGCTTTACTGCCTGTGGATGAACTCGAATATGATTGAAGCTCGAAGGGCTGAGATTTCAGACCACAGAACGAAACAAAATCAAAACCTTCCTGGGTCAAAACTTCATGGTCTGTTTATCCAGATCCAGTCTGTGAGTTGTTCCGCCAAATATTTTTCTGCTGAGTCCAGTTACGTCCAGTTTGTAGTGGGCACATGTAATCGTTTCCATCACTTCTGCGGATGTACTTGGTCGCAGCCTCAGGGACAACAGCTCAATTTTGTGCTCGGCCACGCAAGGACCGGACCCAGCTGCCACTGAGCAGGCCACTGGAAGGTTGTCTACAATCATGTTGACCTCGACCCCAACTTGCGAAAATAGGCAAAGAAAAAATATGTTGAAATCGTGTCACCCCAGAAATGGCCCAGAAATAGATCCAGTTCTGGGTTTTTGAAGATCAAAGTCTGAGAGGCAAACCATGTATTCATCGTCGATCCTGGCTCTGAATTGATCCTTGTCCGCCTCGGATGGGAGATATCCTCCAGGGTTCAAATCCTGATTGAAATCATAGGCTGCTATATAAAATTCTAGAGGGGTTTCCAATGGTCACAATACTGGCAACTGGTCACAATCATACACATATAATATACACATCATGAAAAACCAAGTAGGATGACCTCTTTTAATCACTAACATGAATTGTGGGTTTTTGTTGAGCCCAGCCCATCCCAGACTGACCTGTTTCAGCTCTTGCTTGCAGAGCAGCTTGCAATTCTGGTTGTCACCTCAGCCGCGATCATCGCGATCCCAAAAAAAGCTCCTTCCCAGAATCGTCTCCAGAAATCCTTTGGGAACCCAAAATCGCAGATGCGTGTCATGCCACGTCGAAGACTTGACGGATTTTTGCCACATGATCACCATGCCATCCCATGGATTCCTCTGAGCTTTGAACCCATCCGGAGGTCATAAGGTGAGTTCTCTATGAGATCACCAGCCTTGGTGAAGAACGAAACACATTCTGGAACATGGTGGAAAATCCTGTCAATACAATGGGTAAACTGCTGTTCCATGGATTTCAATCGTTTTGGAGGTTACTGAGACTAAAGACTCCAAGGAGTTCAAGGATTTCAAGGTCAAACAGTCAAACATGTGCTTGATATGAGAAGCAACAGAAATCAAGTGGGATAGCCATCTTCAAATACAGCAACTTTGGTAAGTCCTGATAAAATCGCAGCTCTGAATTGCGCTGAGGTGCTAAGATCTCACCCAAGTTCTCCACGCTTTGCACCACGGACACTGGCTTGCAAAATGGCAACCTGCGCAGGTGTCCACCAGGTGTCCCAGGTTTCTGCAGTGCTTTCTGGCGGGCGGGCGTATAGTAGTCGTACGGCAGCTGGGTCTTCACTGATGTAAGCCTCAAGAAAATCCCCGTATCAGTGCCACATTCCAGTCACGAGTTTCACCGTTTCACCAAACCTAGGACGAAACCGAAACTACTATGACTTATAATAGATCATGATCATCATCATCATCATCATCTTATAATAGATCATCTATGACGAATCTATGACACCTATAGAATGTCATAAGGCTGTCATGCTGTGCACCAAGATCCAGGCTTATTCACCTTGAGATCAACCCGTGCACCATCGTCATATTGCACTGGCGCCACTCCCGGCCTGGTCCAGTTTTTTGTGTTTTGGGGAAAGGATCAATGACCATGACCTGAACTGGTTGGTGGTGCAATAACCATCTTGAAAAATATGAAAATCAATGGGGAGGAAGGGTTATCCCATATGTATATATATATATCCATATATTGTGGAAAATAAAAAATGTTTGAAACCACCAACCATAGTGACCATTGAGATGCATTGACATCCATTGACCCATGCCCATGTTCATAAGACAGGGTAAGACATGTTATGACATGTTCTTCCAGTGTTCTTCACCTGCCTACATGCCTCTAAAATTCACCAAATTTGCAGCGGTTCATACACTTATACGTGGTTTTGTCATGGTTTGTCCGTCATGTTTCATGTGTCAGCTGCATCGATACCACGATTGCAGATTGAAGGTGGGTCCCACTGGTCTCACTATGACTGAGATCGGAACAAGTAGAAGGCTTGACTCGTGCCCTGCCATGCGTTGCTTGTACTAGCAGTGCTGAACAGTCAAACTTCACAGCCATCATTGGTCCAATTCATTCACCAACTCGTGTCAGGCTCACCAGCACTCCCAGGAGGGCTATCTTCGCCTGCCTTGCCATGTCAGTCTCTTGCAGCCCGAAATTCCGCTGACAACACTTGGTTTGGCCATTCAAACAAAATTCAAACTGTCTCACAGCGCAGCACAAACAGAGCTCTTGGGGTTCCAAGCATGTTTGAGGCTTCGCTTTGGCCCCAATACAGCTCAGTACTTGAGAGAGCAAAGATTGCAGCAACCAGATGCAATGTGACAGGGATAGAATCCAGGCTGTTCGTCCAACTGGGCCCCCAAAAAAAAATCAACGGCAGAGGGACAACAGAACTCGGGGACGTGCCATAGTTTTGCCTTGGGGAATCCATGAAAACAAACCTGCCAAATAAAGCGTGTTCTTGGTGGGTTGGGCGTCTCAACCCAAACAATATGAGGAAAATGGCAACGCAATGCTAAACTGCCAGCTAGAAAACTAGAAAGGATTCTTTCTGTTCCATAGCGTCACTGGATTTGTACGCTATCATGGAAGAACAGCTCTTGCAAAGTGTCCACAGAAACCCATTGATTTCTAGTCCGGAGCAAAGGAATATCCTTTTACGTTGCAAGTCTCATAATGAAACATGGAGTCAACACAATATTCTTAGTATTCAGATGGTTTATTGTTGCTCTTTCTGCAATTTACTGTTGCGGCAGTTGTGCCGTTGAATCCGTCGTGTGTTGTGGCCCCACTTCACAAGGACTGCAGGTGTTTTGAACAGAATCCTCCTCTTGTTGAGGAGATCTATGGACAAGGGGACCACTATCAAGGCTCGCGCCGACTCCTGCATGCCTCAGACACAACAAATTTCAAGGTTGCTTGGGGTTTTGCTGACAAACATTGCAACAGATGTCCATTTTAAGGTGCATGTGATGCTGACATGCTCGGATAAAGAGCAGGCAGCCATCATTGCTGAGGTGGCCACTTGCGTCGGTCGCCATGGGCCATTCTCACACCCAGAACCGACCTGGCACAATCTCCCAACTTTCCCGTCGTTGGCAGGGGAACCAAGTTGCTTCGATCCATGGCGCCGTATGCGCCGTCAAACGCGCGGTTCATGTTTGCGCTCGTTCAATGCCGGCCTCATTCACATGATTGCTGGCGCCCGTGGTGCAAGAATCATTTTTGTGAGGGAAGCTCGTGGCCCAATTGCGCGGCGTTGGAGCCAGAACGGGAAAACCTCTCTGATCGACAAAGACCATGCGTTGCACTTGCATCTTCTGATCAGATCGCAGCGACCAACACATGGGCAAATGTCGGTGGGGAAGAGCCACTTTATGCGAGAATTTACAGGAAAAATGCCGGAAGCCAGATGGAGCACCCTGGTCAAGCACCGGCCTTACTCTTATCGTCAGATCCCCTGATTGTGGACACACTGTTTGGTTAAAAACCATCACCAATCAGTTGACCTTTCTATTGAGTTGCATTGACACTCCCTCCCATAGCAGAAACATAGAGCTGGGCTGTAAAAGCACAAAAAAACACTGTTTTCTATGAAATCACCTGACTGGACGGTCGCAAAATCAGGAAGAAAACGGCTCATGTTGAGCCGCGTCCCCCTCCATTTTATAGAGGATATTAGAGCAGGGATGCTTTTTTGATGCTCAATAAATTGTCATAAATTGTCACAAACTGTCTATCGGGCGAATGGACAACGTCCATGAGATACCACTTACCATGGTCCTATGGCCTACGCTGGTCCTATGGCCTATGCAAACCTGGAGTTGAGGTATCGTCACGATATTTCCGCATTGCATTGCCCTACTTCACACGGAGAAAATAGCAGATTCAACTCAAGCATTCGGCTGTCTCGTTCCTATTCAAAATTAATCAACTCTCTCCGCTCAATTTGTGTCTTCCCAAGGTGCTACATGCATCGTGTCAGAGTTTGAATTGTAAAAAGCATCTCACTTCTGTTCATCCAAACTTCGGTACAATCTCTGTCACCATATTCGCCAAATACAAGAATGTGTGTGTGTGTGTTGAGTTCATTTTCATTCATTTTCTCTGTCCTATTGCATTTCTAGCAGGCCTTTGGAAAACCAACTACCAGTGGTCAAATCTACCCTTCATGGATTCTAGAACTAATTCTGGCCGTACATGACTTGGAAACCCATCGATCGTGATAGTCAGTCGCATTCTTAGTTGGAACAGGCCCGAAAACATGAAGAAAACATGAAGAAATCAGTATTCCCTACTTTACCTCTACTCTACTCACTCTACTCCATTTAACTGCACGAAATCCGCAACTGGATCCAAAGAAATCTGGCTGAAAATCCATTCGTCCATACTTTTGCATCAGATGTTGCGGGCGAATCCACTCTAGGGGCATTTATACCTGTGATGAAGCAACTGCTTTGTGGTGAGCCCACGGGTTTTTCACTGCGGCTAAAACGTGATCTTAGATACCAAAAAGCTCTCGGGACTGCATTTGGGAATTGTTCCTGTCGGAGTCCAAACATGATTGTAGTATTCTATTATAAGATACAATCATATACATCATGTGTATATATATATATACATGATATATGTGAATCAAGGTCTGAATCCCCCAACTCTTACGTGAAGCGGAACAATTTTTTTAATCCACTCCAGTGTGATCATGACCTCTGGGAAGGTTTCTATGTCAGCTCCTGCCTTCAGGGTGAGAAGGCCCCCATGGGTCATCGTATTCTGGACTTCCCTTGCGCACCACCTGATACTCAAACCTCAGAACATCAGATAATCAGCACGCAGGGAAGCCACTGGACTATCGTTGGGGACATGCCAAAAAAAGACGGCACGTAAATCGCGAACATTCATTCGTTTGTATATGTTTGTCATGATGGATGATAATGAATCATACCTTGGAAACCAGAGCCTCTCATCCCCAACAAATGCATCAACATACAACCAAGCAAAGCAAACACAGTACCTACAAAATAAACCATGATACTCATCATGATACTAATGACATCTAATGACACTGCGTTTCATGTGTTTTTTTTCACCTCAAGACATTTTCAACCACCCAAGTTGTGGCCGCCTAAGCACCAGACTCGCCCAGGATCACCTCTCCGACTTCACCCGCGCCGTGCGCATACATAAATTTCTCCTGGCGCGTCGCCAAAGCTCCGAACTGTCCAACCTGGAGTTGAAACTCCCACCATTTTTCCAACATCTAAGCGAGAAAGAGGAGTGAACCAACGAAAAGTGGGAATTGCACCATTTCATGACCTGTCATATATATATATATATATATATTCATAGTTGTGTTTATATCTATATATTCATATAGCATGTATTAACATCCTCAACGCTATAACTATAACTGGAAGCCTCACTCTACCTCAACATCCTCAACGCGATGGATCTGCGTTCCATCTCATGTCCTGCCTCCTGTTCCATCTTGGAATCTGGATCCACGACCACCTGCTCGTAGTCTCCCAGCTCCAAACCAGTGGATTTGAAGGCTCTTTCCACCTGACCACCAACACACCCGAAAACTCTTCATGGTTGTTTCTGAATCATCAAAGTTGTATCTTGGATGTCTTGGTTATCACATCTTTCAGCCATCCAACCTTCCCAAAAAGAAAATGTATAGTGCGCTGCTGTCTTAGCCATCTTGTTGCCACATCCGCGCCTTGCTTTTCTTGGAGGGCTCATAGAAGACAATCGCGAAATAGCTTCGGTCATCGCCTGCATATAAGAGCATGTCATGTCTGTAACCTGCATACATCAACCAGAATGATACCCTCTGCTTCAGATAGTTACAGGTCATGGGACTTCTTTGCCCTGCAGGCCTTCACCCGAATATTCGCCCTCTCCCATGGCATAGGCTAGCATGGAATACTCGCCTCAGGCCCACAACTTCCACCAACCGCAGTTGGTTTCATGAATGGATCGAACTGTGTTGATTACCTCATGACCAATAAACCACCGGCATCTTTCATCAAGTAAAGACACCTTGATTGAGATTGAGATTCCCAACTCTTCTGAGCAAATTCTCTCTTTCTGAGCTGATGCAGTTGCGGCTCCTGCAGCGACAGCTCTCCAGAATTTGACACTTTGGACATCCAGTCCTCTCTCAAACATGACCTCCTATCGGTTTTGCTGAAAATCTACAGGACATTTTGTTGATTTCTGGGTGTGAGGCAAAAACATGGTGCCGGGCATCTGAGGGGGGCCCCGCTGTTGCCACTTTTCAAACATTTTACAGGGGGGACCACAAAACGCTGAAAAACGAAACTTTAGCGTCAGGAGCTATTTCATCATCATCATCATCATCATCATCACCATCACCATCATCATCATCATCATCATCATTTACATATCCAAAACCATCCACCTAACACCCGCCCTACGATCTGGAAGTGCATGAGAACGTACAGCGGCGTAGCATGACGTATTTGTGCAAGTGCATGAAAACGTACAGCAGCGTAGCATGACGTATGTGTGCAAGTGCATTCATGAGAACGTACAGCAAATGACGCTATTATCCCACCCCACCCCACACCCCCCACCCCCCTCGTCTATGATGTTGTTTTTAGTGTAATGTCAAAAACTGACAACAGCGGGGGCCTCCTCAGATGCCCGGCACCAAAAACATGTAAAAGCCATGGTTTCCTGTCAATTCGTGGGCCCAAAAAAAACCACATCCATTGAATCCATTGACCATAAAGCTCGGTTTCTTACTGCTGGACATGGCGGCACATGGCTGGACTCCTTCATGCACAAATGCCTCTTCACCAGGGTGGCCTTCTTCCGCGCATTCATGCGCTCCTCATACGCAATCAAGTCCTGCCAGGTACAAAATTGCACTCTTTCGGGCGCTTCGGTGTCCCAGCAATTTTGGGGAGTTTTTGCCCCGGAAACAGATGGTGAAGCAACAAGAAATTGGAGAAATTGGGTATATCCACAGATTGGGCCATCAAATCGATCAAATCATAGAAACGATGATGAACCACAAAAGTTGGAGCAGAAAAAACACATCGTCCTCCTCCTTGGGATAACACGGTGGCACCCAGCCATCACTCATGGGGTAAATGCCTGCGGAGATGCTCTGAGGATCCCAGGAGATTTCAGGAGATTTCAGGTGATCGGCTGATGAAACCTCAGAAGATTTGCAGATTATTTGCAAATCAATGGTGTTTCGAAATGAATCTCAAAAGATTCAAAGACATCTGTACCCAACTTCAACATCTTCAACGTCCCAGCCTTTGGGCCATCCCTGGTACTCGGTGAGCGGCTTACCTTGGCCACTGAAAAAATTCGAGGTCCAATGGGTGTTCAAAGGGAACCGAGAAGCACCGGGAAGCACTGGGAAGCATCAAACCTCCAAACATCTCTAGAAAATCGCCCATGACTCCCCCTGAATGCTTCCGAGTGGCGGCCAACTCGTCCCCGGACTGCTGGCATGCTGAGCAACCTGCAGGAGTCACTTTTGCAAGGTTTCAGCGACATCAGGGAGATCATCAATCTAAGTGGAAAAGACCAGATGGATTGATATGGTCATGATCATAGTGGTGATGATGATGGTGATGATGACGATGATGATGATGATGATCATCATCATCATCATCCATTCTTGTCATTATTTGTGGTCTTATATGACGTTCCTAGACTGTATCTACAAAACCTAGCACTGTCACAATCCCCAGCCTCCAAAACCTGAGGTCGTCAGCAGCCACCACCACGCTCAGAGCCAAGACATGTCAAGTCGGTTCATCAACAGCTGAAAAAGGCGGTGAACAAAAGTGTGGTTTAGGTTAGTTACGGTTAGTTTTTATATGTTTTGATAAGAATCACAAGTTTAGTTTCACTAAAGTTTCTGCAAGTTCGGTTTCAGCAACCGTGAACTTGCTCAATCTTGTCATCATGTCCATAGAATTGAAGGCATGCCCAATCTACGTCCCCCACAAAACCCAACCCATGCCCAGCCGGTCTTTCTGTCGCACTGTTGGCGCACACAATCTGCCTCAACCCTCGGCCTTCAGAGTTCGTGTGACGAAAGGGAGGACACATGATGAATTGCGAGCCATGGATGTCCAAAGTCATCTTATTGCAATGCCTTCCTGCATTCCTGTTTCAACAACCTGAAAAACATTGAAAAAACCAGCTCAGAAGTGGGATCAGAGAGGAAATAATTCCAAGTTTGGTCCAAATTCAAGAGACTCTGACTGTCCAAATGGCTCTGTTGCTGTCTAGTCTGTTGCTCAGCAGCAATTGGATTGATCTGCAGTTCAAGACCTGATTTTTTGGTCTTTGATCTGCAGATGATCTGCCGTCTCATCCGTCTCTATTTCAAACGGAGAATAGAAACGTAGAAACGCTGTAATGGACCCTGTGGATCGTCAGGTCATCCGGCTCTTATCAGAAACGTCATGCTTTGCATCCACAACCCTGTGTTGAAGATGTTGAAGACACTGTGTTCATCGCGCCAATCGAGAATAGCCATTTTTGGACATACACCACCTGTGACAAGGGAGATGCTCACTGGAGTCCGTTCTACCAGCCCCTTCAACAACTTGAAGCCGAAGTGTTGGTGCAAGAGACTTATAAAGCAACCGAATTTGCAACAAACCAGGATCAAGTCAACAATCTCCCAGCAACTTCCATTCTCTTTCAAACTGTTGCACCTCGCTAGCGCCAGTAGGAAGCATGCCCCACAGTTCACCATCAACGCGAAGAGACTCACCACTGCACCCTGTTTCAGGATGACCCAGGAACCCCAGGAACAGAATCCATTGGGAATCCATGGTGGAAGTTGACCCAAAATCAGTTGACATTGGTGACCTGATTTCACATATTTATGAGTTAAGTATTTGTATATTCCAGGTTCATGAATCTTCATCCAATGGTTCATGAATCTGCAAATTCGAGGTGCTGAAATGACTATGAAATACTATGAACTCTGCATCAAATCTATTGAACTATCGGCTCAAGATGCCATTTTGGATATTTTGGCGAGACACAATGAACCCGGCTCCCTTCCGTCTGCCATTGATGTAAGTCTCCTTGGCAGCGGCAGGGTGGTTTGGAACCGTTGTCTCACCCTCGAGGGGAAACATCTTGGCTGCCCCAGACCTCTGAACCCAAGCCAAGTGGCCAGTAGTAGGTAAGACACATAGATGGTCAGGCAGGCGCCTGGCAGAAAAGACTTCAAGTTCCAGCTTCAAAACTGGATTCCCAGCGGAGTGATATGATCCCGATGGATCTAGGACTCCTAAGACCTAGGACTTTAAGTCCCGCACCGCGGCACAGCCCTGGCACCTATAACCAGCACCACTCTGCCGAAACCGTCGTAGAAATTCAGCTTCTCCCACACCGAGTCGTCCCAGCGAAAGGCCTCCTGCAGGGTCGGCTGCGGCTGCCGGTATCCATGGGTATCCTCATGGTCACTTGCTGTGAAGTCCCCGAATTTCTAGGGGAAATTGCAGGAAGAAATAGTTGGGTGACATGATTGATACGATTGATACTTGATACTACCAAAAAAAATGGTACAAGCCACCAGAATGATCGTATTGGTTGCTGTTTAACGTTCAAAACTGCGCGCCTTGTATAAGCCCATGCAGAGGGTCGATGCCACAGGCCTGGTTGCAGAGTTGATTTCTTTTCAAAATGTAAGCGATGTCGCTCTTCTTACCGCGACGCACCAGTGCTCCAAGCGATCAAAACAGGTCTGGATACCATTTCTATGATGGTTCACTTGGTCATAATTTAATGTTGGGAATATTAGGGGACAACTTTGCATTTTGTTGAATTATATAGTTTCCTTGCAGTATTGCTTCATTCTGAATGTCTTTGTGCCGAACAACCCTCAGCCACTGAAAACACCAAGCGGCAAAATGGAAACAATGGCCAGCATCAAGACGAATCGAGGGCCAGTGCCTCATTCTCACAGGCACTTCATCAAAGCTCAGCGTTTCCAGATTTTTTCTAACCCTATTTGCACTTCATCCACTTCCAAACCTCTCAAGAACGGTGATGAAATCCACATCATCCACATCTCGTCCCACCCAGCATATTCACACCAAGTTTCCCAGGAAGCCTTTCTCATCGCAGGCCTGTTGCTTCTCACAGGCCTCTGCGATCCGCTGCTCGTCTTTGGCAGCGTCCTCGCACTTTTCACTCGCGATACACTCCTTGCCCGTTGCCATGGCTGCCATGGGAAGCGGCTGGAATTGGAGGGCTCAACCGTTCAACCGTGACATAAACAATAAATATATGTACCTAATATGGCCCCAAGCCAGAACGAAAGGGATCTTGATTTGGTTGTGAGTTCATAGGACCAATCGATGACCAAGACATAGTTTGGAAATGTTTGGAACGGTTTGGATACAGTACCTTTTGCCACGTTCTGTGGCCCTCATTGGTGATATTCAAACATATTCACCTTTCTGTTGCTGATCCCCAATTTCTCCCTATCCGCCACCGACCATCCCCAGCTCCTCCTCCTTGTCAAATTCCTCAAAGCCCCGGTCGCAGTCAACGAAACACCCCTGGGGTCATGGGGACGGCAAAGATGACGAACATCTGCAGTTTCTCAGATGTTTCCTAGATTTTTCTCAGATGTTTCCCAGATGTTTCCCAGATGTTTCTCAGATGTTTCAAGATGTTTCAAGATGTTTCAAGATGTTTCAAGATGTTTCAAGACTTCACATCCGAACACTGTTACAGTGTCAAATCGAACTGCCGGAAACCTCTGGCCTCAGCCTTGCCATCACAGGCAACTGGAAAACCGTGGGCCACACAACCAAGACCTCGGGATGTCAAAATGCGCAGCAGAAACACGACATTTGGTCAAAATCCAGAAAATTCCATAAAATGCGTCAGACAAAAACTGGTTGGTGGTATACCTACCCCTCTAAAAAAATATGAGTGAAAGTCAGTTGGGATGATGACATTCCCAATATATGGAAAGTCATAAAAATTCATGTTCCAAACCACCAACCAGAAAAAATACAAAAAGGTCGTGTTTGTGGTCCACTTTGAGCCCAGTAGCCGCAGTAATCCCTGCACTCCTTCACCGCCACAACACTGCCTGAGGAAAACCAGGGAAAAAAACCGAGGGGCTTCTTGGTTCACTCAGATTCCACGCTCCAGAAATCTGATGTAAAAAATATATATTATATATTATAATATATACTATAATATATATATATATATATTGTAATATATATATATAATCTATAACTTATGGAATCTTAAAATATGATCATATTTTTCCACAGGAAAATCACCTTCCAAGCACCCTTCATCATTTGTTGCTCTGGAGATGTCCGGGAAGGAACCCCCTGCAGTTCACCCCACACCTGTGGTGATCACCACGCAAACAATGGTGAGGACCCACAGCAGAATCGCACCAATCACCTGAACAATGCTGGAACATCTGGAACTGCTAAAGAAAATGAACCAAAAATTAAAAGAATTCTACCATCCAGTAAACTGTCCCATAACTATGGAAAATCACAGCTTTTATTGGGTAATTCAACTACAAACGGCAATTTTCAATAGCTATGTTAAATTACCAGATTGGTAATTAACTAATAATGCGAATGAGAATGATAACCTCCCTGTTTTACGTAAACTGGTTCCATGATTTTCTATGCGTCCTGTCTTACTGCAGGGAACAAAAAAACATTGGACGCTTTCGCTGAGGAAGCCACGGTGCTGCCACACAAGCGATTTGCAGGTGGGAGCCAGTCATCCCCAACTTGAGATGCGTACATCTCTGATTTCGTGAGATCCACCCCCAACTGGTGCAAATTCTGCTCCAACTGGATCTTGAAATATCTTGAAGATTATATGAAGTTGTTTAATTCTTCATCCCATACTGGCGTCACACTGGCAATCTGTATGAATCTGTTGCATGTCTCAAGCATTGAATTGTTTGCGGCCATCGTGCAATGCCTTAATTTCTGGGCAAACTTGATGATACTTGGCTGGTGTCAAAAGAATGTGGCCATTCGTTGGTCCTTGACGCTAAGAAGCTGAGGAATTACAAAGATTCCAACAGGAAGTCCGGCTCCGCTCCTCTTGTGCTCGTTGCCATAGTGGTATCAGATGTAGAACAAATCTATAGATATCTATAGCACTTGATTGAGCCAAACCAGCCAAACCTTTCACAAAATCAATCCACAAGGAGCTTCTCAATTTCTCCAATTTGATCATAGAAACCTGCGCAGTCTCCTTTTTTTCAACCAATGGTTTCTCGGTGACAGCCTCCTTCTTTGGGATGCCGGAAAATTGACCACTCACAGTCTCCACTCTTCACTTCATCAAGCTCTTCACCCAATCGAAATCTTCATCCTTAGCAAAGAAAAGATCCCAATCCACCCGTGCTGATGGGAAAACACCATCGTGTCACTATGTGTGTTTCTGTAATCTTATTGTGCCATGTCAGCACCTGAAGTTGGGCTTTGGGAATCCATAGAAATTCACCACATAATACACGAGAAGTCAAAACCCATTCAAAACCCTTGCACTACATCCTGCTAACTGCCGATGCCTCGGCAGTGTTTTTGGTTGGAGCTGCCTCCTGCCAGTTTCGTCAGAAAGTCAGCAGAGATTTTTCGAACGGAAAAACTGGAGATCATTGATCTGCGGGACTTGGAGATGCTGCTGAGTTTGGGCATCTTTTCATCAAACAAACGATCCAAAAATATCCAAAACACAAATATGTTGAATACCAAATTTGGCGGCAGTGTCCATGCATCTGAAGTTAGACCCAATGTCCAAAAAAAACTCCGTAAAATCCATTCAAATCCAAAATTTCGAGTCTCCTCTTCCTCTTCTTCCTCTTCTTCCTCATCTTCATCTTCGTCTTCCTCATCTTCATCATCATCATCATCCAAGCTCTCCACAGGTTCGTCTTTTTCCAGCGCCTCAAAATAAAAAAACAGGGGTGCTCGGATTTGTCCAGTTTTCAAACAAGACAGCAATAGAATCTATAGACAGCACATTGTGAGTCAGCCTGACATTGTCAGCCATGATCTGGGAGAAATTTCTGACATGAGCACTACAGTCACTACCGGCTTCAGGCTTCACCCACCTTTATTCACAGCCCAAACATCCGACCTCGGCGACCTCGGGCAAAAGGGTGCCAGATCGCGCAGGGCTTCCCTCAGCGGCAGCATCCAGGAATTTCCGTCGCCAGGTCACCTTGGGGATCTTCGATGGGGAGATGGCTGGAGATGGCCCGCAGATCATCAGATTTCAAATGATACCCTCTGGTAAACTCACATTGCTATGGAAAATCACCATGTTTAATGGGAAAATCAACTATAAATAGACTATTTTCAATAGCTATGTTAAATGGAAAACCTGGTCAACCAGATACGAAGCCTCAGATATTGGAATATACTGGACCTTCAGGGGTCCAGAGGAGCAGAGTGGATTTTGCCGGTAAAAACACGGGGAGTGTTGAAAGGCCTCTACTTCAGTAATAAACAGAGCAACAGAGCGGTGGTGGACTGTTGTCTGACACCACATCCCTTGGTTGATGTGAACCTTCCCTGGAACCGACCGCTCCCATACTGTTTCTTCAAGCTTCGGTGCGAAGAACTTTGGCTTCTGCCTGACATCAAGCAGATCCACATCATCCACCTTGCTATCGAGCTCACCAGCTGATGCCAACTCCGTGGTTTTGAATCTATTCCTACAACCTGGTTGCAAATGATACCCCAAGTATCCCAGGATAGCTGAAAGAAAACCGTTGGACCTTGCAAGGACCCAAGTCTCAACCCCGCCTTGGTGTAAGGACATTCTTTGTCGTACCTGATATTCACGACAACAAGATCATGGCAAGCCAATCGTGTAGCAACCCACACCAATCACCAATGTCCTAAGAAAATCTAAGAAGCAGACATCCACTGGTATGCTGATACCGCCGAGTGGCGTATACTTCAACGGCACATATCCAATCTTCTCGTACAAATAGTTGGCCGCCACCTGATCATCCTCCACATGCAGATAGATCTCCGTATCGCCCCAAACATCTCGAATCAGCCGTTCACTGACCTTCATCAAACGCCTGGCCAGCCCCTGACGTCGAAAATCCGGCTCCACACAGAGATTCAAAATGTATGGCTTAGATGGCACCCCAGGTTTGCTGGTCGCCCCTGGTGCCCTCACTCTGCCATCATCCGGCCACAACGACAGATCCACCAGCGCCACGAAGTCGGCGTTTCGTTGCAGGGCGATCACCTTCCAGCCATCTGGGAGGACCACCATTCATTGGTTGATCATCAACCCATCATGGCTATTGTCCAAAATGTCCAAAATCAGAAAGAAAAACATATTATACCTTCCAGACATGGGATGCAAAATTTATACCTCAACAAATTGGACAAATCCACATCCGAAATCCGAAAATCAACAAAAAACAACTCCGAGTTGGTCCATACATATTGATGTATATCATTTACTGGTTGGTGGTATACCTACCCCTCTGAAAAATATGAGTGAAAGTCAGTTGGGATGATGATTCCATTCCCAATATATGGAAAGTCATAAAATTCCATGGTTCCAAACCACCAACCAGCTTATATCAACCGTATATCAATGGCCATTCCAGGATCCTAGATTGGAGGTACCTACCATATATATAAGGCCTTTTTTAAGGCCTCAATTTCAGGGAATATTCGGAATATCCCCACAATTCATATGGCCTGAAATATGGTACTAACGTACCTCCATCAATTGGATCCTGAAATTCCCATTGATCCTTTCGGATATCTTAGTGTTATCCTCTGGTAAACATACCAAAAACCTATGGAAAATCACCTAATGGATTAACTATGATTAGCTATGATTAACTTAGCATTTTATGGAAAATCACCATGTTTAATGGGATAATGGGCATATCCTCAACTGTTGGTGGCCAGTTGACCAAGTCACCAGCCCCAGCTCCGGCCGCTCTGTCGAGCCATGCGGCGCTGGCCGCGCCAGCCGCGGACGGGGCGAGGCCGCGTCGCGGCCCACCAAGCTGCGCCGGGCGCCCAGGCGACCCGCGATGCCTTGGGGGGGAGATCACCTGGAAAGACTATCGAAAAATTATGGAAAAAATGGTGGATGATCATGGATAATCCATGAGAATCCCCACATATGTATTTATTATCTATCTATCACTATATCAGACTCTATCAGATTCTTTTTGACAACTTTTGCTCAAGTGGTAAAATTGGACAACGAAGAGTAATGAAAAGATCCGATTCAATTCATCACCCAGTCATCACCCAGGTGCCCTTTTTCACGCTCTCGACTTCGCCAGGGTCATCCATCTTCACATTGAAAACGGGCGCCACGAGTCCCATACAGCGCTCCAAATCCATAAGATCTGCCGCTACCACTTGCATCCCTTCAACCTCCAGCGATCCTGACCAATCCTGGCTGGCCCAGATGGGACAGGTGCCAAAAAAGGTTCAGTACACTAACAAAAAACCCGGGTTAGAACTGCTTATCAAATATTATCAAATAGATAATTGTAGTATGGTGTAGTATCTTATGGCCTTTTAGCTGGGTACAAGTTATAACTTATAGCCATTTATATCATAATTGATATCATATCTTAGCTGAACCATCCCTGAAATCAGCCGAGTTTCAGCCGCCAGTTCCGGCCCCAGCAGTTCCGCCAGCGGCACCGCCCGGCGCTTCCCGCGGTCAGCACGGTCAGCACGGCGCAGGAGGCACCCGCCCGCAGCCAGGGCCGCTGACGCCCCGGGCAGGTGCCATCCTGCCGCAGGGCCACCGGGCGGCCTCCTGGAACTGCGGGGAATCCCGGCTTTCCATCAGCTGGGGGAAAAATGGGTGGAAAAACATCTGAATATGGGAATATATGGGAATTCTACATCTGACTTTCTGTTGGTTTTTTCCAGTGGAAAAATGGGTGGCATTTTTGTGACAAGAATCAACAAGAATCGATTTGAAGCTCTCCCAAGAGCCCAGCCGCGGTCCGTCTCTGCACCCAGGGGCCATGGACGGATCCCAGCCCATGGAAGTTGGATCTGCACAGCATGGCAGCAGTGCACCCCAAAGCGGGCTGTTTACCTGTTGACTCAGGTCCTGACAGGTTGACTTGACATTGGTTGCTGGTTTCTATGCAGAAAGCTGTGATGAGGAAAATTGAAACTTGCATAATTTTTTCTGCAAATGTTGGCGAAAGCATCCACTGGTTTGCAAACAAAATCTTAGAATCTTCCGAACCTTGGGTCCTCTACACCGTCGGGTTTAGGTCAAAACATGGAAAAAAGCTCAATGGACGCCTTTTTGGCTTGCATGGTGCTGTAACCAATGGCTGCGCAAGGAAATTAGACAATGCTGAGAATCGATGGAAAGGAATGCTGAAACCATCAAAAGATGTTCCTGCAATTCCAAGCTGGACCTGAAAGGAGCCATTTTTGTCCATGGAAATCCACCAAACACCAAGGTGGCACCATCGAAACTCAGCAGATTCAAATGGCTTTTCCAACTCACCAACTCAAGCAGATTCCATCGTCCCTGGTGAGACGTTTGATGGATGCGCTCAAGCAATGCCCAACGGCTCGTGTCTGTGTTTGGCACAGCTCAAATGCCATGACAAACCCAAGAGAAACATATAGAAACATCAACAATATATGGATATATATGGTATGTTGCATGTTTAAGTTTGCAGAAACTCACTGAAACAACACTGTCTTCTCATACTGTCTTCTCATGACATGCTTTGATATGGTTCATTCTGTTGATCTTTGAATTGATCCAGAAATAGTTCATATATAGTTACTATAGATATCGATAGTTGATATATATATATATAGTTACTATATAGTTACTATAGTTACTAATTACTATAGTTGATGTGTCTATGATAGTTATTATTAATATAGTTACTATAGTTGATCATCCTGAAAATGTCTGGATCAACTCCTATCCCGCCAACTCAAGCGCTACGGCTCCGCCGCGCCGCCTTCGCCCGGCCGCCCGCCGCGCTGGCGCCGGCGCTGCGGGGCCGGCCACGGCGGGCCTACAACGATGGGAAAGGTGCCCCAGTATGTGGGTTAACAATGGTTAACATATGTTAACATGGTTCACCAAAGAAAATACTGATAATTAGATCATACCCTCTGGTAAACTAACATAACTATGGAAAATCACCATGTTTAATGGTAAAATCCACTATTAATGGCCATTTTCAATAGCTACGTTAAATTACCAGAGGGTCATTGATGTGATAGCTTTGATCTGTGCAGTCTAGCAATGGAAACTGGGGCATTTGATGCACTTGCGATACGGCTGTCCTGCATCTGCCGTCGAAACTCCGCGCTGCCGCGCTGCTGCCGTAGGGCTTCCTGGTGGCGCAACAAGCCCTTTAGGGATGAGGTTTTCGGCATGTTGTGCTCATTCCAATGCAACAAATATGACAAAACATGAAAAACTGCCATATCATGTATATATTAATGTATGCCAAATATTGTCACATAGCTTTTGGAGCTGAGAAAGATTGGAATATTATGGAATATTTCTACTCATCCACAAGTATGATCAAGTATGAACCAAAAGACCAAACAAAAATCCCGGGGCCCCACAATTTGGCCACATGGATCACATGATCACATGGGTTTGTTTCAAAATAGACTCCCCAACATCCCAAGATCTCCAAGTTGATCACCATTTTCCCATTGCCACAGGGGATAACTTGGGGATCACCTGCCTCATTCGCAGCAGCCACGAAAGATGCCGGGCTCATCTGGACTGGGGCCTCCAATGGTCCAATCCACCGAGATAACGAAGATCGCCCCAGTTGCATGACTGTGTGATAAATTTCCATGAAAATGATGGAGGAACTCACAAGAAACCCACCTCAAAAGTATGTTTGACCCCTCCAAGCAACAACCAGCCAACATCAACAGATCAACAGTCACCACATGTGTTGGGTCTATTTCGGATCGGATCTTTGATGAGTTTTGATGGATTCAGAACATTACTTCAAACCAACCCTAAGCCAAACCAACCAAACTTCCCAATCAACCCCCATCCACCATGGTGTGATGGAAAAATTCAACTCCCACTGGAGCCTCCTCTTGGATCTTGGAGACCTGCTGAATGCCCTGCATCAAGGTTTGGTAGGCGGAATAGATCTGCCGCAGCATGGCAAAGGTGGCCAGGCCGAAGATGCAGATGGTGCCTGCCGTTGGCAACGGATGGCAGCTACCTTTCAGTTGCGGGACAAATCGGACAAAAAACCTGGGGACATCGCTGGAAAATCCTTGGTTTTTGTGTCGGGTTCCACCTCACATCAACCCCCGGATTCATCAAAATCGAGCCACAGAGCTGACCGCGCTGCGACATCACGGTCACCATGGGTGATGGACCGGTCACGTGGAGCCAGTCATGCGTCGCCTCAGATGGGACATCAGACAGAACAAAGGGATTTTTGTGGAAAATGATGGAAAAAAGGAGGAAAATCACCTCAAATAGAGTGGAAATGTCTCAAGGCATCTTTGTTTCTGGAAAAAAACATGTCACGCAATCATCACACTGTTTGAAACTCCGGCAAAAAAAAGAAAAGTGAGCATGATACATGATTCACAGCCACAAAACATCCTCACAATTTTTTGTTCCAAGATACTGAGAAGGCACCCCAAATCTTGGAGCTCTCAGATTGAGAAGTCCTCAGGATTTTTTACTTCACAGCGAGCAGAAAAATCTGCGGTTTCACCAAGGGACACAGCTTCAGCTGGCTCATCGCCGCGGGATGCCAGTGATAGAGAAATATGAATCCACCTCATGGCCGGTTTTTCAACGAAATATGTCTTGGAAAACCTTGGAGTTGGAGGGCAAAACTCAGAAAAAAAACCTTGGTTTTTTGTAAGTCGCTTAAAACAAAGCGAAATACAGACTGATCTGGTTTTTTTGGCAAAGACATCTTTGACAAGCATGTCCGAACTCCTGGTGTTTCACAACTTTGTGTCGAGTTGCAGAAGAACGACACGGCCGAAGGCCATCTGGAATGCCTCATGGTCTCCCAAGGGCATCAACTGATCACTCAGCGGAACATAGCCCTAATCAATCATGTAAATTATGTTCAATAATGATCCACCATGTCATCTTTCAACCGCTTCCCTTTCCCAGCTGAAAATGATCCATTTTAAGATCCACCGATGCATGGTTCAACCCCCTCCCACCTGAGAAGGGCAGGCAGCAGGACACTGAACTTAACTCGGGGAGGAGCTTTCAGAACCCCAGTGATGACCTTCTGATTGAAGTGCAACTCAAATTAAGTCCACACATAACTTGGTATTTAAATGTATTTAATGACGGTTTATCCATGCGTCGATCTTCTCTTAGGGTTCTGAAGCTGCTGTTTCTTTGAGGGCTTGAAGGACGGCCGAACGTGGATCTTGCGAACAACGCAACTGAACATGACAGAACAAATGCAAAGCAAAGACACATCAGCCGAACAGATAAAATGATGTCCAAATCATATCAATCACAAAGCCCACCCTCTCCTGCTAAAGACCAAATTTACAATAAAGTTACTGCATCAGCAGGCGGCGATATTGTCAGTCTTTTGGATCGAAATGCCCATGGACGGTTTGGAAGCTGTAGTTTCCCTTTCTGTGCGGGGCATTCGTAATCCTACTATAATCGGGCATCCCTTCAATCATGCCTTCACCTCAGCCACATGCAATGGTCACTGGCCACAGGCACAATCTAAGTTGAAATTGAAGCTCGTTGCAGACGGAAGACTCCGAAGCCTAGACTTGTGCAAAGGCAAACAGGAATCCTTCACCTTAGAACTTCACCTTGTACATGCTGAGACGCAAGAATTGCCTGCTTTAAATTGAAACTATGCACAGTTGCTTGGGGAAAATGGCTTGCTGTGAAGCCTGGAAAAGGAACTGTGCTTACAAGGCATGAAGGACGAAAGGAAGAACGATTAAGTCGATTAAGTATTTAAAAAAAGTTGTTGTTTCAAGTTGTTTCCCGCATGTTTCGAGTTTATGCAGGGTCTGAAGACACATCAACGCGTGTGTTACGGTAAAAATGCCCTGTGATCCTTCATGGCAAAACGGCTGATGGCCAAATGATCAAAGCACATCTTGGCTCTGGCGCCTCACTGAATCATCTTACCGTCCATTTTGCAAAGCAAGATTCCTGTCCGTGTCGCATAAAGTTTTGCTCTGAGGTAAGGGAATGGAGGCGTCGTGCTCGAAGACTTGCCGAGCTTGTTCCGTCATGGCGGCAAAAGCAGTGATGGGAGCCCTGACGTTGTTCTGGAAAGACTCGAAGATGCCTTTCAGAGCATCCTTCTCCTGCACACTTTGAAACCAGAAAAAACTGGGGCGAAGCTCTCATCTTCGCAGATACCTTCTGTTGTCATTAAGATTGTGTGTGTGTGCTGAACAAGCATCTTAAAGGGAATGCCAAACAGCAAATTGTTATGCTCAATCTTTTGTAGCGCCATCCACCGACAAATTTTAAGGAATGCCAACATAGTTTGTCCTCACATAGTTCACATGGTAACATCACCAGCGAATCATTGAATTGATCTGCGTTCACAGCCGGCACAGCCCCCGAGCCATACCGAGCCTTCTCAGCAAGATACTCCAGGAATGCAGTGCGACATGAATCTACGGTGAACTCCAAGACAAGGCGAC
>CAMXCT020003312.1:0-35963 GCA_947184155.2 Cladocopium goreaui
TTTTTCCGTTGATGCGAATCTGGCTCCACCATTTGTACATGGACATGCACAAAATTCCAGCAACGCAATTCAGTGTGGACCCTGGCTATTGGCATGAAATGGTCGCATGTCTTGACACCGATTTAACGTTTCGGTCGAGACCACCAGGCACCGCAATTCCAATTGGTGGCAAATTACTTGAGGTCAGACATCGTAAGGTCATGACTCTGGATGATGTGCGATCTTCTCTTTTATCTGAACGACGCGTGTGGCTCAGAATCCGGGACCCCACTTCAACTCGCCGCATCCTAGGGCCTGGGTCTATTCGAACCCTTCACATGTTTTCCTCTTGGATGAGTCGCATGGCCCCAATTCGATCAATCTGGCCAGCCACAACACTGGATTTTTATGCTGCAGCAGATGCGTGTGCACATGGTCAGATGGCACAAATTGGTGGTTTCATCAACCTTCCTCACTGCACCGTTTGGTTTTCTGAACGTTTTACTCCAAGTGATTTTTATCAACTGGATGTCGAAGTGAACAACAATATGCAACGAGATTTAGTCTGCTATGAAACGTTGGCGCAATTGGCCATTGTGAAACTTTTGGCGCGGTGCATGCCAGCTCAACGTTATGGTTTGCGTATTTCGAGCCTTTCTGACAACACTGGCGCGGAGGCTGGAGCCAACTCTTTATTCACCACAAAACTTCCTCTTGCACTCTTTTTGGAAAAGTTATGTATCACGGCAACAACTACTGGTATCCAACTGGATGTATCCCACATCAGTGGCAAGGCAAATGAATTGGCTGACGCAATTTCTCGCTGGAATTTCAATGAAGATCCGCCACATGGTGTCGACATATCTCACCGAATTCGATTTAGCTTAGGTGATTTGTGGTTAGGTTTTCCGCGTCCTGCAGTCTTTCCCAGTCACACTTCCCTGTCTTGGTCTCTGCCTTCCTGATGTCCCATTATTTCAACTTGCTGAATGAACACACCTGTTGATGGGGATGAATTTTACTTCGTTGCATGTTCATTCATTTATTCTTGTTTTCTCTCACATAGTTGTTTTGGGGGTTGTGCGATAGTCCATGTGAGATAAAACATCTCATATGGAGCGGCGTTGAACTGACTATGGATCAGACATCCATAGAAATCAGCAAGTTGAAATAATAATAAAGAAAATAATGAATTTAAACTTGAAATTAACAATTTAATATAATTATGAATTACTGTTTTGTATTGCAATCGCGCTTTTGAATATGTACTTTTGTTATTCGGGTTTTTATATGGATATGTATATACTTACGCTACTCGCTTCCCGCTTTCTCCGTAGCAACATAAGAATGTCTTTCAAGAACTATTCATGTACTTGTTCATGTTGTTTTTGAAGATCTTATGTACTTGTACATTTTGGCTCAAGTACATAAGGCATTCTTATGTTGCTGCTTTATATATTTTTTCTTCCCCACCCACCCACTCCTTTGCTTCCTCTACACTGGATGGCTGGCTTCACCTGTCCTGCTCTTGGTCGGCTTTGTCCTCCTTTCCCCAATGGAAAAGCCATGGGGTTTGTACTATCTCAGGAGATAATATATCTCAGGGGGTTGTGCGATAGTCCATGTGAGATAAAACATCTCATATGGAGCGGCGTTGAACTGACTATGGATCAGACATCCATAGAAATCAGCAAGTTGAAATAATAATAAATAAAATAATAAATTTAAACTTGAAATTAACAATTTAATATAATTATGAATTACTGTTTTGTATTGCAATCGCGCTTTTGAATATGTACTTTTGTTATTCGGGTTTTTATATGGATATGTATATACTTACGCTACTCGCTTCCCGCTTTCTCCGTAGCAACATAAGAATGTCTTTCAAGAACAAACCCGTGTCGGAATTAATGGGGATGTACACTGCAGTGGTCTTTTCTTGGTACGGGCCTATTACTTCGCACCTGCTCTTGATCCAAGGCGCAAAAAATGGCCAGTAATCTGGGGGGCTTGCTCCTGATAGTGTACGGTTATCCACAAAGATATATACCGTGTCATACTGCGATAGCCAAGAGAGGTTGCCCACTATCCACTGGAAGAGGGTCTTATGATGGACCTGGCTGGCAGCAGGTTGGCGAACGCCCCCTTCGTCTATCATTAGGGTGGGGTACCTCGGGGGAGAACGCGGCATCTGGCAGGAGCCAACATCTGCCCACCTCCACATTTGCTGTGTTGTATCCATGCCCAGCGGGGTTTCGATCTCCTTGGCAGAGCGGAAAAGTGCGTCCAGTTGATGGCTGAGGCGTAACACGCCGTTGATATCCCGGAAGTTAATAGAGTTGGCAACTTCCCATTCTTCTCGCGGGGGAGGTTCGGCTCCTGTTTGGAAGTAAGGGGTATCATCGTGAGCCTCATAATACACAGTATCATCACTGACAGTTGACCCTTCATCCTGGGGCTGGTTTGCTATGTGCGGTTCTGTGACCTCCGGGTCAGTATCGGAATTGTCCGGATCGTCAGGCGCTAGGGACACGAAGCGATTTTCTGTCATCAACTGCTGTAACATCCTGGCGTGGACTTAACCCTGAACAACCGGGACGCGGTGTCAGGCTGTGCAATACCGCGGGAGTATCGTTTCAGACCAGCTAAGGAGTTGGGATTCCACGGATGCTTGTGGTGCGGCTGAGCTTGGGGAGCTGCCGAACAACCGGTACCCGGTGTCGGCAGTTCCTTGTTAGCAAAGTCGTCCCAATTGAAAAAAGGTGGTAAGTATGCGATTACTATCTATCCCTGTGAGATTGAAATTGTGTGGGTTATGGCTGTCCTAGCAAAAACTAGTCGAGCCGCAAAAGCTGCAGATAATAGAACCAATAAAAAGCAACCATAATGGATACATCATTAACACACCTAAACAGACCCAGCGAACATAGAGGTGGGATGCGATGAGACTGACCAATGCGTGTCTTCCTAGGTTAAATTGGCGCTACACACAATTATGGGTGCCCGTTCCAAACCACCCAAACAAACCAAACAAACCAAGCAAACAAGGTATTTTATTGGTAAGTGGATTGTATGCTTACTCCCCTTACTGCCCACTAAACTTCTGGGGGACAAGTGCCACTGCCGTTACTGTTTTCTTCTGAAATCAGCGGCGACAAAACGTACAAGCTTGCACGACCAGCGGCTGTTGAATCATGAACGTCCTATGTACATGATGATGATCGGCTCGCGGCTCGCTTAGTCCATCCCTTCCATTTCTATGTCCTCCACGGGAGAGGCGGGTGGTGTGGGCAGCTCTTGGCACTCTTGCATCGTTTTGAGTCTCTTGGTTATACGACCGAAGATGTCTTGGGCTTTGGCTAGGCGTGCTGTAAGATCTTGCACAGTCTCCAAAGCTACAATTTGGCGACTCTGCAGTGTGGCATAATCCATTGAATTGATGTCCTCCTCTTGGTCAGTTGCGGGGCTACTGACAACCACCGTTTCGGATGCTAGCGTATCTGGCGATTCCGTTGGCGACTCTATTGGTGACGCTCCACGACGGACCTCGACAATGAGTGGCTGCTGTCGCTGCTTCGGCTGCGTCGGCTTACTTGTACCTAGGTGGTCTGGGGCATGTGCGGATAGCTCGCCGGTACCCGGGGCATCCTCCTTTGGTTCTTCCGTAGCCGGGGATGGCGGTGGTTCTGGTCGCACCTCAGCTAAACTCTGTGCTCCGACCCTGGTGGTCAGGGGCTGGCTACTATTATGATGTCACTCTTTTGGAAAAAGATGAAAGCCTTATTTCTCCAAACAAAAATTTGTGAAGTCTCACAAATAAGGATCAACAAGAATCCTCCCTGTTTGGTGGTAAACAAACATTTGTCAATGGTTGAAACATCCAACCAAACATAGTGACGCAAACAATTCGGCGTTCTATTCCCAATTTTCATTTTAAATTTTCGATGTGGCATTCAGCAGTTCCATTGGAAACAAACCACATCCTTGGCTCGTCACATCATCAATTGAAATGCTGTGGCTTTTCCCAATCAAGTGGTGGGAGGGCGGGAGTCCCTTTGAAATAAGGGAAAATTTTTGTCAAAGTGCATGGTTGCTCGATTTCGCGCCGATACATTGCGTGACAAAGGACGCAGCGCACTTCAGAGGCCTTCTTTGCATTCCCAGTCATGGTTTGGTTTTCAATTGGCCAGTGGTTTCTGTCTTGGAGTCATCGCAACTTTCGTTTGGCTTCTGTGGGACATTGAAACTCAACATCCTGGTACGTGATTTCACAGCACGACTTGCAAACTTTTAGCCTCGGTGATTTGGTATTTTTATTGCAACTGCTCAGCACTGCGATATATTTTTATCACAAGTGTTATTCTCACAATCGTGGATATGGGTTCTGCTGAATCACAGTTGGCTGCCGGGGTTTTTCCGGGTGATTCGCAAAGAGATGAACACTCACCACAGTTCCTTACCCCAGATCTGCTGGAAAGGACTTGGTTGGACCTGGACCCAAGTCCAGACCTAGAATTGCCTTGGGAAAAAGGCATTTGGGGAAGCATCTTTTGCAACAAACCATTTTGTGTCAGCCCTCAACAGAAATGGAAGCGTTTGGCTTGCCCAGCAGACCCGCAACGGGAACAACTGGAGAAGCCTGCAAAGATGCCCAGGCGAGTTTTGGTGGCTGACCACTGGAGGCAAATCGTTGCCAATACAGATGCAATTTCTTGGAAAGAAGACCAAGAGGCCAAGATGGATGTTGCTCTGAAAAGGTGGTTTGACATCATTTCGCAATTTCCCGAAATTCACGAAACAGTGAAGCAGTTACATCTCTTAGCAGGTCTTGCCGAACAACTTCGTATGCTCAGGGATATTTTATCAGGGAAGGCTCCAGCCACATTGATCAAGAGAGCCAACTCCATGCTCAAGTATATTGAGAAGCTGCGAGAGGCCAAGGTCCAAGTTCCAGGCGACGAGTCTTTCCTGTATGCATATTTTTGTGACTTGAGAAACAGCGGCATTGCCTTGAGTCGACTCAGATCTATCGTGGAAGCCATCAGATTTACAGAATTTGTTTCTGGCATTGAAGGGCTCAGTCAGAGACTGCTTTCTAAGAGGTGCATTGGTGCCTCCAGAAGAGTGGGTGAGACAGTATTGAAACAGTCTGACCCTTTCACTGTCGAGCAGCTGACGATTTTGCATGGCGTTTTGCATGACAGATCTGCCCTTTTTTGGGATAGATTGGTCAGTGGTGCGGCGTTGGTGGCGGTCTACACCAGGTCAAGGTGGATGGACATGCAGCACACTGACGAGGTGGTGATGGACCCAGATCGCAACGATCCAGTTTTTGTCGAGCTCAAGATCAAAGAGTTCAAGACCAAGAAAGCGAATGCCTGGAGAGGTGGAATCATGGCAGCAGTTGGACCAGCGCTGGGAGTGGTGCAGGGCAACTGGGTCAGAACTTGGTGGGAGCTCAGACAACAGCTGGGTGATCAATTTGGGTCGGGTGTACCTTTGATGCCAGCACGTGATGGCGAAGGATCAGCAACAGTTCGACCACTCAGCACAGGAGAGTTCAGCAAGTGGGTCAAGATGATCCTGGACAGGAATGGGGGTTTGTGAGAGGATTGCAGGATTTCGAGCCACTCATGTAAGGCTACGTTGCTCAGTTTCCTGGCGAAGTTTGGTGCCTCCATACCTGACAGGGAAATCCTAGGTGGCCACACAGGCCGCATGAAGTCAGTGCTGACCTATTCCAGGGATTCACTTGCAAGCCCCTTGAGGGTGCTGAACAACATGCTGGAACGCATACGACAAGGATCCTTCAACCCGAACGCAACCAGATCGGGGATGATGACGGCAGATGTCAAAGTTGAGGTCCTTTCGGTCGAAGGGGACGATGAGCCTTGGGAGCCAGTCGATCGGCAGCAGCAAGATTTGGATGAGGAGGCAGGTGAGGACCTTGGGTCAGGCAGCGACACCTCTTCGAGCTCAGAGGAGGAACAAGCTGCGGTGACACATGCAGCCCGTATGGTCAGTGCGCCAAAGGCTCCGGCTGGGACTGAATTGAGGCAGCATCCCAAGTCCAGGATGCTTCATCTGATCCAAGAGGACCACAAGCGATACCTGCTTTGCGGCCGAAAGGTCGAAATGGCCAATGGAAGCCTTTATAAACCACCGGCGTCTCTCAGGTGGGATACACCTTGCTGCAGCCATTGCTGGCGGGCTTCGAACACACCGCTCACCTCAAGATTGCGGTAAAAGTGAGGAATCAGGCTGCCTCCCGTTTTTGTTCAATCCGTGGAAACATGCATCACACATCTTTGAGCCAATCATGACGGCAAAACACAAACAATTTTCAAACTTGTTAAGAATTTTGTTATCCGTAATTTGTGAGTGCAACATGATCACTCCATTTTTGGTCGACTGTCAGCATGGCAACAGATGACCCGTTTGAGCAATTTGCAACTCCTCAGTAGAGGTAAATAGTTGTGAATTTTTGCGTGTCCTGTGGCTCCAAACAAGGACAAACGAAACCAAACTTTGACTAAGTTGGGAAGCGTAGTGGACCAACTGTATTGTCCTTTTGAACAACCCAGGGTGCGGTGGGTGGGATTTTACTCCTTCTCATCTTTTCGTTCTCCTTGGGATTCTGTTTCACCTTGCGCTCTTACGCGTTCGATCTCCGCGTTTCTGGTTTGGCTTGCGTTCCTTTTGTGCTGTGGCTTTTACGCACCCGCACTAGTAAATTCCATGCACGCCAAACAACGCGAAACCTGCAAACCCATTATTTTCCTGTTTACTTTTCCAGGTAAACAAGATGTTTACTTTGTACAGCGTTTGTTCCAGATGGGTTTATTGACTTCTGAATTTTACTTCAGCTTGTACAGTTTCATGTTTATTTCTTACCATATGTGGACTCTATCTCCGTGTAGCTGTGGGGCTGAGAAATTTCAGTTAGAAACGGCGCTACGCCACTATCGCTCAATGCGGAATGGAGGGCGCTTGGGAGGACCTGGAGACGGCTGGCTTTGGTCTCATTGAAAAGGCCCGTCAGGAGTTCAGCAAGCCTCATCACGTGCTATATTTGTTTGATTCAGTTGAAGAGTGTTTCGAGGTTGTCAAGGGCATGCATGATTTCACCACACCTTTGCATGAAGTTTCACAAGATGCAGATGTGTTGTTTCAATGGGCCGAAAAGCATAGGTCAAACTGTGAGATTGAGAGGCGCCTGGAGTTTCAGGAAGCCAAGCGGTGCAGGTTACATGATCCTAAGGATCCAAACGCTGCTGATGTATACAATGAGTTGCTTGGTATGGATGTCAAGCTGCAAGCAAGGTTATCCAGGGCCTCATATAGACTGACACTGGCAAAGCCAAACATGTCACGTTCAGATGTGGAATCTGCGGCTAGGGAACATTGGTTGTCAGTTTTGGTTGGCTACATTGTGGAAGCCGATTTACCTATCTGCAAGGTGGCAGCCTCGACCTCAGATGGAAATGCAGTGATGAGAAGAGCATTTGGCAGTAGGCGCTTGAAGACCTTGAGAAACAGAGCAAGGTCATGGAAGAAGGTGAGAGACTGGTTGATTCAGTTCAAGGGCGGTCCATTTCCAGCTGATGTTTCAGATATGTTGGATTACTTACTTTTCATGGTGCAAGAAGAATCCACGAGGGGCCGCATTGTTGATGTGTGTGCATCATTGTCAGTTTTGGAAGATGCTGGTCAAGTCCCTCCTGAGTTTAGGATTTCCACCAGCAGGATTTGGGTACAGGCGACGAAATCGCGATTGGCAGAGATTGAGAATGGTGGTACGGAAGTCAGAAGGGCACCACCTCTGACGGTGGCCATGATTATTTCACTGGAAATTACGGTTACAACTACGAACAAGCCACTGTATTTGAGAGCGATTGCATGGATTATTTTGGTTCGCGTTTGGGCTTGCATGCGCATTTCAGATCTGGAAGGACTGGACCCAAGGCGGTTGACCTTGAATAGCCGAGGACTCCGGGGAATTCTTACAAAGACTAAGACAACAGGTCCTGGAAAGAATGTCAAGGAAGTACCAGTTTTCATTTCGAGACGTGTTTCTGTGACAGGTCTGGATTGGCTGAAAGACGGCTACGAGATCTGGCAGGGCTTTGGCCTGGAGCAAAGAGACTATTTTGTGTTTTGCAGCCAGAAAGACTTTTCGGCACCTTCCATGCGTTTCGCCAATTCAGAGAAAATTGCAGTCATGGTCAGAAAGGTTTTCACAACGTTGCAGCAGCCACTTAAAACCAGATTTCAACCTTGGAGGGTATACGATGATTCCAAGCTTCTTCACGAGGACGGAGTTCTGTTTTGGTCAGGCCATTCCATGCGGCACTTTCTGCCGTCGGTGTCAGCTGCAATTGGAGTTTCAAAGGAACAGCGTGATTTTGTAGGGAGGTGGCATGTCAACTTGCATCAGAGCTCAGACTATATCCATACGTCCAGACAGATTGTCATGGAAATCCAGGATAAGGTCAACAAATCTATTTGTGAAGGTGGACCAGGGTACGATGAGAGCGAGGTCATTGATGAGTATGGTGAATTCTTGAAAGCAAGGTCTGAGGATCCCATTGAATGGAAGCGTAGACATCAGTTCATGAAGCGTGCTGATGATGGGCCCTGCCTAGGTGTGAAGTGGCCGGTCTTGCCGATGGAGTCAGTCGAAGCGGAGGCCTATCAGGAAGGCATCCAGGGCCACGACTGGCAAGAAGTCAAGGAGACCACTGGGTCGGATAGGCATGAGGATCAAATGGGCGTTGCTTCATTTTTTGTTTCAGTGAGTAGGAGAGCTGGCTTCAGACGTTTGCACAGAATAAATGGTTGCGGCATCAAACCATGGGCATGTCATAAGGTCGAATGGATCAAGGAGGTCCGTGAGGGATGCGCTGATGCTGCATGTAAGATTTGCAAGGTCTCTTTAGGGAGAGGAGCTGAAGCCGAAGGATCGATTTCGTCTGGCTCTTCATCATCTACGGAAGAGGAGCAGGAGGTTCCTGAGTCGAAGCTCGATGCTGAGTTCGGACCGGATTGATGTGCAGTTGCATTAGATTCTTGATTTCAATGATTTCACTTCATTTGACCGGCCGTTGACCCCGGCTTGAGCCACCTTTGTGCCTGGACCTCAATTTGCTTTTGTTTTGATTGTGTTTTTCAAATTTCTCGGCTGATTTCACGTTTGCTTGGTGTCTTGGATGTCCGGTAGGTCCAGTTTGTTGTTGCTTACAATTTGAGAAGCCAGACAGGCATAGAGGTCGGGAATGTGCAGCCCTTCAGTGTCACTTAGAGAGTTTCAACCATCATTTGGTTTCACTGAATCAGAATTGGCAGTTCCGTGCAAAACTGAGTCAATGGCAGCCGTCGTGAATCGCAAGATGTTTGTTCATTTGACTTTTCTTGCTCATTCCACTTTGCAGTGTGTGATGGCATGAGATTCGAATTGACCGACTCGAAATCTTTGGGCCTTAGCGCGGGGGGACGTTTGAGTCCCCTTTTGTCAATTGAGTGACTGGCTGTGCATTCCAAGATTTCACTGGATCAGATTAAGTCAGTTTGGGCAGTTACGCCCGGAGTTTTACCTCCTTCAGCTCGGCTTCAGAACAGTTTCAGATGTTTCGCACCTTTTACGGGCTTCAACCTTTTACGGTGAACAAGTTTGCATTTCAATTTCGCATGAGCTTCATTTCATTTTTCATTTCATTTCTTTGTCAACTTGAACTTGTCCTTTCGGGGGCGCGCGTGTGGGACCATGGCCGACGAAGCTGAAAGATCGGAATGGGTGCACAAAAACGTGGATGCAGATCTGCAATTCATCTTTCAAGAGGCGGAGGTCCCTGAGCAAATCCAGTATGACTTGGGGCAACACTACAAGTCTGTTAGGAGATTCAGTGCACTGGCTGATGATAGAGCTGGGGTGAGACAGGCTTTGCAAGCAGATTACAACATTCGTGCAGACTCAGCACCGAACAGATCAGCAGTGGCTTCAGTGGTTGCAGCTTGGGATACAGCAAAGCATGCTCACGAAGAGGACATCAAGATAAGACAGGAGGCCAAAGGCCTTGGAACGGTGCGTCCACTTCCCCATACAGATCGCTCAGCAATGTTGAGAGCGGTTGAGACTGCGAAAGGGGAGGAGATCTCTGAGAAGGACCAGCCTTCAACTGACTACGTGGCGATGCTATTGGAAGAAATAGAACAAGACGAAGTCACGGCACACCCATTGGATGAAGTCGTGAACCGAAAGGATGCTCAATCCCTTCAGCTGCAGTCATCATTAGACCAGTCAGGTCGTGTGCGGATTACAAGGCAACGACCCAAGGGTAAGTTGCCGGTGAACACAGAGGAACTGAGACAGAAGCTACGGGTTGAGGGCAATGCCTGGTTGATGATCGCAGCCAAGTTGCGAAACAAGGTATACTTGCGGGGCTTACAACAGCGGCATTTTGATCGGTATGTGGATTTTTTGCTGGGTGAAAAGTGTTATGGGATGCTAATTCCGGGCCCAGCTGGTGAGAAGGTGCCTCTGTCGCCTCCATGGCATATCATGTTGGACTATGAGTTTGAGCTGAGAAAGAAAGCAGTGCGCAGGGCACATCGCAGTGGCAGGCCTTTGCATGAGACGCTGCAAGAGGTGACAGAAGATACGGAGATCAAAGAGCTATATTTCACCTCGCCGGTGACTTTCTCGGCAATGCAGCGCCCTGCAAAGTTTAGCAGGGTCGATGAACCGCAGACGCGGTTTGGAGAAGGTGGCAAATCCAAAGGCAAAGGAAAGAAGGGAAAGTTCGCCTCTGAAGGAAAGGGCAAATCCAAGAAGGGATCTTTCCTCCCTGGAACAAGCCTGAGCTTGGTGTCACACACACCGGACGGCAAGGAAATATGTTACAAATTTAACATGCGAGGAAAAGGTTGCGATGGAACTTGCAACAGAGCCCATGTGTGCCGCGTTAAGAATTGCAATGCGGCTCATCCGGCTTTCGATCACCCTAAGGCGGGTGGCTCCTCCTGACCTTCGGTTGATGCAAATGTGTTTCACGTGGAACAGCAGGAGCATTTGGCGACATCAACTGCTGCTCCCAACAATGTCTTAAGGATTGTTTACGTTTTTGCTGGTCATCGCCGTAGAGCAGATGTGCATGAAAACCTTTTGACATTGTCGGACGAATTTGGTTTCACTTTGGAGATGCATGAGTTTGATTTGCTGCGAGATGAGAAACAAAATTTACTGGATGAAAATTTTTGGAAGGAAGTGAAAGACCTCATACGCAGGGTGCGACCTTTCTGCGTTATTGCCACTCCACCTTGTTCAACATATAGCAGGGCACGGAACCACTACAGTGAAAGACCGGGTCCAAGACCCATCAGAAGCAGAGAGCATCCAAAGGGATTTCCTTGGTTGGGACAAAAGGATAGGGTCAAAGCTGATGAAGGCACTCTTTTGGCCGAGCGCACTTGGGAACTGTTCGAACTGGCATCGGAAGTCGGTGCCCACTACTTGGGAGAGTTTCCTGAAGACTTGGGGGCCACACGGAATGGTGTTCCGGCCTCCTTTTGGCAAATGGAACAATTTCAAGATCTTCTACTGCTACCTGGGTGCAGCACTTTTGCAATTTTCCAGTGTGAGTTTGGAGCTGAGACCCCGAAACCAACTCGTTTTGTTTCAGATTTGAAGTTTTTCGAAGGGAACACCTATCCTGGCGTGCCACAATTTGACAGCACATGGCACTACAAGGGCCCTTTGCCACCACGATGTCCACATGATGGAAGGCACCCTCAACTTATTGGCACGAACGAATGGGGTCAATGGAAAACGGCCCCTGCAGCTCACTACCCAGGAGGCCTTTGCTTGTTTTTGGCGCGGTCCATTGCTAAAACATGGGCACAAACATCCTCCGCTTCGAGGGGGAAAAGTTCTGCGGATGGTACAAGTGTAAATTTTTCAAATTTGGACAATGCAGTTACAAGTCCAGAGTTTTCAACAAGTCCAGACCCTTTGAACAAGCGCAGCAAAGGTGCAGTCCCACAGACGGACGAATTGGAGATGATGTCAGTGGATATTGACTCGGGTTGCGAGGGTCCTCCTTTGTTGGCCAAGTACGGAGGCAAGACACACCCGTTTTGTGACGGTATGGGTTTGTGCAGTCCGGGTCGTTGGCACCCAAAGATGAGACAGACGAAACGTACGTCAGAGCAGCGAGCCTTTTGCAGCTCTCTGAGAACTTTGATTGATGATTTCTGCAGGAAAAGGCTGCCAGACATGGCAAGAGCAACCTTTGCATTGGCGCTGGGAAAATTTTCGGCTTCACCTTTCAAAGAGGAGGATCTGGAATGTTTGCGTGAAAGATGGTTTGCGCTGCTGCCTGATAGCGGCAGGGCAAGACAGGTCCCGAGTGGACAACCCTTCAGACTTCATGCCTTGGCCCAGTCCCTTAGGTTGATGGGGGATCCGGACGTCGACATACTTGACAGGATTCCAGGATCCAACTTTGTGGAGGGCGTCCACCTGGGGCACTTGGAGGCACTGGGCCCAACTCCCCAGGTCTACAGGCCAAGGGTTAAGGAGCCATCTTATGATGAGTCGGAATGGATGCCTGAGGTTGGCAACTATTTTAGAGGCGATGAAGCGGCAGCTGAAAAAATTTTGGAGGAGCAGTTGCGAGAGGAGGAGAAGGCCGGCAGAATGATGCCTCTATCCGAAAAGGAGGCATCAAGACGCTATCCTGGTCGATCTTTGCGGGTGGCTGCACAAGGCATTTTGGAAAAACCGGATGGTGGCCATCGAATCATCCATGACGGAACACATGGAGTGAGGCTGAACAATGAAATCGTTATTTTGGACCGTTTGGAAAACCCTGGGCCATGTGAACTGGCTGCTATAATGGAGACCTCCCAAGAGGCTTCGGAACATGTGGTGTTTGGATTGAACGCCGACGTGGCCAAGGGCCACAGGCGAGTGCTGGTAAAGGAAACCGACTGGGGAGTGCAAGCATGCCGCACATCTTCAAAGTCATCGGTGATCTGGCTTAACAAGACTGGCACATTTGGAGTTGCGTCTGCGGCTTTCTGGTGGTCCAGGTTAATGGGCCTTTTGGGGCGCTTTGCTTTCAACCTCACGGAGCAGGACTGGCTTTTCGTCCTTGTTTTTGTGGACGACCTCCATTTGGCGGCAGGTGGACAAAACAGATGGCTTTCCATTTGGAGGTTCATAGTGGCTTTGGAGCTGGTAGGCATGCCTTTTTCCTACCCGAAATTCAGGGGAGGATTCCAGCTGGATTATGTTGGCTTTTGGATGGACTACAGCCGGTTCGAGCTGGGTTTGTCCGAGAAAAGGGCAAATTGGCTCATCAAGTTTGTGGAGGATCTGCGAGACGACGGTTGGCTGACAAATGTGAAGCAGTATCAGGAGTTTCATGGCCGTTTGGGTTTTGCAACTCAGGTGCTCCCTTGGTTGAGGCCCCTTCTGGGGCCCGGCTATGCTTGGCTGTCAGCGGTGTCGCGTGCAACAACTTTGAAAGTTCCCGAGCTCCTGGCCACGACATGCGTGTTCATTGGAGAGAAGTTCAGATCAGGTTTGAGAAAACTTCCTTGTGGAAACAGAGAACAATATCTGGGCGAAGTTTTCCGTACGGATGCAAAATGCGCTGAAGGGCGCGTAGTCTTGGGTGGCTGGAGAGTGGATAAATCTTTAGATCCCAAAGAGGCCCTTTGGTTTTCTCTTGAGATCGGACCTCAGGAGGCTCCGTGGCTTTTCAAAGGGCCTGAGCAGGCCTCGTCTTGGGCCAGCACCTCGGCCGAACTTTTGGCATCAGTTGTGGCATTGCAAGTGTTTGACATCACGGCCGAGCCATCCCGCAGGGCTTCTCACATCCTTCACTGTGCGGGGGGGACAGATAACAAAGCGGCAGAGTCTTTAGCTGCCAAGGGGCTCAGCACGAAATTTCCTTTGATGATTGTTTTGATGGAATATCTCGCCATGTGCGAGCAGAAGCGTTGGAGATGCCAACTGGATTGGCGGCCAAGGGAATCCAACATTGAGGCGGACGACCTGACCAACCAGGTGTTTGACAAGTTTGATTTGGAAAGACGCGTTGAGGTCTCTTGGAGCAGTTTGAAATTTCCAATGATCAATCTTCTGATGAAATTTGCAGAGTCCTTTTCAAAAAGGAAGTTTGACACGGCGGCATCTTCAGCCACTGGACCCTCGACGAAGTTTTCGAAATCCAAGTGGGGGTGAATGCTGCTTCCGTTAAGAATGGGGGCCGGATCTCCAGCAGCTTTTTCTACTTCAGCTGGCATTGGATTCTTACATCCAACTTGGCGACATTTGTTTACTCGACAGGATTTTTACATCCAGGTTTCATCACGTGGCATTCATCCAACCTTTTGCGGAAAAAAGAAGTGTGGCCCGTTTTGACCTGATTGCATTGCACTCACATGTCAGTTTCTTTCGTTCGTTTTCCAGATGTCATTTTATTCCGCGTTTTCGGCCTTTTGGCATTTGGGTTCTTCGTTAGTCAGTTTGGTTCCGGTAAGGTTGTGTGTGAAAAGGGCAAGACTAAGTTGGGAAGCGTAGTGGACCAACTGTATTGTCCTTTTGAACAACCCAGGGTGCGGTGGGTGGGATTTTACTCCTTCTCATCTTTTCGTTCTCCTTGGGATTCTGTTTCACCTTGCGCTCTTACGCGTTCGATCTCCGCGTTTCTGGTTTGGCTTGCGTTCCTTTTGTGCTGTGGCTTTTACGCACCCGCACTAGTAAATTCCATGCACGCCAAACAACGCGAAACCTGCAAACCCATTATTTTCCTGTTTACTTTTCCAGGTAAACAAGATGTTTACTTTGTACAGCGTTTGTTCCAGATGGGTTTATTGACTTCTGAATTTTACTTCAGCTTGTACAGTTTCATGTTTATTTCTTACCATATGTGGACTCTATCTCCGTGTAGCTGTGGGGCTGAGAAATTTCAGTTACCCTCCCTCTGCCTCCCTCTTTGTTTGTTTGTTGTTCTTTTTATAGAACCGTCTTGCCACTCCGGGGGGAGGGGCCGGATCTCCAGCAGCTTTTTCTACTTCAGCTGGCATTGGATTCTTACATCCAACTTGGCGACATTTGTTTACTCGACAGGATTTTTACATCCAGGTTTCATCACGTGGCATTCATCCAACCTTTTGCGGAAAAAAGAAGTGTGGCCCGTTTTGACCTGATTGCATTGCACTCACATGTCAGTTTCTTTCGTTCGTTTTCCAGATGTCATTTTATTCCGCGTTTTCGGCGTTTTGGCATTTGGGTTCTTCGTTAGTCAGTTTGGTTCCGGTAAGGTTGTGTGTGAAAAGGGCAATTGAAATTGTCATCGCTCAGTTTTGTGACCTAGCGGTGATGGCGCTCATTGACTCTGAGAAGGCTTTTCAGAAACGGTGTGAAGAAATGCATGGTGGACTATTTGAGAAGCTGCAGGGTCAAAACATCGGTTCTTTCTCGACACTTGCTTTCGCTTTGGGGAGCCCGCAGAATCCAGTTTCAGATGATGAATTCACCAAGCTGGCAGATGCAGTGTTTGAAACTCAGTCTACGTTGGGCACAACAGCAATTCTCAGGAGGTTGCACTTCGAGTCTTGCACCCTCCTTATTGCCGAGATGAAGACTCAGTCTGCATGTGCAGATGCTTCAGAGCCGATCCGAAAGCTCCCGTTCATAGAGAAGCAAAGCAGACTTGATGCCCAGAAGAAAAGATTGCCAGGATTACCGCACACCCCGGAGCAACAACCTGCTCACTCTCTCATAGACGCAGCCTACAATGTGCTGGAGAGTGGGAGTATCACGTACCTGCACCCCAGCAGGTGCCACTCCAGGGAGAGTGAGGTGCAGACGGAAGCAAAAAACAAGTCGAAGACGATGATCACGCTGGAACAAGGGGCCTTGAAGCAGACGGTGATTTCAAACTTGCAGGACATTGACACCAACACGGAGCTCAAGTTGTATTTCGCACTGCAAAGGCGCCACCTGGCGTTTGACCTCGTGAATTTGCTGTCATGGAGCGTGTGCCAGAAGTGGTTGGACAAACTGATGTCCACTTTGGTCTCTGATGCTCCCAGCAACTTCAGCGCTATCACCTTGACTCAGGTGATGCGAGCAGACAGAGAAATTTTCTCAATTTTGGCATCGGAACACAAAGGGTCGCTCAAAGCCGCGGCAGGGGGCAGACCACCTCTTGAAGAGCCCTTTGAAAGGTTGATGCACGACCCCAGGATCAATGTTCACTTGATAGCAATGCCAAAGGTGGCAGCGCAACAGCCTCCAAAGAGACCATTGGAGCCAGAACCGAACCGGCCGAGCCCAGTCCCGAAGAAACCTTTCAAGCGCCCAAGACCGACAGACAGGCCGGCTCCTCAGTTGCCGGACGAGCTCACAGGTTTGGCCCGAAAGACGGAAGCAGGGAAGCCAATGTGTTGGCATTTCAACATGTCCAAAGGCTGCAATAACCCAGTCAAAGGCGGCCGATGTAGGTTTGGCATGCATAATTGCATGAAGTGTCTGAAACCCGGGCATGGAGCAGCGAAGTGCCGAGCCAGTTGACAGGGAAAGGTTTCAAGTGAGTGGTGCAGCGATCACGAAGTTGTTCCGGGCCCCGATCGATCCTCACTTGGAACCATGGCAAGTGCATGTGCACCTTTTTGCAATGAACCGAATGTCAGTGCATGTGATTCGTTTTGCAATTCAACAGTTTTCGCTCCAGAAACTTCAGCAGAATCTTTTAGTACAGAAGACGAGCCTAACAAGGGTTCTGGCTTGATTTTGGAAATTTTTGCCGGGTCTTGTCGATTCAGTAAAGCGTGCAAAAACCTCGGCTTCAGAGTGTTAGCAGTGGACAAAAACCCCAAAAGAGCCGATAATTTTCCGGTTGCATCGTTTGATTTGACCAGACCGCACGATTTCAATACAGTTTGCAAGTTCGCTGAAGCAGAGCGCGAAGGCCTTTTGCTGGCGCATTTTGCGCCGAGTTGTGGTACGGCCTCAAAAGCCAGAGAACGCAAGGTCCCAGGCATTCTCAATCCGCCTAGACCTCTCCGTAGTGAGTCATACCCAGACGGGCTGACCGGTTTGACCGAGCAAGAACACCAAAGGGTTCTGGAAGCAAATGCATCCTACTCAGCTATGGTCGAGCTCATTTTGTTTCTCATTGGGTTGGGCGTTGCGGTTACAGTCGAAAACCCACTCAACAGTCTTTTTTGGCTTACAAGTTTCATGTTGAAGCTGTTCGACAAGTACCCTGGCCATTTTACAATTGTGCAGCATTGCATGCATGGAGGAACCAGGGACAAGAAGTCAAAATTTTGGTCGTATAACCCGAGGAAGCCAGACACAAATATTCTGGAAAGCTTGGGGATTCTTTGCGATGGACAGCACCAACATGATTCATGGAAACCGCGTTGGGTCAACGGCAAACTATTTTTTCCGACAGCCGAAGAAGCCGCTTACCCTACAATTTTGTGCCAACGATTTGCTTCAATTTGTTTGGACGAAGCCAAGTGTCGTGGCCTTAGCCCTTGCCAGAGTTTGCAACAACAACTTATGGTGGATCCAAGCGTTGGGAAAAGGAATTTATTTGCAGCACAAAGCAGAGGCAAACAGGTTTTAGCCGAATATGGACGGGAAGTCAAAACAGCTATTCCAGTTGGTTATCAGCATATCGAAAGGCTGTTGCAAGAATTCCCAAAAGGTACCAACGTTATCCATCGTCAATTGCATTGGGGGTTCACACGGGACGAATGGAGGAGGAAGTCAAACACCTTCGCTTCCCCGATCGAAGAAGGGGCACATTTCGAAGTTCTCACCCTTGGGATCCCAAGGGACCCAGCGGACTTCATAAAAGATGCCCACGCAATAGGACATCCAAGGCGGGCCTTCGCTCGAGTTCCTGCATTGATGAGGGAAGTCCTGGAGGAAGTCTTCCTTAGTGACCCGTTTGAGATCAAGGCCAAGCGTGCCAACTTCTTGAAAAAATGGATGAAAAGAGCCGTCCAACTCAGAGCAGAAGAGCAGCAACTCCATGCCGGTCTCCCTGCGCACCTCCAACCTCTGCTCAAAGACAAAAAACTATTGTTGTGGAAAGAGATTCTGCTGGACCTTCAGTACCCCGACTCGAAGATCGTTGACGAAATCTGTCAGGGTTTCCCCTTGACGGGGTGGGCCCAGTCTTCGGGCGTTTTCCAGACTAGAGTGAAGCCGCCAGACTTCCATGGAACAACTTGAAGGTATGGCGAAGGGGCTCAACATGGCAGTTGTAGCCTCCCTTGAATCATCTGACTGGATGCCGGTCGACCAGGTCGCGTGGGATGAAACAATGCAAGAGGTGGCAAACGGATGGTTGGCTGAAGAACCGCACCCTGACCTGGGCAAACAATTCATAGCGAAGAGGTTCCCAATTCAGCAGAGAGAGAAAACACGTCTCATCGACGACTTCTCGATCTGTGGGGTAAATTCGGCCTTTGGCATGTCGGAGAAGCTGAGGGTTGACACCATAGATGAAATACTGGCAGGCATCTCAGTCCTACTTGACTCCCAGAATTTTGTAAACAAAGGCAAAGGACTTTTGGGAAGGACATTTGATTTGAAGTCGGCCTACAAGCAATTTGGAGTGGATGTGCCACATTCGGAGAAGCTCAGAATCGCTGTGAAGAAACCTGGTGGAGGAGTTGCATTTTTCAGGGTTTTGGCGTTACCCTTCGGAGCCACTGGCAGTGTTTCGGCTTTCCTCAGGATTTCGTCTGCAATTGCGTTCATAGGCTCGAAAGGCCTTTGCATTCCATGGTCGGTATTCTTCGACGACTACACTGCTCTCTCACCGTCAGGCCTTGAGCTTGACACCACATTTTATGCGGAAGCTTTGTTCAAGCTACTGGGCATAAACTTTGCCTCGGAAGGATCAAAAGCACCCCCGTTTTCAGACTGCTTCAAGACTTTGGGATTGGTGGTCAACACAGAGAACGTGGGGAACCGAGAGGTCAAAGTTGGACACACGGAGGAGAGGTCGAAGGAACTTTTCGAATGCATTGACGAAATCCTGAGCCACAACTCTGTGGGAACCAAGACTCTTGAAAGATTGCATGGCAGGATAGTCTGGTTTCGCACCTTTGTTTTTGGGAGGAGACTGAACGCGGCCACCAGGGTCCTGTCATGGCACTCGAGAAAGCAGGGTCCGTCCATCCGCGTTGACGATCAGCTCAGATCGGCATTGGAAACATTGAAGAATCACCTAGTGTCGAGCAGGCAGGTTTCCATAAACCGTGATATCAATGAGACGTGGATAATTTTTACGGACGGCGCTTTTGAGCCCACCAACGCACAGCCTGCTTCAATAGGCGGAATCCTGGTGAACCCAAGCGGGAAAGTAGTTTCCTTCTTCGGTGCTTACCTCCCGCAGCCTCTCCTTGAAGAATTCTTGGCAAAATCGAACCATCCAATCTATGAACTGGAGATCTTTCCTTTGCTGGTCTCTGTCAAGATATGGTCAACGCATATAGTAGGCAAACTTGTGGTTCACTATTTGGATAACGATGCAGCAAGATCTGCTTTCGTTCGTGCCCATGCCTCGACCGACCTTGGAGCAGCCTTGATTGCTGAGTATGTCGAATTTGAATACAAATGCCGGTTTTCTCCATGGTTCGCGAGGGTTGCAAGCCATAGCAACCCATCAGATGAACCTTCAAGGATGAACTTCGATGCACCCTGGCTTAGGCAAGCAAGCAAAGTCGAATTGGTCCTGCCAGAGCACTTGTCACAGTGGGGAATCATCGGGTGCTCTGACACTAGCATCATGTTACTTTGTGTCAACGTTTGACAATGATGGAATCATGGCCCATCCAACGCACCAAGCATAAGCTCAGCTGGAATCATGACCGGCTTCAGATTTGACCCCCGACAGTGCAATTACTGGAATCAAAAAGGAAATCAATAATAAGTCCGAGTGTGGTGCACTTGCTTTGTCCTTTTGGAGTTTCGGCGACTGAATTTTTTTGTAGTAAGGTTTATTAATGTAAACATTATATTTACAGAAATTCCACTTACCTTACTTCACAACGATATGCCATATAAATTAATATATAATTATATGGATATCAACGTAACAATGAAACTTCCACCACCAGTGTTGGATTAGTCTCAATTGATCCTGGTTTTGTGGAGAAATAAGATGTCACTCTTTTGGAAAAAGATGAAAGCCTTATTTCTCCAAACAAAAATTTGTGAAGTCTCACAAATAAGGATCAACAAGAATCCTCCCTGTTTGGTGGTAAACAAACATTTGTCAATGGTTGAAACATCCAACCAAACATAGTGACGCAAACAATTCGGCGTTCTATTCCCAATTTTCATTTTAAATTTTCGATGTGGCATTCAGCAGTTCCATTGGAAACAAACCACATCCTTGGCTCGTCACATCATCAATTGAAATGCTGTGGCTTTTCCCAATCAAGTGGTGGGAGGGCGGGAGTCCCTTTTAAATAAGGGAAAAATTTTCGTCACCCACCCCGTTACTCACTCCCACCCAAAAATTGGGGAATCATCGGGTGCTCTGACACTTAGCATCATGTTACTTTGTGTCAACGTTTGACAATGATGGAATCATGGCCCATCCAACGCACCAAGCATAAGCTCAGCTGGAATCATGACCGGCTTCAGATTTGACCCCCGACAGTGCAATTACTGGAATCAAAAAGGAAATCAATAATAAGTCCGAGTGTGGTGCACTTGCTTTGTCCTTTTGGAGTTTCGGCGACTGAATTTTTTGTAGTAAGGTTTATTAATGTAAACATTATATTTACAGAAATTCCACTTACCTTACTTCACAACGATATGCCATATAAATTAATATATAATTATATGGATATCAACGTAACAATGAAACTTCCACCACCAGTGTTGGATTAGTCTCAATTGATCCTGGTACTTCATCGATGTGCAGGCTATATTCTACTAGCGTGAAATCATACATTGCTCGGCTACCACCAACTGTGACTGTGCCACTCACTGCAAGAAAGCGGATGTCATTTGCATCTCGCATGTTCCATTGCATGCCTCCGGAAATGTCCTGCAAACGTGCATCGTCGACACCTATGCTACCTGCAGGATACGGCATTCTGATGCTGGCAGTGCTCCAGCTACAGGTACCCTGCAGTGGGGACACGTGTCTGGATGGAAGCTACTCACAGCGGGAGCGTTATATGGCAAACGCTCCAGAAGGGTGCAGCAGCTAGATGTTTGCCTGGTACAGCAGCCAAACCGTGGGTACCCCACGTTGGCGTCCTGTTAAAGACAGAACGAGAAGGCTGAGTAAGCACCGACTGAGCAACACTGGCTTTTGCAGGTGCGGGTGCTTACGATCGCGGGTGGCCCAAAACAGTTTGAGCCACGAGCTGCCATGGAAAAGCTGCAACCGAGACGAACAATGGACATGACAGAGAGATCGGACATTGTTTACAGGAATTCTGTGTACATATTGTGATCCTAACTAGAAAGGTTAACGACTGGAGAACACTGATTATTGTTGTTCCTTATGCAATCCGCTTGAAGGATCCATGGTTGATCGAGGGAGTGTGGTGGTCGTAAAAGTGGGGGGTATGCGGTGGGAAGAGGGAGTTCAGATAGCCATAGCCGAAGTAGTGGGGAGGTTGAAGGGTGGACACCACGGGGGTGAGGTAGCGTGTAGGTGACAAGTCAGGTGAAAAGTCGTGACAGAGTAGGATGCGGTAAACGCCTCTCGGGGAATGAGCAAACTGGAACGCACGGGCGGGGGCCAGGATTGTTGGAACATATTCGCTCCGTTCGGGGGGGACATTAATGAGAACAGTCGGCACAGGCGGGAAGGGGGGTCGGCGTACATAAAGGGAAATTCCTCACGTAAGTTGCGCACTGAAGACGACGGACTGGCACGCAAGACGGTACACGCGGCTCCTAGTCCAGACAGAGTGCACGCAGCTGCACGCAGACGTGTGCCTTTTGCTAAGGACTCCTCTGCTTATGTTAAACTACTCATATATTGAGGCAGCACCTTGATGTATCGAAGGGCATGCGTTAGGTTTGATGTAGCGCTTTATGCGACTGTGCTGGCATGAAGGACCGATCTTATGAGGGACAACCCAAGAGCTGGATTGTTCTATGTGGGCACATGTGCCCTCAATCAAACTCAGGCTGGCGATCGATGGCTGACATGCGACTGTTCGTGCATTTATAACTGTTCCAGCGACAGGTCTCCACCAATGTGTCAATACTTTTCACTGGGCTCGGGTGGGTTCGGTTGGCATCTGGTCCTCGTGTCCTCATTTGTCATGGGGCTGGTGACGAAGAGGCAAGCTGAACAAACTCCTTATGCACCATGCCTAGCTGGGAGTAGTTACGCAAAGCTAGCTGCTGGGTTATAGTGCAGAGCACGTGATGATCTATCCTACGACAAAGGAGGCGGAGACATCTTGTTTGGGTTTACTTGACAACTACTATTTGGGAAAGGTCTCGATAGTCTAAATCAGTCCATGGACGATCTTGCCGCCTGACTATCAGAGGTCAGTGGTCGTCATTTGGTCGTGGGCAGTCAGCTCGATGTGTCCCATCTACTCATGGAGTAGGTTATATATAGTCGTGGTAGTTTGGTGTGGTCTGGGTGACTTGAGTCACTACCCAGGGTACCCCTGGGAGTAACTGCCGTCAGCACCAGCTACATTCTGGGAATATCAAATGGTTAGAAAAGCAAGTATTGATGATATAGCGGTATAGTGGACTGTGCCAGTGCATAAGTCCACTGAATAGCTGGGACTGTATGGCGTCTGCAGTGGTCAGGCCTGACAGTTATGAATAGGGCCTGCGCCAATTCAGGTTATCATCAAGACTCACCTGCTCAAAATAGGTCAACCTACTCTACCTTGCTCCGGGGTCAGTGGCTGAGCAACTAACTTGTTTCAGTGGCCCCATCTGGTGTCAATCATCGCACGGAGGAATTCGGCTCAACGAGCTTCAGCTGATGGACATTGGTGTTGAGTCGCCATCTCTGCCGCTTGCTAAGGGGAGATTGCACTGCCTGGTCTTCATCACAAGTCCACGGGTGATATCGTTTCATAGAATTTCTGCAGGCATGTACTGAAAGGATCTGATTTTCCATGCCTAACCCCTACATGGTTACCATCGTTGGTGAATTGGGCATCTTAAGGTTTCGACCATACCATATGGATGGTGAAAGCGCTTGTTCCGGCGGTTCCATCCGGTTTCAATTTGCAGAAGAAGAAGTTTTGCTCGATGGGCTGCAGCTGACGGACCGGGTGCTGGGTCACTAACTGACGAAGGTCACAATTCAGTAACAAAGCACAGCGTCTTCATGTTGGATGTGAATGTCGGGGCACAAACACTTTTGTTGTGACAAAACAACTTAACGCCAATGGGGCAGTGATTGACAGGTGAATGTCATTTCATAAAGTTGTGTAGGCATGTACTGAAAGGATCCGATCTTACCATGCTTAACCCTTAAATGGTTGCAATCGTTGTTGAAATGGGAATCTTAAGGTTCCGTCCCTGCCACATGAAGAATAAAAGCACCTTGCTTAGGACCAATGGGTGAATGGATGTCAATGGGTTGTATGGCGACTGCAGTGATCAGGCTTTACAGTTGTGACTAGGGTCTACGCCAGTTGGGGTTGTCATCAAAGAAAACTCCTCTGCTCAAATGAGGTTGACTTATATACCTTACCTGGGAATCAGTTGGTGAGCCACAATTTATGCCAGGGGTTCCGCATGGTTCCAAAACAAAAGTTGAATTCTGCTCGAGCAGCTTCATCTGAAGGCCATTGGTGTTGTGTTTCTACCGATGGGAGATTGCACCAACTGGTCTTCCAGGCCATACAGATGGTAGAAGTCCCCTGCTTCGGAGCAATATGGCTGAGTGAATGTCAACTGAAATAGGGGTCAGATGGCAGGGCTCACAACCCAAAAACTACAAAGCTGTCACAATTTCTGAAACGCTACCGAGCTTTAGGTTTCGCTAACTGCACCAGCCTTTCCAACAGAACAGGAACGGAGAGGCTTTGGCAAGTCAACACCGGCTCTGTGATTGCGCGTGGACAAAATATACTAGGTGTCTTGATCATGTCGCGGACAGTTTTCAGCACTGGGATCAACTTAATATGCATGCATATCTCTCCTAGCTGCTGTTGGAAATGTCTGTGATACAAAGCCCTGCATGAAATCGGTATTGTACACCTCGCGTGGATCAGGTTATAGACAGCCGTGCAAAGGCTTCATGTTCACTGGTGTGATGTGGAGAGGCGGGACAGAAAGTGCACAGCAAAATCTTGTCGAGACTCAGGTCCCAAACTCCTGCTCTGCGAAAGCTTCAGGCAGCTGGCGGTCCGGGCTCACATCTGCGCCGTTGAGATCAAAAGCTGCATACGTTGGTAGTGCCTGATCACTATTGCGATGCTTGGGCTCTCATGGGCCATGGGTATCCTGACTAAAAAGCAGGGTCAAGGTTGCACCTTTGGGTGGCCTGTGAAGTAACCACTACCCAGGGTACCCCTGGGAGCTGTCACTTCATGACAGACTAACTTGGGGGATTGGTGATAGATGATGTAACGGTATATTGGACTGTGCCGGTGCATAAATCCACTAAATTGCTGGGACTGTATGGTGACTACAAGATCAGGCTTTACAGTTGTGAATAGGGTCTACGTCAGTTAGGGATAGCATCAAAACTCATCCGCACAAATGAGGTTGACTTATTCTACCTTACTTAGGAAGTGGGTGAGCCACCAATTTATTCCAGTGGTCCCGCATGGTTGCAATCGCTGGGAGAAAAAATTCTGCACGAAAAGCTTCCGCTGTAGGACATTGGTATTGTGTCTCTATCTGGCATAGGTCGCAATTGATTAACAAGAGCATTAACAAAGGCAAAGCATCTCCATGTTTGATGACGATGCCGAAGCACTGACACGTTTGTTGTGGCACATCAACTTGACACCATTAAGAAAGCAATTGGCTGCGCCAAACTTTTGGCTCAGCCGTTCGCCGATGGGAGATCGCACCAACTGGTCTTCCTCACAAATTGACAGGGGAATGGAATTCTATAGAATTCGCGCGGGCGTGTACTGAAAGGATCCGGTCTTACCATGGTTAGTTCATACCAGGTTACTACTGTTGGTGAAATGGGCATCTTAAGGTTCCGACCATGCCATAGGGTAGAAGCCTCCTGCTTAGGAGCAATGGATGAGTGGATGTCAACTGGAATAAGGGCCAAGTGGCAGGGCCCACGACCCAGAAACTACAAAGCTTTTATACTTCATGAAATACTACCGAACTTTCAGTGTCGTTAACTGCACCAGCATTGCCAACAGAATAGGAACGGACAGGCTTTTGCAAGTCCAGCACTGGCTTGGTGATTGCTTGTGGAACGGAGATCTCTAGTGTCTTAATAATTCCACGGACAATTTGCCACGCTGGGCTCAACTTCGCTTGCATACATGTCTCTTCCAACTACTGGTGGAAATACCTGTGCAATAAGGTCCTACATGAAATCGGTGTTGCACACTTATCGTGGAGTAGGTTATATATGGCCGTGCAGAGGCTTCAGGTTCGCTGGTGTGACTTGAACAGGCAGAACACCCTGTCCCCAAATCCTGCTCTACGAAAGCTTTGGGCAGCTGACAGCAGGGCTTACGTCTGCACTGCTGGGATCAAAAGCTGCATTCGCAGTGATGAGAGTGCCTAATAAACATTCCAAGGCTAGGGCTTTCATGGGCTATGGGTATCCTGACTAAAAAGTAGGATGGTTGTACCTTTGAAAGGCCTGTGTTGACGTAACCGCTACCCAGGGTACCCCTGGGAGCAGTCAACGTCATTACAGACTAAATTGGGATATTGGTGACGCTTCATGTCAGCTTGCTGATATTTGTTTATAGTCTAATGGACAGCGATGAAAGAGCGTCTCTTCAAAAAAAATGTGTGTTCCAAAAAAAAACAGAAACTGTCAAACATGTCTCATGAACACGTTGTTCAATGTTTCACTCACAGTGCATGTTGCAAAAAAAATAACAAACCAATGAGATTCATTTCGTGTGACATTTCCCTTCAAGCATGTGGTGGGTGGGCGGGAAGCTCACAAAATTGTGGGTGTAGAATTATCAAATTTAAGGTAGCTCGATTTCGGGCCGCGTCGATTACTGAGAAAGGCTGTGAGGCATTTCAGACTGCAATTCAGATTCATCATCGTTTTTGGACTGCAAAGGTTTTGTGCTGGGGTAGTGTTTGCTTTGGCATTGGCTTCACAGTGTGTTTCGCGTGGCTCTTGTATGGATCCCTCATTTGACCCTGTCATTCGATATCACATTGCTTGGCAACCTGTGGACGTCCACAACAACCTTGACCTTGTCAGGTGGGACAATTGGTCAACTCTCAGGGTTATTCCCACAATTTGCTGGCAATTGGGTGGTCTTGAACAGAATCTGGTGGTTTACGCATTTTTGGACCTGATTTCCATTTCTCATTTGCGTGTCGCTTGTTTTGGATGGGCGGTTGAACTCTCTGACAATCAGGAAGAGTACATCATCTTGCGCCGAGCACGTGCCAGGCGACTCCAGGTGTCCACATTTTTAGACACCCTGGTACTTGATCCACCTGTGCAACTTTGACATGACCACCTCAGGTACAGACAGGCTGAAGCGGAATGGGGGTTTTGACACAACTACACCTGCAGTGAGCTCTTCATGTTATGAACAACATATCAGACACATTTGGACTGCAAATCACAATTCAACTTTCAAAATGCCTTGGGAGCTTGCGATGAACACTCCATGGGACGCATGCAAAAGGCTCAGGACCAACAAGATTGACTTGCATGGACCATTGCCTCCCGTGCCAGTTACTGCAAAGGTATGTCACTCAGAGTGTGTTGCAACTGAGATCCTTTCTTTTAAACAGATCGGAGTCAAAGCTGCCAAACATGCTGATGATCGTTTGTGGTCAGACAAATTGTCATGGGAGCGCAAGTGTGCTTACAAAAAATGGGTTAGCATCATCTTGAGGCAGGTTGGAGCTTTTGACATTGCCAGACAACAGGCTACTTGTCACACCATGGAATTTGCGCGTGGAGGCCTATTGGAGTCGGTGAAAGACTCGTTGGGCACCAAGGCTTCATCGACGCTTCATGCGAGGGCAGGGCCTATTTTGCAGTACATTCAGTTTTGTGAAGACAGAGGGTTGCAGGCCTTCCCATTGATTGAACCAGTGGTTTATGACTACGTCAAGTCATGTGAAACAAAGGCTGCAACCTATGCTAGGTCCTTTCTCTTGGCGTTGAGTTTTACAAATTTTCATTTTGGACTCACTGGGACGCTGTCCATCATGAGCTCTGGACGCATTCGTGGCTTGGCAAACACCATGTACTCCAAGAAAAGAAAGCTGACACAGAGGCCGCCCTTGTCAGTGGATCAGATTGAACACCTTGAAAACATAGTTTTGGATGGTCGCAGGACCGAATTCGATCGACTGGCTGGCGGATTCTTTCTTTTCATTTTGATGGGCAGGCTCAGATTTAGCGATGGGCAACAGGTGTGCCAACTCAAGCTGGATCAACAACCTGATGGCTTTGGCTTTGTGGAAGCAGTGGCAGCCAAAACCAAGACCTCTGTCAGCTTGGAAAGGAAAACACGTCACCTTCCAGTTGCCGTTCCTCTCATGGCATTCGGTGCCAGGCAATGGCTGCCTACGTGGTTGGAGCTGCGGAAGAAAGCCTTTGGAGATGCCTCCAACAGCAAGGAGGAGTTCATCCCTCTTTTGCCTTCACCAACTGCCAACGGTTCCTGGACCAAAATTCCATTGACAGTTACGTCAGGGGCCAATTGGCTACGCAGCCTCCTTCAGGGCACCTGGGAACAGCAGGGAACTCCCATTGGGACTCATAGCCTCAAGGCTAGCTTGTTGTCGATGTGCGCAAAGTTTGGAATGCCACATTCCCAGCGAAAGCTCTTGGGATATCATGCAGGCAGCAAGGAGCAGAGCATGCTGTGCTACTCCAGGGACAGCATGGCGGAGCCGCTGCGTCAGATGTGTGAAATGATACAAGCGGTGAAGGAGCGAACCTTTCTGCCTGACTGCTCCAGATCGGGGCGTTTTCCCAACAGAGAACCAGGTTATGAAGTTGCAGAAGAAGAAGAATTGAGTGAATCCTTCCCGAAGGAGAAGACTTGGCTTGCGAAAAGGTGCTTGGAAAATGGCAACCCTTAGCCGAGCTACCTTCGGAAGAAAGTGTCTTTGTGCGCCACCGAATTTCCCGGTGCATCCACATCATGGCCGACGAAGCTGGGCTGGAGTTTGTTTGCGGCAGGAAGATGTCCGCATCATACGATGTGCTGGAGCCCAAACCTTCCTTTTGCCATCCAGCTTGCCAACTTTGCTTCAAAGATCGGGCCACCTGAGCTTGACCGAGCATGTATGGAAAAAAAAGGCAGGGAGGTGTTCCACTGCCATTCAGTGAAATTGAACATGTATGGCATGCGCAAGTTGCAGTGCCAATGTGTGTGATCGATGTAGTTCAACACAGTGTTTGAACGATCAGACAAACGGAACTCAAAGTTTGAGTTCATGGTGAAAACCTCCCAGCGCAATGCTCAAGCTTGCGATGAGGTTTCGTTCATGTTTTCATGAGCACGTTAATACTCAGGAAGTTCCTGCGATGAAATTCTTTCAATAACTATTCACCTTAATCACAAATGATAATATGGAAACCTCCCGATAAAATTTCTTGTCAATAAAGGGACCCTCAATCCTTTTGAACTGTAGTCGCAGCACTTGCCTTTGCCCAGCATGAGCTATGGTGACAGCAAAGCGGTCTTCAAAAGACGATGCGAGGAGATTGGATTTGAGTCAGAGGTGATAGAACAAATCACCAATCATGGACTGGACACCATGGCAAAATTTGCATTTGCATGCCATTTTTCACCTGGAAGTGCAGATGAGGCACCCCTGATCCAGCTGGCAAAGGAGATAATGAAACGTGCACCTTCAACAGTAGAGATGTCATGTGTCAGACGCCTTTTCAGCGAAAGCTATGCCAATGTTGCTGCAGACATCAAAAACTCTGTTGAGGCAACGGATGACATGCCAACCCGTAGGCTTGCTCCAGCAGACAGCAGAAAGAGCAGAACGTTTGCGTTTGCAACAGCAGCGCCTGTCAGGTGTCAACATTTCAGGACCCTACGAGCCTGGAGATGCATTAGTAGATCGATGCATAGCAATGTATGATGCTGACCGCATTCAATTCATACCATGGGATGTTTGCACCAGCCGGGAACATGAAATATTGCAAGGATCGAAGAAAGACCAAACCCTGACCTTCGACTCGACAGGTGTCCTCAAGCTCCACAAGCAGTCTCGAGTCGAGCCTTGCAGCACTGCTACAGAAATTCAGGTTCGTTATTGCTTGACTCGGAGAGCGCTGGCCTTGGAACAAGCCAACGTAGTCAGTTTCAAAAACATGGAATCATGGTCAGAGAAGATGATGCAATCACGTTTGGATGAGCCTCCACCGAGTTACATCAAAACCACCATGAAACAACTGGAGCCCGCTGATAGAAAACTGTTTCTTCTCATCAGTGAAAAGACGAGGGAGGGCATCAAGTGCAACGCCAAAGGACGCCCAGTTGACGATGTCTTCAAAGAGTGCATGGAAAGTTCAGAGGTGATGTCGTTGTTACAACCACGACCTGGAGGTAGCAGTGCAGGACCCAGACCAGCTGAAGCTCATCCAGAAGGCGAAAGACCCAACAAAAGGTTCAAGGGTGCTGGAAAGTCACGTGGCAAGGGTTTTGGAAAGCCTCAAGGGAATGTCGATTCGTTTGTGCGCATTCCCAAAGAACTGCTTGTGTTGGGATCAGTGGCTGCGACACCAAAGGGACACAGACTATGCTTTTCATACAACTTGAAAACATGCAACAACACTGTGGACAAACAAAGGTGTTCAAAGGGCCTCCATGCTTGTGCGGTCAAAGGTTGCCATGGACAGCACCCAGCAGTTGAATGTTCTCGCGCAAAGCGGGAGTGACTAGGAGATCAACAGATCGACATCGAGATGGAGGCAACTCGACAGAATTCAAGTTTTTGCGAACATGTAGAAGAGCCAGCCACGGATCCTTTGCAGAGTCAAAACTGTGAGCAGAGCGACGTTTTTGCTGGCTTGTTGAATGTTTTACAGATCCCTGAGGGATCCAGAACACCCGTTTTTGTGGAATTATGTGCAGGCAGCGCAAAACTTTCAGACGCTGTCAAACAATTTGGATACAACATTGTGGCGGTCGATCATGACAAGAATCGCCACTCTCCATGCTGCAAATTGGTTCAGTTGGATTTGTCGCATCAACATGCGTGGGACATGCTGGATTTCTTATTGGAAAGGTTTTTAGTAGCTGGCGTGCATATGGCACCCCCTTGCGGGACTTGTTCAAGGGCCCGAGGCATACCACTTGCAGACGGTTCTCAAGGACCGCAGCCTTTGCGTTCCACAGAGTACCCCTTGGGACTCCCCACACTGAATCAGCGCGATCAACAACGAGTTTTTCTGGTCAATCAAATTTACAAATTTTGCGGTGAATACGTTCAGAAACTCCAACAGGCTGGTATCCCTTGGACAATCGAAAATCCAACAAATTCTCTGATGTGGGACCTTGAATATTTTACTTGGGCTGTTGCCAATGGGTTTTTCGTTAACATGCATGCTTGCGCATATGGTTCGTCCAGGAAAAAGCTCACATCGTTTTTATGCAGTCACCGTGAGTTCAGCAAGCTCGAGCTGTACTGTGATGGCCAACATGAACATCAACCCTGGGGTATTGCGGAGGACGGACAATTCAGCACAGCTCTTGAGGCTGAATACCCCAGAGCCATGTGTCTCAAATATGCAGAAATTTTTCATGAACTGTGCAAGCAGCGGAACATTCAGCCAAGTCAACAGACTGCCATGGAAGTTCAAAAACTTTCCCTTTACCAACAACCGAAGGGGCGCAAACTTCCTCAGCTGGTCCCAGAGTACAGCTGCACAAAAATCATTCAGGTGAAACACCTGCCTCCTGTTGACCACAAAGGCTGCCTGACCAAACCCCTACAAGACATCCCTATTGGAAGCAAACTATTACGAACTGAAGCTAAGAAGGGGTCAACTTTGTGCGTTTTTGGTATCTATCTACAGATCTTTTGAGGCCTTTACACAAATTGCCAGACAACTGTGGCATCCATATGATGAGCTAAGAAACTTACCTGGCGATTTGGTGCGTGTGATATTTCAACATCTCAGCCAAGCCCCTGATGCAGTGACGAGAGGACGCATCGCTATCTTGACGGACTGGGCAAGGCGTGCAAAAGCGCTGAGCAATCTGGAGACTCAATTGAAGTCCAACATGAATCCCAACGTGGCAAAAATCATGGCACCAAAGCGCATTTTACTCATGAGGTCCATTGCAATTGACATGAAATGGCCTGACCTTGCTCTATTTGATGAACTGGCGGAAGGGTTCAAAATAGTGGGACCTGTTACAGAGTCGGGCATTTTCAAACAAGGCATCACGCTGGCTGAGATTTCTCCACAACAGTTGCGAGACAGAACCAAGTACCTCAGGCCCATGATAATTGGAAGAGCAAAACTTAGTGACGGCAACGAGCTGCAACAGCAACTGTATGACACTACACTGGAAGAAGCTGGAGAGAAAAACTGGCTTGAAGGACCTCTTCAACCCAGCCAGATCGATGACAACATGGGCAGCGATTGGTTGCCCGTTCCAAGATTCGGCGTGCTGCAAAAGGACAAGCTTCGTCCTATCGACGATTTCAAGGAAAACCATGTGAACAAAACATTTGCCAGCTCCGAGCGGTTGAAGTTGAGGACCATGGACCACACTTTGTGGTCCCTCTTCACAGTCCTGAAGTTTCTGCTGTTTGATGGACGTTTGGATTTCACACTCAGCTCAGGAGAACATTTGTGCGCCGAGGTTCACCCAGCCTGGAAAAGCGTTGAACCGAACTTCAAAACTTCCTGCATCGACCTCAAGTCGGCATACAAACAACTTCCACTGAATGAAGACAACTACAAGGATTCAGTGGTGACCATTTGGAATCCTGACAAAAAATGTGTTGAATGTTTTGTTATGAAAGTGCTCCCCTTCGGAGCTGCAGCAAGCGTCCATCATTTCTTGCGTGTGAGCACCTTCCTGCAAGCAGTGGGCAGGTACATGGGATTACTTTGGTCAGCTTTCTTTGACGACTTTGTGCTGCTCAGCCATGCAATGCACGAATCCAGCACCATGACAACGGCCCTCAGCCTTTTTGATATTTTGGGTTTTCAATACAGCAAAGACAAGTTGCAACCTTTCAAAGACAAAACTGAAATGCTGGGAGTCGAACTCGACTTGTCGGCGGTGAAAACTGGCACGATCAAAGTGAGAAACAAAGCTTCACGAACGAGCGAGCTTTGTGAAATTTTGGAGCGAATCTTGAAACAGAAGAAAGTGGTAGTCAAGGAGTTGCCGACTACTCTTGGTAAGCTTCAATTTGCGAAGGACAGCTTTGGGGAAGATCGGGACGTCTTGCCTTGTCTGAGCTCAGACGCCATGAAAAATCTGGAGACAAAGTAGCCGTGCTGGACAACAGAAGCCTTGACGCGTCGATGCTCCTTTTTGAAAAACTGAGAGATGGAAAACCGAGAACAATTGGCATCAGTCCCAGAACCAAACCCTTCTTGCTGTTCACCGACGGCGCTTTGGAATATGACGAACGGGGCAGACCCATTGCAGGCATTGGAGCTGTTCTCATGTGCCCCAACAATACCAATTTCGTTTTTGGAACAAAGGTCACAAATGACACACTGGACCTGTGGCAAGTTGATGGCAAAACGCATGTTGTAGGATTGGTGGAGCTGTACGCGCTCGTCACTGCTTTTAAGACTTGGGCAAGCATCCTCAAAGGTCAACGTGTCATTTGCTTCACTGACAGCTGGCCGGTCCTCGACGTGCTCGTCAAAGGAAATTCACCCATTGCTGAATGGAGAGATCTTCTTTTGATTTTTGAAACTTTGGATGAACAAATTGATGCAATGCTTTGGATGGCGCGCGTTACCTCTAAGTCAAATCCAGCCGATGCACCCAGCAGCTTTTCTTTGAAAGAACTGACTTTTCTCAATGAGCTTGAAATTTCAAAAGCAGTTTGCCCCATCACCGGCAAACCTCTTGAATCTTTTGTAGCGTGGAACTGAAGCGGAAAGGGGAAGATCCAACGTTTGGATCAAATCACATGGTGGGATGTCCACCAATCAGAAACATCAATGGATGATTTCAAATGGATGAAACCTTGGACATAAAACTATGTCCAATCGAATTCCCCAATCTGCTTCGTGAGAAAAGATCAGAGCTTTACAATGGTTCATGTTAAACAAACGAAACGCAGTGATGTCATTTGTGAATTTTGAATTCTGGTGTGAAGTTCATGGCGCAACGACGACGTAACCCGACAATAGCGCGGCGTGAGATATGTATGTTTATAGATATACATATGTATATATATATATGTATGTGTGCTTTCCCCGTTTTGGGTACATATGCATGTTTATACATGTTTTGATTCAACAGTCAGAATGTATGCCAGAGTTTCATCTGTGGTCACGCCATATACCTATATGTGAACCCTTTACTTTGAAGAGATCCATGTATGACTATAAGCTTCATGTCAGCTTGCTGATATTTGTTTATAGTTTAATGGACAGCGATGAAAGAGCGTCTCTTCAAAAAAAAATGTGTGTTCCAAAAAAAAAAGAAACTGTCAAACATGTCTCATGAACACGTTGTTCAATGTTTCACTCACAGTGCATGTTGCAAAAAAAAATAACAAACCAATGAGATTCATTTCGTGTGACATTTCCCTTCAAGCATGTGGTGGGTGGGCGGGAAGCTCACAAAATTGTGGGTGTAGAATTTTCAATTTTCCCTCCCAACTTCGTTTCCCACCCCTTTTCTTCCCCAATTTTGTGGTTGGGAAGTTCCAATGTTTGGGGGGAAGATCCAACGTTTGGATCAAATCACATGGTGGGATGTCCACCAATCAGAAACATCAATGGATGATTTCAAATGGATGAAACCTTGGACATAAAACTATGTCCAATCGAATTCCCCAATCTGCTTCGTGAGAAAAGATCAGAGCTTTACAATGGTTCATGTTAAACAAACGAAACGCAGTGATGTCATTTGTGAATTTTGAATTCTGGTGTGAAGTTCATGGCGCAACGACGACGTAACCCGACAATAGCGCGGCGTGAGATATGTATGTTTATAGATATACATATGTATATATATATATATGTATGTGTGCTTTCCCCGTTTTGGGTACATATGCATGTTTATACATGTTTTGATTCAACAGTCAGAATGTATGCCAGAGTTTCATCTGTGGTCACGCCATATACCTATATGTGAACCCTTTACTTTGAAGAGATCCATGTATGACTATAAATGTGGATGGATTATTAATAGGGAAAAAACAACCAGACTCTCTCAAACAAAAAGTGTTCCACACATCAGCTTGCGTTTGAAGAATAAGGTTGTTCAACCACGCGTCCCCTTCTTCCTCCTCAGATCCTTCCCCTTTTGAACCCTCATCGACCCTGTCGATCGTCATGGGCTCAGGACCTCCACCTACCTCACCTGCATCTACATCCATGCCATCAGCTCCATCTGCAATGGGCTGTGGAGACACCTCATCCCTTGGGAAAACTGGTGGATCCAACTCTGGTGGAAAATCAGGTGGGGGTAAGGCCTGTTCTGTCTGTGGCGTCTCAAGACGTGGTTCTGGAAAGTCCTGTGGCCTGACGCCTGCCAAAAGAGGAAAAAGAGATTCAACATCATACTGGAGAGGTTCCTTCAGTTTGAAAGAGTGACCCTTGATCACCTCGGAGCTGGATCCGAGCCACCACCTTCGAAGGTACCCTTCAAGGGGGGCTTGAAGGGTCCCTTCCCGGAGGGGGGGGGGCACGAAGGTGAGAAGGGCTTGAAGCCCCCTTGAAGCCCCCTTGAAGCCCTTCTCAAGCCCCCTTCTCAAGCCCCCTTTTCAAGCCCCCTTCACCTTGAAGCCCCCTTCAAGCCCTTCTCAAGCCCCCTTGAAGCCCCCTTGAAGCCCTTCTCAAGCCCCCTTGAAGCCCCCTTCAAGCAAGCCACATTCAAGCCCTTCTCAAGCCCCCTTGAAGCCCTTCTCAAGCCCCCTTGAAGCCACCTTGAACGGGTCTCAAGCCCCGCAAGCCTCCTTCAAGCCCTTCTGAAGCCCCCGTCCAGCCCCCTGGAAGCCCGTCCAAGCCCTTCCCAGAGGGCTCTTTTATGTAAGAACTTCTGTGCGACAACTTCGGTGCCCTAACTCCTGTGTAACAACGGCTGTTTAAGATGATGTAAATGATGTAGCTGATGTACATGACTGGTAGGAAATAAAGAGTTAGATTTTAGATTATGGCATAGTGGATGGCAAGGGAAGAGAAGTTTAAATAAAGAGTTCGATTTTAGATCATGGCATTGTGGAAGGCAAGGGGGGGGAAGTTTAAATAAAGAATTCGATTTTAGATCATGGCATTGTGGAAGGCAAGGGGGGGAAGTTTAAATAAAGACTTCGAATTTAGATCATGGCATTGTGGAAGGCGGGGGAAGTTTAAATAAAGACTTAGAATTTAGATCATGGCATTGTGGAAGGCAAGGGGCATTGTGGAAGGCAAGGGGGTGGAAGTTTAAATAAAGAGTTAGGTTTTTGATCATGGCATAGTGGAAGGCAAGGGGGGGAAGTTTAAACAAAGAGTTAGATTTTAGATTATGGCATAGTGGATGGCAAGGGATCGGAAGTTTAAATAAAGAGTTCGATTTTAGATCATGGCATTGTGGAAGGCAATGGGGGGGAAAAGTTTACCATGGCATTGTGCAAAGGCAAGGGG
>CAMXCT020003312.1:36063-83563 GCA_947184155.2 Cladocopium goreaui
GAAGTTCAAATAAAGACTTAGAATTTAGATCATGGCATTGTGGAAGGCAGGGGGGGGAAGTTTAAATAAAGAGTTGGATTTGAGATCATGGCATTGTGGAAGGCAAAGGGGGGGAAGTTTAAATAAAGAGTTCGATTTTAGATCATGGCACTGTGGAAGGCAAGGGGGGGGAAGTTTAAATAAAGACTTCGAATTTAGATCATGGCATTGTGGAAGGCAAGGGGGGGAAAGTTTATATAAAGAATTCGATTTTAGATCATGGCATTGTGGAAGGCAAGGGGGGGAAGTTTAAATAAAGACTTAGAATTTAGATCATGGCATTGTGGAAGGCAAGGGGGATAAAAGTTTAAATGAAGAGTTAGGTTTTAGATCATGGCATTGTGGAAGGCAAGGGGGCGGGGAAGTTTAAATAAAAACTTAGAATTTAGATCATGGCATTGTGGAAGGCAAGGAGTTGGAAGTTTAAATAAAGAGTTAGGTTTTAGATCATGGCATAGTGGAAAGCAAGGGGGGGAAGTTTAAATAAAGAGTTAGATTTTAGATCATGGCATTGTGGAAGGCAAGGGGTTGGAAGTTTAAATAAGGAGTTAGGTTTTAGATCATGGCATAGTGGAAGGCAAGGGGGGGGGAAGTTTAAATAAAGAGTTAGATTTTAGATTATGGCATAGTGGATGGCAAGGGAACGGAAGTTTAAATAAAGAGTTCGATTTTAGATCATGGCATTGTGGAAGGCAAGGGGGGGAAAGTTTACCATGGCATTGTGCAAAGGCAAGGGGGGGGAAGTTCAAATAAAGACTTAGAATTTAGATCATGGCATTGTGGAAGGCAAGGGGGGGGAAGTTTAAATAAAGAGTTGGATTTTAGATCATGGCATTGTGGAAGGCAAAGGGGGGGAAGTTTAAATAAAGAGTTCGATTTTAGATCATGGCACTGTGGAAGGCAAGGGGGGGAAGTTTAAATAAAGACTTCGAATTTAGATCATGGCATTGTGGAAGGCAAGGGGGAGGGGAAGTTTAAATAAAAACTTAGAATTTAGATCATGACATTGTGGAAGGCAGGGAGGGGGGCGCAAGTGAGTAGGCTGGGGGGCGCAAGTGAGTATTGGAGGCGCAAGTGATCGGTTTGATGCGCAAGTGATCAGGCGGCGCAACCTTCTCAAAAACTTGTCAAGCCGCTTCAAGCCTTTCTCAAGCACCTTTCGAACCTTGCTCAAACCCCCTTCAAACCTTTCTGAAGCCCCCTTGAAGCCCTTTGAAGCCCTTCTGAAGCCCCCACCAAGCTGCCTTGAAACCCTCTTCACCTTGAAGCCCCCTTCAAAGCCCTTCTCAAGCCCCTGAAGCCCTTCTGAAGCCCCCTTCAAGCCCCCTTGAAGCCCCCTTCACCTTGAAGCCCCATTGAAGCCCTTCTCAAGCCCCCTTGAAGCCCCCTTGAAGCCCTTCTCAAGCCCCCTTGAAGCCCTTCTCAAGCCCCCTTCAAGCCCCCTTCGAAGCCTTCACCTTCAAGCCCCCTTCAAGCCCTTCCCAAGCCCCCTTGAAGCCCCCTTAAAGCCCTTCTCAAGCCGCCTTGAAGCCCCCCTTGAAGCCCCCTTGAAGCCCCCTTGAAGCCCTTCTCAAGCCCCCTTGAAGCCCCCTTAAAGCCCTTGAAGGCTTCACAAAGGTGAAGCCCCCTTACCCCTTCAAGCCCCCTTGAGAAGGGCTTGAAGCCCCCCTTGAAGCCCTCCCTTCAAGCCCCCCTTCAAGCCTTCTGAAGGTGAAGGGTACTGTTCGTTTTAGTCTTCGGATCCTTCCTGATCACCTCACGTGTCCTTCCGCGTCGAGAAAATGGGTACCCCAAACAACCTCCACCAGTCACATATCTCATGCCGAGAAAATGGCACAACACCAAACGCTGACCAGGCCATTTTGAAGGGTGAATTGGTTTCAAAAACCCAACTGCCCCAAAAGGATAAGACCTAGGTGCCTGACCTCCCCGTTTTTCTCTCAAACGTTCCCAGGGGGTGCTCCCAGCCTTTCCCTTACAGTGTGTGTTGTACGTCCTATAGACATGTCCCACCAGATATCCCAAAAGGGGGGATTCCAACGCAATCCTGGCATTGCAATGGCGTTCAAGTGCCAACCAATTGGCATAGATCCCTTCTTTCATGATGCAAACGGCTCTCTCGATGCCTTTTGCCTGGGGTCTTGCCTCTGAAATGTTTCTCCATTGATAGCCTCTTGCTGAACTAGCTGCAAGGCCTCTTTCAACCAAAGATTTCAGTGCTGCCCCATTGTCAGTAGCTACTTCTACAGACAACCCTCCAACACCAATCTCATTGAGAACTGCTGCAGTGGACTGCACGTCACGTTCTTTGTCACCACCACAAACCACCATGCCCACCATCCCAGTGTAAACCATCAACAGGACCAGAACTTTCCAATGTTTCCCTGCTACAAAAAGGAAATCAGCAGCACTGTCATAAGGCCAATGGCCCCTGCACTCATGTTCCAGCCTGAGACGTCCATCACCCAATTCAGGGACACTGCACTCCAGATCTGATCCCTCTGGACCATCTGGTGTGTCTGGGCGTTCTGGCAAACCAGGTTCATGGGGACCCCAACCCTCCAAATCTTCTGAATTGGCAAGTGATGGGGAACCAACTTCAGAAACCTCACCTGCCTGAGGTCCATCACCCATGACATCACTGTCATCAACTTCATCCTGTGTCAAGTCCTCCACCTGAGGAAAACCACGCATCATCCTGAAACAAGGGTCCACAAACGTCCAGTCACACCTGCATTTCCGATCAGATTGACCTGAACCTGTCCTCCCTTCATGGTATTTCCACTCCATGCATTCAGATGTGCCATGATCTTCTTGACAAAACTCTTCCAAAATCACAACATGACATGTAATCATTGTCACTGTCTGTCGTTTCAGATGCACAACACGACATGAAATCATCTTTACTGTCTGTCGTTTCATCGTTTGTTTCAACGTTTGTCTTAAACAAAACGTCTGTTTCAATGGTATTGGGCTCATGTTCATCAAAAACATGCTGAAAAAGGCGACTGCTTCCAAAATGAAACATCCTACAAACATAGGAAAACGACTGCAACATGTCTGCACTCTTCATCTAAAGCTCCCGACGTTTGACCTTGACCTTGGCAGAACCTCCTTACCTACCCTTGATGACCTGCGCAACCTCCTGAGTGACAACATGATTCACAGGGAGACAATGATCTGCCTGTCAAAGGGGTTGTAGATCTGGAATTCAAGGTAGGTAAGACGAAGATTACCATGAAGCGAGTAGTAGTGGTAGGAATTCCTTTGAATGTGATCTCAACTTACGCCCTTTTGGAAACTGGTTGGAAGACAGTCCTTGGCAATGCTGAGGAGAGTGGATTGTTTTTGAAAAAATTGAAACTTCCTTTGAAGATTTCTGAGAGAGCATGGTGGCTGAAAGTCAGTTTGCTTTCAAAGCACAAGAGTGGTGTGAAGGGTTCTGGACCAGCACCGATGGACTTGAGCACCATGAACACTGGAAACACTGTGAACGCTGACAGCACTAAAACGAAACAAACCAAAACGAAACACTTGTTGTGGTTGTAGTTCAGTTGCAGCAGTTGTCCCTGAGGATGTTGTGGCTAAGGACCTGGTAACTCAGGGAACTAAGGACTCTTTGACTAAGGACTGCACCCTTCAAGCTTGGAGATGGACCAGGATACTCAAAACTCACAGTGTAGTGCTTGACCCACTTCTCAGAAACGATGTGGCATGTAGCCCCTGAGTCTACCAGCCAGCAGGTCTTAGGATCTCCTATCCCTACACTACCTACAAACTCTTGCAGTGTGCTGCTCAGGTGGTGTGTCACCGGTCTCTCAGTACTCGATGTCCCTGTGGCCCCCATTGGCCCACCAGCATCTGATCCAGTCTTCACTGCAAACGATTTGACGACCATAGCAGCCTGGTTTCCACCCTCCTGCTCAACTTCTGGTTCTTGAGACTCCTCAGCCTCACAAGGCTCTTCACCTTCTTCAACCTCTCGAAACTTTCCTCCTTTCCCTCGACCTTTGCCACGGCCTTTGCTGCCTTTGCTCTTTGCAGCAGGCTTTGCCTTGGGCTTTGCAGAAGGCTTGGGTGTTGAGGAAGCTCCAGGTCGTTTGCTGGGATCCTTGGCCCAGCAGTCCTTAGCTGCATGACCTGACTTGCCGCAATGGCTGCATTTCACAGGCTGTGGGCAATCTCGAGCTATGTGTCCTCGTTTGCCACAATTGTGGCACGTGATGCCCTCAGAGCCCTGCTTTGGCCCTGTAGCCAAATGCACCTTGCTGTCAAAGGTCGTTGGTGAGTCTCATACGTGTGTGGTATGCCACCACAGACTCCCAAACTCTGGCCACTGTTGTTGCACCACAGTGAAGCTGCACAAACTCTGCTACCTTGTCTGGCAGGTTTCTCAGGTAGAGAAGGTATTGATCCCCCTCAGTGATACGCAAGTCAGTCAGTTGACCAGCGATCAGTGAAGCTTCCAGCATAGAGTGAAATCCCTCGATCTTAGCCCCAATCTCTCTCAGTACATCCATAAGAAGATGCCTCTCTGACTTCTTCACCGTGTGCTTCAGGCAGGCTTCTCTGTATTGCAGCGCCTCTGGACGGCTCATCAAACTGAACTCCCTGCGCAGCAATCTCAAAAGATCAAAACCATTTGCCTCCTGAATGCCATAGAATGCAATCTGAGATTTCACCACATTGTCTACCCTAGAGTATCCAGAAAAACTCTGCTGAAGCAAATGAAACAATCGACGGCTTCGAATTGCTTGGTCTTGATTCACAATTCACCACAGGGTATGGCAGATTCATAGCTTCCTTGAGCTCTTGCGCGTAGCTATCGTGGACAAGACACAGCCACGATGCAAACTTCTCTAACCAACCCTTGAAACCAGCTAACTCTCTTGCCCTGTTGTTCCAAGACTTCCAGTCAGGCAGTGGTGCTGCTGGAATCCACTTTGTGTCCATTGTCAACCTTTCAGGCGGTGCAGTAGAGCTCTGTGCTACTGTTGGTGTCTGCTGCACTGGTTGTTGTTGTTGAGGAAGTCCAGGCCCTGACCTATTGAGAAGATCCATCACCCCTTGGGTGAGCAACATCTGTTGGCGCAGCAGCTGTGCCATCACCGGGTCTACTGCTGGAGTGGGTGCCTGTGTTGGTCCAGGATCTAAAAACCCTGGTGGCATCCCAAATGTGGCAGTGTTGCCACTCTGCCCACTCCCTCCAGGACTGGATTGGCTTGGCAATCCAATTGGAGCACTTGGTAAAGCAGCAGAGGAAACGCCTGGTGAAAAGCTCAGCCAAGGTGTTGTGCCTGCCCAGGGGTCACCACTTCCTTGTAGGGGATCTCCCATGTGGTACACAGGTGTTGTTCCTGCATGGACAGCCCCCTCATTTCCTGAGACTATTCCTGCAGGAGCGCTGGCCGCACTTCCTTGACTCACAGTGCTGTCTGGCGCCGTACTTGGACTCATTGGCACAGGTCCAGACATCTTCCCAGGTTCAGATCTCTTAAGATCTCTTCTAAAACCTTCTCAACTGTCCAGTGTCGATCTTTCACAGATCACAGCAACCTCTCTTAGCTTTTTTTCCGTCCAACGCCGTATGGCTTCCGCTAGACAGCAACCTCTCTTAGCGTCTGTCCCTCTCCCTCAGGATCACTGGGGCTCCGCTACCATGTGAAAACACGAGAGCGGCGTGGCAGCTCTTTTTCACAGCTCGGACTTGAGCCAAACCGCACAGGTTTGACAGCTCAGTCACTCTTCTTCTTAGAAGAGTCGTGCAGAGTAAAACGCAGTGACACTCAAATGTTCTCAAACTTCTCAAACTACTTCAAAAGAGTTCTCAAGCTTCAAAAACGTTCTTCCAGCTTCTCCAAATAAAACGTCTTCAGCTCAAACTCACAAATAACCTACAAAACTCCTACCAAATAAGTTCACAACATCAAGTTCCTAAGACATGGGTCAAACAACATCCAAAAACACCAAAAACCACAAAAACAAACGAAAATCCATCTCCAAGCTCTTCCATGCACAAACTGGTTCCATTTGGTTCCAAATTGGTTCCTACCTGGTTCCTATAGGTTCCTATGGGTTCTATAGTTCACAGATCGGTTCCTACAAACTTAAAATGGTTTCCTAACTGTTCACATGCACATGCATTGTTCCAAGATAGGTTTAAAGATGTTCAAGTAGGTTCAAAGGTGGTTCAGTACACTGTACATCCTCTCACCAAACTTTCACACCCAGTTGCTCAGCTTCTCACCCCCTTTTTAAATTGTTTGGGCCATAGACTGTTAATTCGTTTGTGTATATTTCGGAGACACGGTGGACTTGACTCTATCGTGTCGGAGGCAATGGTTTTTTGGTGTGTTTTGCTTTTTTGTCGTTTTCGCTGTTTGCTTTCTGTCTTACTCAATGGATTATGTATCGATCCAATTCAGTTGTCTACAGGACTAATGTTGCCACTGATCTAATTCGGTGAATTTGCAAAATGCAGTTGTCTTTCCGGCTTAATAAACGACCTGGCGAGAGCCATCTGGCGTTGGACGGATTTTTTTTTGGAAACGTTCGGAACATTTGAGAAGTATTTCAAACACTTTTGGACCGTTTGTGGGATGATTTGACATCACGAAGTTGTTCGTCAAATCATGCTGAAAAGGTTTTTTTAGGTATCATCATTGGATGATATGGAAACGGCAAGTTTTGGTGCAACCAGTTTTTGTCGGTGTTGTTAGCCAACAACATCGCCTGTGGTGCTAAGGTGCCATGGGTGGTTGATTCTTTATATCCCGTTTGGGGTTTCTTCTCGGTGATGACAAAACACGAGGCGTTATGCCACTGTCGGCAGGTGAAAAGGGGTAAGTCTGAGGGGAGAAACCACAAGCCTTGGTTTGTTGGTTTCTTGCCTCTGGTTTGTGTTTGGATTGGTTAAATCAACCACTTATGGTACTAACCTAGCCTCACGATAGGTCGGAATCGTAGATTGTTGTCTAAGACGTTGTCTTGGACGGCTTTTGATCTGGAATCCGCAGTTGGTACAGCAGTCTTTTGGTTTTGAGAAGTCCGTGTGACTTTGTGTTGCTCAACCAGAGAGTGGCTCGAGTAACAAGAGAATTTAAGACACTTGGTTGTGTGCCTTGTGTGACCTGTTTGTTGACGGCGCGAAAAGGATTTGGAACTCGCTGACCTGAGTTGAGGGTTCATTAAGATTTTTACATGGTAGCGGAGCCCTGCGGGGCATCCACTAGAGATCCAGGTCTTCAATGAATAGTTTAGTTGCAGGGGGTGTTGGTCCTGAATCGTTCTTTAGTCCAGGTCAAGCTGAACGAGGTCAAGCTGGTGCAGGTCGTGCTGCTGCGGCAGGGGTGACTGCGGGTGCTTGCCCAGGGTGTGCCGGATGTGCTGGTAACCAGGGTGGTGCGTGTCAAGGTTGTGATCCGTTGCAAGAACAGGACCCGTGGACGAACTGGACAGGTAACAGAAACCCTGTGCAACCTGATCTTGTGAACCAAGGAACTGCTCAGAGTTTTCAGAACCGAGGAATGGTCTTTCCACCAGGAGTTGGAGTTCCTGTGCCGCCATCTTCATGTAGCCGACGGAAGTGGCAGTGGAGGAGGTAGTGTGGGGCCTCAACCTGGAATGTTTGTGCCACCCATGCCTGTGTATGGCTACGGTCCACCAAGAACTGGGATGGGTGTTGTGAATCCGACATTGCAGATGATGAATCAAAGACCAGGGAATATGAGAAATCAGATGGCCGGGAATGGTCTTCAGAATGTTCCGATGCAATCTGGTAGTAACTTCGACCGAGTAACTCAGGTTCAACAGCTGTTGCAGGGATTGAATGCCAGAGAGCTTCAACAGGTTTTTCAAAACACTCAAAGATTGGTTGATGGTAACCACCAGCGTTTTGTTCCCGATCGTTTGGGGGATGTTCCACCTGAGTTTGGAGGGGGGTTCATACCTGATGCGACTGGTAATTTACCTGGTTTGGGGACTAGTCAAGGCAAATCTGAGAGTCGAGATGTTTTCTCCCGTAGTGAGAAGTGGTTGGGTCCTAGTCCCACAGTAGACTACTCATCCTGGAAGTCCCGTGAAGACGAGGTTTTGGGATTTACTTCCTTTGTACAAGAACTTGTAGCATGGGCAAGCCAGGGATCTGTCCAGTTTGGACGAGAAATCGAGCAGTCGACTCATTGGCCTACGAGTATTGCTTGGAGTAGTTTGAGTGTTGGCCAGCAGTCTAGGGCTGTGAGACTTAGTGCCATCCTGAAGGCGACTTTGGAACTCATGGTAGGATTGCAGTCATGATTCAATCATTTCAAGAAGGGATTGACATTGTTCCAGGTGTGACTTTGGGAGATCCATACAGCAGTAGCAATCTGTATCTTGGAAATGGTTTCGAACTTCTTAGGCAATTGTCCCAAGAATTCAGTCTCCGTAGTAGAACTGAGGGTCTTTCATTGCGAGTGCAGTTTCTGAATAGGTTTTTCAAGGACAGGACAGTTCGGATCTGATCCGTCAGATTGAGCTTGCATGTGCTAAGTACACACGCATGATTTCCACGTTGTTGGGTGACAGTGTTGGATTAGCGATTGGGGATTCTGACATGTTGTGCTAGTTCGTTCGTTGCCTAATGATGTAAGAAACTACTGTTTGATGCATAGTAGAGGGGAATCATACTCAAGTTATCGACTTGCTGCACGTCGGTTTGAACAACAGCACAGGCTTTTCAAGGACTTGAATCTTCAATCCAGAAAGGTTGTTGCAGGCTTGAATCCTGCCACTCCGGTGGTCGAGGAATAAGAAGGTGAGGAATCCGAAGGTTCGGGGGATCCTGTTGTGAATGCTGCATTAGACAAGGACAAAATCTGGACCACGTTGCACAAAGTGTGGAAAGCGTCATGATGTGTCCATGTGTTCAACCAACATGGAGAAAGTCAAATGTTACAAGTGCGGTAAGGCAGGTCATATTTCCTTGAATTGTCGGGTGAAAACTGGTGACAAAGATGTTTCAAAGGGATCTTCAACTGGGAAGAGTGGCAGCACTAGTGTTGCCCCGTCAACATCTAAGAAAGGTGTCAAAGGTTCAGGCAAAGGTACTGGAAAGTCGGGCGGAAAGAAAGGAAAAATGTTTGCGATGGTCGATGACAGTGGCACTTGGTGGTACTCTGAAGGTTGGTGTGACGATCAGCCTGTTGCGGAAGAGGCGAGTGCTGAAATGGATGGCCAGCAAAAGCAAGATGTGCTTGTTTTGAGTGCTTTGGTTTCTTGTCCCGAGGTGCCATGTTTGCCTTGTGAACCTTGCATGGTTGACATGAGTTTGGAAGATGATGACGGTTTGTATGTTGAAGATCACTCTGAGGGGTTTGACTTGTGCTTGAACCGTGCTTTGACTTGTTGTTGTCTGAATTCCAACTTTCATGACATGCATGACTTCTGTGACATGTGGCTTGATTGTGGTGATCTTGGTGCATGGACGTTTAGCATGTTGTTGTGACTTGAACTTGCTTGCATGGACGTTTGGAACATGTCGTTATGATTTGAACACGTTTGTGCATGTTGGAGTTGATTCTGTTTGTGAACTTGACCCTATTGATGAGAAAAATGAGCCCAATACGCCCAGCACACATGGTGTGCTGAAAGCACGAGAGTCGATGACTGAGTGTTGCGAGACTGAAGGGCACATGGTGTCAAAACCATGTGAGATGATGCTGAATGGCATCGGTCCGGGTGAGTCTTTTTGGCTTCTGGATAGTGGTGCTAGCATGTCTGTTGTTAGCCGAGATGAAACAGTTTCAACACTCCGAAATCCAAAACAATGTAGGGCCTTTGCAAGCTGCTAATGGAACTTCAGTTGATTTGGAAGGTAGTTGTAAATTGCTGTTGCAGATTGAGGTTTTGGACAGAGACGGAAACGTGAAACCAGCTGTAATTCCTTTGGGCGTCATGGTAGGGAGAACGACATATCCTATTATCTCTGTTTGCAAGTTGACACAACAGGGTTGGGACGTGACTTTTGACCAGGACCATGTTAGGATGTTTCACAGGAAATCCCAACATGTGGTTCGTGATTTGTCGTTTTGGCATGACACACCATGGATTCGTGTTGTTCCATATGAAGGGAATGATGTAGCCCTCAATGTTTCTCCGATGGTTGCGGATAGTTTTCCAAAGGGGGACACGGTTTGTGCCTTGAGCGCGGACCAGATGGTGCAGCACAGATTCAGAGGACATCGGCCCTATGAGCCGACTTGCGAGGTTTGTCAGAGTTGCCGTGGAGTAACTAAACATTCCCGAAAGAAAACCCCCAAAGGAACTGAATTTGAGATTCATGCTGATTTTGGTTTTCTCCACAAAGATTTTGAGTGGGTACCGGAATCTGAAGACAGTGAAAGGGGGAATGTGAAGTTTCTTGTGCTTCGTGAATCCTATAGTTCAAGCATTGGTTGTGTTCTTATGACTGGTGATCGACAGAGGGATAACCGCCAACTTCAGAAGTGGTTGTTTGAAATGGGTTTATGGGGTAGCAAGGATCAACATTCTCTAAGAGTAATCACGGATGCTGAGTCTTCTGTTGGGAATTTCATTGCATCAGCAGGGTTGCCAATGGGTGTTGTGGTTGAACGGGCACCACCACAAGGGCATCAAGCAAATGGGACTGCAGAGAGAACTATTCGGGAAATCAAAGAGAGTTTGAAAACGTTGCAGTTGGATTTTCAGAAGATGGGATATACTCTTGTTTTCAGTTCTCTAGTTTTGCAGTTGTTTTGCCCACAACAATTTCACGACTGTTCAGCAGTCCAGCCGAACTCCGAGAGACTTGGTTATTGGGGACAAGGCCAGGAATCATGCTTTCGCACTGTTTGGATGTAAGGTGTTAGCCGAACTTCCTGAGTCAGTCAAATCTAAGAATCCCAATTTGCCAAGATTTGTCGAAGGGGTCTATTTGCATCCTGAGTTTTCGTTAATGGGAGTTTGGGTTTCTGCGAGAATCCGCATTGGTTCAGAGATGGTTACCCAGCGTTTTGTTGCCAAGTCAATCAAACTTTGCATGCCTGTTGAGATTCTTGATGTTCATGGTTTGTTTGTCAAATTGGTAGATGAACGTAGTGGATTACCAGAGGCTCCAAGGTCTTCAGAAGAGGTTGTTGTTCCTTTGCCTTCAGACTTGAAATGTCTTGCAACAGGGCCACCAGTGAAATGGCTCGATGAACATGGAGTGTCTTTGAAATGCTCTGCATGTAAGGAGATTGAAATTAGAGGGACACGAGGGAATAAGAATCACTCTAGGGCCTGTATGGAGCGGTATGAGAACTGGATTCGCTCTGAACTTAACATAGCACGGGGCTCCAAGCCTTCTGATAGTGAACCTAAGGGTGAGCAGGAGGTGAAAAGGGAAGGTTCCGGTAGGGAGGTTTCTGACCTTGGTGGTTCGGAAAGCGTTCCTGCGTCTCGTCAAGGTGCCTTGGATTCCTTCGAGGAACTTGATCCTCTTGCGTTTGATCCACAGGATGATGTGTTGACTGGACCAACCGCTGAACTTAAGATTGAACCAAAGGTTGAATCCCAGGAGCCGGTGGATGTGAACCTTGGGGGTGGGGAAGGGAGCACGTCCCAGGCTGGGAGTTCTTCTCAGTCTGGTGGTGTTTCTCGACCTGGTTCTCTTGGTAGCTACCCTAAGGCATCTGTTGGAGTCAAGCGAAAATGGTCAGAAGAGGATCTCATGAATGAGAGAAGAGGTCTAAAGTGGGAACCTGATGTGGAGCTTGCGGATTTGGATCGGGAAGTCAGGGATGACAACAAACGGATTGATGTGAAACCTGACATTGCTGGACTTGTTTCTGGCATGACATGTGATTCCTCGTTGTCTGAGACTCCCATCAATGACTTGCACGAGGTGTATGCGTTGGCATTTCTCACAACTGACTCGGATGACATCATTTGTCACTTGCCTCTTGCTTCGTTGAAGTTTGACAAGAATGCCTCCAGTTCTGTTGTTTCGTTTGGTGACAAGCGTATTCGGATCTGGTGTCCCAGTGGCTCCATTGATGATTCAGCATTGGAGGAGTTGCCTGGTGACTTGACTCTTGATGGTATGAAAACTGAAATAGGCAATTTGGATTGCATGCAATGTGGTGGCTTGATGACTGAGTCCGAGATCGGTGACTTGAGGAAGCAATGCAGGGTTATTCCATCTCGATGGGTGACCACTCGTAAGAACGCGACTTTGGTTCGTGCTCGGATTGTCTTGAAGGACATTGCAAAGGGTGCTGAATCAGCCCGATCACTCGGGATATCGTCACCCACTCCCTCGAGTGAAGCGTTGTTTGCCATGTTATGCTTTGCTGGTCAACGAGATTGGCTGGTTGGGGCTGACATATCGGCGGCCTTCATGGCTACGCCGCTGCGTTCCCGGAATGTGATCGCCAAGTTGCCTGCAAGCATCACTTCTATGACTGGGGAGGCGTTGTACCTATGGCTGAGTAAAGCCCTGAATGGACTGAGGAGTGCCAGCCAGGAATGGAATGTGTACTTGTCGTCGATTGTTGATAAGTGCAGGTTGCGTTCTTGTGGTTTGGAACCTTGCTTATACAGCGGTTTGTTGCCCTCCGGTGAACCATGCATGATTCTGTCATATGTTGATGATTTGATTTGTGTTGGGCCATCGGTTGATGCAATTGACTTTGTCTTTGATACCGTTGGGAAAAATGTGAGGTTGAAAAGAACTGGTTTGATACATGATCATTCGAAAGGGGGACAGTTGAGGTTTTTGGGAAGGCTTATCACTAGGAGGCGTGGTGAGAAGTCTTTGTTGATCTCACTTCCATCTAACTACCTGGATGACACGTTTGCCAGTTACCAAATCAAAACAAACGCCAAAGGTCCACCTGACGTGACTCCGGTCATTGACAGAGAAGGTGGGGAAGAACTGAGTAGTGATGCTTATGCACGATTCAGGGCAGCTTTAGGAAAAGTGTCTTGGATGGCCCAAACTCGTGGAGACTTGCGTGCATGGATAGGCATACTTGCGACTCAGCAATCACGACCAACTCAGTATACGGAACATGCCATGCGTATGCTGTCAAGATACCTTAGAGGTGACATGAATGTTGCAGTTAGGTTTCCAAGTGATTCACAACTGTTGGATTCTGAGGTTTTTCAAGGTCCACACATTGTTGCATTTTCGGATGCGTCTCACGCACCGTTGCGGACAACTGGACGTCGGGGAATTTCAGGAGGAGCTCTGACATTTCAGGGATGTACGTTGAAAACGTTGTCCAGGCATCAAGCTCTGGTATCACTGAGCTCTATGGAGAGCGAGCTGTACGCGCTACAGAGTGTGAGTCAGGAGATGGTATCTATGGGAAAGATGCTTGGGAGAATTCTGTTTTCCTTCAAGGAGCTTGAACCCAGTGAAATTCCAGGAGTGTTGAGGACCGACTCCGAGTCGTCGATCAAACTGCTGAAAGGTTTGGACCTACCACGAAAATCTCGACACCTTGAGATTCGGATTGAATGGCTTCGAGAGAGAGTGGAACTTGGAAAGTTGAAAATCCACTATGAGAAAGGGTCTAGTAATCCAGCTGACGCTTTGGCAAAAGGCCTGGGGAGTTCAAATTTTGGGATACACTGCAGAGCTGCAATGGGTTTCGAGGTCCTGGACGCTCCTCTGGGAGCCATCATGGCCATTTCGACTGGCTATGTGTTCATTGAGGTATGTTGCAAACCGGATTCAAGCATTTCCAAGGTAGCTAGAAGGTTTGGGTTTCTGTACATTGGTATTGTTGAGAATATGGAGAAGAAGACTGTTTTTGAGCCGGTGGTTGATACTTTGAAGGATTTGGGAAAATCAAAGGTTTTTGTCCATGTTTTTCATCACCATGTTCTTCGGGATCTCCATTGAGGAACTTCAAGAGTGGCAACACGACCACTGAAGCGGATGTGATTTGGTTTGATGTTATTCCTCATGTTGCCAAGTACATGAAGTTGGGTAAATATTCATCTTTTGAGTTGCCATGGAGGAATGCGATCTGGAGTCATACCATGACCACGAAAATTTTAGCTCAGGCTGAGCATAAACATGTTGCAGCTGTGCACTTGTGTACAACAGGTTCAAAGACTAAGGACGGTGAGCCGGTTGGAAAGGTGTTGAAGTTCACCAGTAACAGCAAGTTGATGGTTGGCCGATTAGCCAAGGACTTTGGTCAGTGTCACTGCACTCAGAAGCATGCTGGTTTGACAAGTGTAGATGGGTCTGAAACTGCCTTCTACAATGAGAATCTAGCTGTTTCGATCGTTCGTGGTGCTTTGGACGCATTGAGAAATGATGGATAGTTTTTGTTGTTGTTGCTGTTGTGAATTGATGATGACAGGAATCTTGATTCGATTTTGTTTTTCGAACTTGAGCTGACGAAATAAAGATTGATCTGAAACGATCGTGCACTGAAACTTTGAAACTGATCTCAATGCGAAGCATGGGACATGTTTTGGACTTGATGCAAACTGTTTTGAACTTACCTGAAACTGACTGGACTTGACGTGCGTTGCAGTCTGAAAGGTTTAAGATCTTTGACTGGCACATGTATAGTTTGAGGTGTGTGTATCTGGTATGTGGGCGGGCCTTGAAGGTCTGTGTGGGTGCCAGGTAGGCAGGTCTCGTCCTTTCTTCCGTTTCTCCGACCTTGCTCTGGTAGCTACTGTGGAGATCTGTTTGGATTCTTGGCTTAGGCTTTGTGTTGTTTCGGATTCTGAGTAGCGCCTGAGTAAGATTTGTGTTTTACTCTCATCACTTGCTGAAGCCATGGCTGTGTCTAAGAATGCAGCTGGATATAGTGGTTTGACAGAGGATGAAGAGAAGCAGTTGAAAGAACTGTTGAATAAGGCTCAGCAGGCTCCGAAGGCGTCTGGTGGATCAGCAATGACTGATGCTTCCAAGCGTTTGAGGGGAGAGAGTGATTCAGACTTTGAAGCAGTTGGATCTCCAACTACTCCAAGTGAGCTCTTCCGAAGTGAAGATCGCAAGGAGGTTCCATTGCCAAAGAGTTGCACTCTGAAGGAGTGGTCTCACACGGTGTGCCAGCTTCCGAAAGTCAATGGTGAGCCGAAGTGGAACGGAAAGACTTATTCTGAACTGCTTAGGATGGCTATTGATGGTGACATTGAGCTGGACAAGTATCTGGGATTCATTTTCAAGAAGTATCATAGGTCCTATGATGGAACTCACAAGTCTCAAGCCGTGGACTTGGCTGGGTTTCTTCTCTATATGGAGTTTGATCCTGAGAGAGGGCCAGCTGGTTCTTGGAAGAGAGTTGTCAAGCCGTGATATCAATGTGACTCCGGTCATCAATACATTGGCTTTGCGATTCTGACTGTCCTGGAAGGGGCCGGATTTATTGGAAGAGTCTGTGTATTGCGACAGGGAAATCTGGCTTTGATTGCAATTTCTGTTAGACACTATGTGTCGCTTTGGGTTTTTGCAGTCCAGCTGGAAGAGAAGGTGATCATTGTGGCTGCGGCCATCAATATTTGATACAGGAGACTTCCTTTCTGTTAGACACTGAAGACTTTTCGAGTGGGATGTGTCGCTTTGGGTTTGGAAGCAGCACGCCGAAAGGGGGTGTGAATATATGGTATTAGACCGTGGTGCTTCTTCCCGATGTACGCTGGGATTAGACCGTTGTGCACCTCTATGATACTGCATTTGACTTCGGTATTCATTGAGATTCTGCACTTTTGATGAGCTGAGAATGTTCTAGAATGGACGGTATTTCATTGGATGCTATTTCGGTGACATTGCGTTTTGACCTCTGTCTTTGCTGGAATTTGCGTTTTCGATGAGACGAGAGTGTTTTCGAGCTTTAGGGATTTAGCCGATTTGACCACAGTTTGTTTGGAACGGTTTTGGAAACATTTCAACATTTTCGGAAACGTTCGGAACATTTGAGAAGTATTTCAAACACTTTTGGAATGTTTGGAGATGATTTGACATCACGAAGTTGTTCGTCAAATCATGCTGTAAAGGTTTCTCTAGGTATCATCATTGGATGATATGGAAACGGCAAGTTTTGGTGCAACCAGTTTTGTCGATGTTGTTAGCCAACAACATCGCCTGTGGTGCTAAGGTGCTATGGGTGGTTGATTCTTTATTATCCCGTTTGGGGTTTCTCCTCGGTGATGACAAAACACCCCGGCGTTATGCCACTGTCGGCAGGTGAAAAGGGGTAAGTCTGAGGGGAGAAACCACAAACCTTGGTTTGTTGGTTTCTTGCCTCTGGTTTGTGTTTGGATTGGTTAAATCAACCACTTATGGTACTAACATAGCCTCACGATATGTCGGAATCGTAGATTGTTGTCTAAGACGTTGTCTAGGACGGCTTTTGATCTGGAATCCGCAGTTGGTACAGCAGTCTTTTGGTTTTGAGAAGTCCGTGTGACTTTGTGTTGCTCAACCAGAGAGTGGCTCGAGTAACAAGAGAATTTAAGACACTTGGTTTTGTGCCTTGTGTGACCTGTTTGTTGACGGCGCGAAAAGGATTTGGAACTCGCTGAGCTGAGTTGAGGGTTCATTAAGATTTTTACACAATTGCTTTCTCAACCAGCTTCTCACTACGTGCAGTTTGACAACAAAGACGAAGATCATCAACATAGGCTACCAGCAATGCAGTTTCTCCATTCACGATACCCTGGTAAATGCAAGGTTCAACTTCATCCGAAACTAGTCCGAGATCGAGTCAGTGAGCAAATTCAACCAATGCAATGATGCATCTCGAAAACCATTGAGCGCTTTGTAGAGCAAGAGATATGCTGGAGAACCGTCCATCATGGAGACGGACAAAGGCAGCTTGAGGACGATGACAAGACCATGAGGTAGAGGAGAATGAATGAATGCGTGAGAAAAATCAAGACCTTTGAGCCGTAGAGCTCTTCTCGAAGCCAATGAAAGCACGAAATGCAAGCCCTCGATGCTTGGAGTGGGGCTAGAAATCCCTAATTTCCGTGCAGAAACACCTTTCTTGCATGGACCTTACTCCGAACAGGAGGTTACAGAACACTTTGGATCGGACAAGTGGCTTTTCAACCCTAGGTTTGCCCTCTACCAAGGGTCTGAGAACAAAGTAAGAGCGATAGATGATGGGAAGCGGTCAGCTTTGAACCTTGCGTATACCACCAACTTCAAGCTTGAGCTGTATGATGTAGATACTCTTGCGGCCCTGGTTGCAGCGGTTACGGATAGCTTGCGAGCCGGCAAGGTGAGCTTTGACATGGACGATGATACAGTCTGCTCCGTGCCAGTCCATCCGGAAGTGGCATCAGATGCATGGTCAGGGCGGACTCTTGACTTGTCGCGGGCGTACAAACAACTCGCACTGGACAGAGCTTCGAGATGCTTGAGTGTGGTTGGCTACCAATACAGGGGCCGCTGGGTTTTCTTTAGGTGTGATGTTCTTCCCTTTGGAGCTATTGCGGCAGTTTACAGTTTCAACAGGGTGTCCAGGTCATTGCACTTCTTGATATGCAAGTTGTTGTGGGGCCCTTGCACTTGCTTTTACGACGATTACCCTACAATCAGACCCAATGCTTCTGCGGCTATCCTTTCAAAAGCGATGAGTGCCATGCTCACGCTACTTGGCTGGGACCACGCCAAAGTTGGCATCAAGGCGTTGGATTTTGCTGCATCTTTCAACGCTCTTGGAATATCGGTACAACTGGACCACCTCAACAAAGGGTCTTTCATCTTGTGCCAGTGCAATAAGGAAGGGCGCATTGAGCGCTTGTGTGCCATGCTCGAATCGGTCAAATGCAGAGGAGCCATTTCAAAATCGGAAGCTGCGCAGATCCAGGGTCACTTGAATTTTGCAAGCGGATTCTTTGTGTCCAAAGCTCTCAGGTTTTTGGTATCTTCTTTCTCAAGACTGGCCGACCTGCCCAGGTCGCTGGGGGAGATGATCTCTCCAAGCTTTGCAGTTTGGCAGTAACTATGATGAAGGCCATGCCGCCTTGAGTGTATGTATCAGAGTCCTTCAAAGATCCTTTTCTCATTTTCACCGACGGAGCATGGGAAGATGGGAAAGCAACAGGTGGTGCTTTGACGTTCGACCCCCGCACGGGCGAGTCGAGGGTCTTTGAAGTGGAGATCCCGGCCGCACTTGTGGCTAAGTGGCTTGAGGAAGTTGGGGAGCAACTGATATCCCAGATTGAGTTCTTTGTTTATCTTGCCGTCCGCTTCAACCGACTTGGCATTGCTTGGATCGACAACGAAGCGGCAAGATTTGTGGCAATCAAAGGGTCGTCTGATTCTTTCAGCCTTTTAGCAATGAGCCGAACTCTCCAACAACTTGAGCTTGAGATGCCTTCCTCGGTGTGGCTTGAACGTGTGGCCTCGTATAGTAACCCTAGTGACATGCCTTCTCGGAAACAGGTCAAACTGGCAGCCAAACTCTTTAGAGCTTCAGAAACCGGGGTGTTGCGAGTCCCGAGCCGACTGGTCGATGCCATCCTCCTAATGCATCGGGAACCGTATGCCTCGTTGAACGCACTCTCTAAGGGGGTCAACTCCAGTGCGTAACTGGCAACTCACTCGTGACTTTCACCCCCGCTGTCTAAAAAGGTGCCGACCTGTTTTTCACTGCAAGCTGTTTTCAGTTTGATTTCTGCATGTGAGACAGCACGCGTTTTGACGAGAAGTGTAACAAGTTTTGTCACGAAAGGGTTTTTCGAATCGTTTCGATTTTTCATTTGGCGAAGGCGAAGTTTTACGAGCCACGGCGATCCACGTATTATGTTGGGACTCCCTCCTGAAAGGAGGATACAAACCTTATTCCAGAAAAGAAAAATTTTGGTTGACCAAAGTGCCTCAACCGAAGCACGTTCGGTTGAGGCACTTTTTGCTAGGCGTAATAAAAAGTTTTGGTTAAACCAAAATTAGCTTCCATATTTCCGTTTCTTGGAAGTTTGACTGAAACAACTTCTACTGTACGTCCTTGTGCTTTGGTGAAACAGAGCGATCAAGACGAAGGCGTTCATGAAATGACAGCCATGTCTTGGAAGCTCGGCGAAGGCTCTACGGAGCGCAGTTTCACCAAAGTATATATCGTGGAAGTTGCTTTGAGTTAATCTCTTGAGTGTAAACAAACTACGCTCTTTTCAAACTCAAAATGTAACACTGTCTTTTAGGTGTTGTTGTGTCAACCTGTCGGAACGATCAAACCTGATTTCTTCTCACATGTTTGACGTCTCAACTTTTCTGTGTAAGAACGGTAGCCACATCTAAGAAACCAACTAGACAGAGAAACCTTTGAAATCATTGCACTGATAGTCATATATCTTGTGCTGTGACATTTCTGAATCAAGGGTCGTGGAGTGGCGGGCATTGAAACTTGTTTTTCAATTCAAACAAGTTCTTTCTCAGACCTCCCTTTGTCTTCCCCACCCTTGAGTTTCCATTCTTCTCCGTTCTTACTATGTTTCACTTGCCAGTATCTGAGTTGATCTTCCAGAACGGCCTACCCTTCAGCCGTTGTCAACTCCAGTGCGTAACTGGCAACTCACTCGTGACTTTCACCCCCGCTGTCTAAAAAGGTGCCGACCTGTTTTTCACTGCAAGCTGTTTTCAGTTTGATTTCTGCATGTGAGACAGCACGCGTTTTGACGAGAAGTGTAACAAGTTCTGTCACGAAAGGGTTTTTCGAATCGTTTCGATTTTTCATTTGGCGAAGGCGAAGTTTTACGAGCCACGGCGATCCACGTATTATGTTGGGACTCCTCCTGAAAGGAGGACACAAACCTTATTCCAGAAAAGAAAAAATTTGGTTGACCAAAGTGCCTCAACCGAAGCACGTTCGGTTGAGGCACTTTTTGCTAGGCGTAATAAAAAGTTTTGGTTAAACCAAAATTAGCTTCCATATTTCCGTTTCTTGGAAGTTTGACTGAAACAACTTCTACTGTACGTCCTTGTGCTTTGGTGAAACAGAGCGATCAAGACGATGATGGTCCTGCATTACCTAGTGGACCAATCCATGTGACAGCAGAGACTCCACCTTTGACCAATACTGGAGATGATATGTCAGGGGATCCAGGTCTTGCAGTGCCGGTGACACCGCCCAGGGATTACATTGAAGTTGAAAGCCCTCGAGAGCCAGCAACATCTCGAGCAGCAGAACCCTCTGATGAGGACTCTTCAAAGAGGCAACGTTTGGATGAAGCAAAGAGACAGCGCATTGCAAGGTTACAAGCTGAATACGAGCAGAGATTGTGTGCTGTCAAGATTGCCTACAAAGAGTACTTCACTATGGAGAACTATGAAACAGATTTGAATCTTGAGCAAGCAGCTGAAGAGGATGAGGACTGGGTTGGTGAAGATTTGGTGGTGCTGACTGGAATTCCAGAATATTTGTGGTCAGACGCTCCAGTGGATCAACCAGCGCCTGGCAGTCCAGAAAAATGGATTGACGACCTTGCAGATAAGGTTGAGATTGAACGTTTGTGCAACATGCAAGTCCTGGTGCCACAATCTGAGTTCCAAGGCGAAATCACAGGTTCTTTGACTACAAAGATGGTCAGGGATTGGCGTTTGAAGTCTTATGGAGAAGGTGAAGGTGAAAGGAAAAGATGGATGCGCAGATCCAGACTAGTGGCGCGTGAATTTGCAACAACGAAAAGATTGGACACTTTCAGTCCTGCCACTGGAACCCACACAGCAAACCTCCTGCAGTTGAAATATCTTGGAATGAAAAGCAAGATTTGTGAGACAGCATGCAAGGAGGATTACGATGTTGTGATGGGAAGCTTGGATGTGCGTGATGCCTTTCTGCAGGTGGAACAGGATGATCCAGTGCGTGTGGTTTTGCAGGGGCAGCCTTTCATCATAAAGAGAAATCTCCCAGGTCAACGTCTTGGAGCAAAACAATGGTTTTTGTGTTTGAAATCATTCTTGATGGAAAGCATGAACTTTGAGTTTTGCCCGGAGCAACCATGCTTAGCAAGGACACCTGAGGCCACGATCATGATACATGTCGATGATATCCTTTTTGTGGGATTGAAATCTTTCTGGAACAACGTTTTTCTGAAGAAGATGAAAGAGAGATTTGCAGTGAGTCATGAGCTGAAAGGCCCAGGATCAAGCATAACAAGGCACTCAAGGTGCGATGCAGTAATCAGTTTCATCTGGACAACCTCATCGAGAAGATCAGATTCACAGGCGGCAACGACGCAATGCATCCAGAAACTGGAAGTGCAAGCAGTGATGACGATTTTTGGTAAATCACTCACCACTGAGGACCTGTGGGTACACATTTTCAACTTTTTCTGGAATCATTTTCGCAGTTGGAACACGATGCTTTGCAGCTCCTCTCTTTTTCGGACATACAGTATTTCACAGGGGATGGCTCGGGTATGTCCTTTTGCAATTGTAGTTTGGGTATGGCCATTTGCAAATTTTCTTCTGGCTCACTGGTTGGAAATTGACCCAAGTGCAAGCGAACCATTTTGGTTGCACGATCCATCTGGACCAAATGCGGAACGATTTATAGATTTCTGGGCGTTGACCTATTTTTGCATGGCAGCTGGTTGGCCATTGGCCATTCATCGTTCGTTGGAGGCAAATTTTCAGCAGTATTTATGTCGGGTCGTGGACTTCATGTTTCAGCAGGTGGTTTTGCAAGTCCGTCGAGAACTTCAGCGTTCGAGTGAGGTTCGAGCCCTGCATGATTGGTTCTGTGCTTTTGGGAACTGTCACATTGTCCACAAGTTGCAGACTGTGAGTAAGTTTTCTCAGTGGAGCCAAACGTCGAATCATCCTGGCATCAATGGCAACTTTTGTCAGCCAACCGACTCCGGGAATATCGCAGTTTGGGGTCTCTACAGGACTGTCTGCGAGTGGGGGACCATCCACTGGGTCACCATTTTGAGGTCCTGGTTCGATGTTCACTCGGCGTGCAGTCAGTTTGTGCGTCCAAACTCAGGGAGATTTTTGGCCCGGTTGCAACTCCGATGTGAAATTTTCCTGTCAATGTTGGGTCACCTCGCAGGTACCTTTTTCCCCTTTTCATTTACGCATGACAGTGTTGTGGACAAAGTTATCTACATGGACTGTGGTTGTCGCCATCGTTACACTTTCACAAAACGACTGGTCGGACGGCGTTTCAGCTTGCAACGCTGGACAATTTTGTGCTTCATGGGCTTACAGCTAGCAGATGGAGCAAACCCGGGACCGGATTGTTTCGGCAGTACAGACGAATGCCTTTGGCCTGGAAGAGACCCGTCTGCAAACAACAGCACTTCGATGTCGTGGCTGTTGCCAGTTCTTTGCTCAGCAATCAGTTTATTTGCCACTTGGGTACTACGAAAGTGGTGGAAATTTTTGCCACCAGCAACTACCATGGAGGAAGTTGATTATGCCACACTTGGGGCAGCACTCGAACGTATCAACAGTGAGAGCAACAGTTTGAGACGGGAAGTGAGCTCTTTGAATGGTGGACTCTCTGAAATATTCTCTGTCGTTAGAAGGCTCAGAGAGGACCTCGATGGTATTACTGCAGATCACGACCGTCTGTTTGAGCAAGTTGGATGGCAGCAAGTCGGGATGGTACGCCTTGGAGGTTTTAATCCCTACCAGAGCTTATCAATCCAGCAGAGACAACAAGTTTTTGCCCGGGAGAGACGAAACATGATGGCCTACCGCGCGGTGGGCCCGAACGGGTTTATGTCAACAGTTCTTCACCAAGACAGGTTGTTGGGCTTGCAAAGCGACTTCAATGTAGTTGGAGGGGTTGGTGCGAGGTTGGATTACCCAAGGGAGGAGGCAACTGCAGACACCCATCTTCTCATTGAATTCAATGATGTAGGGGACGGGTCATCATTGCCTCAAGACGTTCTTTGGGCGATCGCACGCAACAAACTACAAATAGAGTTGTACAACTGCCTGGTGAGGGAAGACTTTATCAGAGCGCGCTTGTTTCAGCAGGCACTCCTATTCTTCATAGATGTCTCCCATCAAGATAGACTTCTGAAGCGACATGATCAGGTTCGTCTATTTACATACCTGGGGGACCACCTCGAGGGCATGTCGGATGGGCTCCGTGGGGAAGATGAAGCTCGAGCCAACGACTATCTAGCCCTAGCTGGCAGGTTTCGTAGGGTGGCCTTAGCGCACTGAACCTAAAGGTCATGGAGGACGCGGTCAAAGCACACTGTGATCCTGTTGGACGACAATACATTGACCAGAGTGAACAACTGAGGATGCCCGGTTTTTTCGTGATGCAGAGTCGGATTGAAATTTAGTGTTAGAGTCTAGGGACGTAAATCTCGGTTGTATAGGTCGAGAGTTGGGTACCAGGTCACAGATGCCTATTCTCTATCTTACACATCATACACCTCATGACTCACAGTGATGTCAAGCAAGCTGGACGAAACTAAGTTGTCATGAGGTTCTCAGTAGGCCCCTTATGTAAAAGGGACAGATACTTTCATGGATGACGGTCACTAAATACTACTTCAGTTCCATGTTGAACCAAGTTCCGGACAAGCATGCGGTCGGGAATTTGGTGTTCAGTTTTCATTCAGGTTCAAGTTCCGACAATCATGAAGTCAGGAAGTGGACATTCGATTTTCTTTCAAAATCAATCCTCTGGCAATCACGCAGTCAGGAATTGGATGTTCTGAAGTGGCAACAACCGCATAGTTCGCAGTCAGGTTGATGTCTCCGACATTCATGCTGTCAGGAACCTGGAAGCCCACTTTCTTTTCATGTCACAGTTTCTGACCAACATGCAGCCAGGAATTAATACGTGGGTTTTGTTAAAAAAACCCATAATTTCGGGTTTTCTGGGACCCGCGGCGTTTGATTGCCATGAGTCGTAAGTTTACAGGGAGGCCGCCACCTTTATCGACTCATCCAAGCGGCAAGTATTGGGGTAAGCCTCCAGCTTTGGCGCCACCTGGGCACAAAGGCAAAGGAAAAGGCGGCCGCATTGTCTTTTCCGCACCAGAGGAGTCCATATGTGACACGATCGACCACAGCAATTTGCGGGGAATTTTGAGAGACCTTTGCTACTGGCAGAGCCACGTCACGACAGTGGAAGAGCTTGCTGGCAAAGTGACGTCTGCCGATTGGTACCCTTTGCTATTGGGCAAACTTGCTGAGTCGGTCGTCGTAATATCTGGTGCTCCCAATGTCGGCAAATCCAGCCTAGCTGTTCACCTGGCCAAGACCCTGGGTTTGATGCGTACAAAGACTACGAGCAAAAATTTCTGGCTGTTTGCTCGAAGTGAAAGGCCGTATTTTTCCCTCTGGGTGTATTGCACCGATTCGTTCTGGAGTGAAGATGAACCATCGTGGCCTCGGATGCGACAGTCTGTATCATCTATCACCTCAAGCGAAGAATTCGGCACAGGAGCAGTCATTCTCGAGGGTCACAGAATTTTTGCTTTTCCAGGTTATGCCGACTTGGCCACCACTATTGTTTACCTGGCGGCTACTGACAAACTTTTGTTTGAGCGAGGAACAGAAGCAGGGTCAATCCGGAAGCACAAGCTTTTCTTGTCGAATGCACTGGACCAACTTCAAAAGCTCAACAAGATGATCATTCTGGAAGGCGAAAAATCGCAGGTCTATTTGGTGTGCCAGGCCTTACAAATCGCCCTCCTAGAGGACGCGAATTTGGACGCATCACATCTGTCGGCAGACATCGAACTCGACGGGAGGTGGACATTTTAAACTTCCCTATGTTTATACACAGACCGGGCAAGTTATGGTCGACTCAGGAAGTTTGTTTATGCTTAACAGTGAGACGACGATTCATGGTACAATTTCCAAGTTTCACAATGTGCTGGCCATTTTTGGCTCTCCTTCATATTTTTTCGGGCCGTGACAATGCAGTGTATCACTCAGGCAGGTACAAACCTCAAAGCAGGACAATCACGTGGTCCAGAGAAAGTTCGCCTTCAACCGTCAGTTTTTTCGGGGGTCAGTCGGGACGCCTGAAGGCAATTCAAGCATTTCAGGCAACCATGGGATCCAACGTCGGGCGCCATTACTTCGGATCTAAGATCCTGAAAGCATCCAAGCATTTCAGAAACCATTGGATTCATTGCCTAGCGCCTTTAAATTTTGGATCTTGGACCCTCAAGGGCTTCTCAATGTGAACTTTGTTCTCAATGTGAAATTTTGGGTTACTCAAATCATCAGTTTGGATAGTTTGGTGTTAAACATTGAACCCGATCGTCTTCATTGGGTCAAATCCTCGAAGTGAAATTCACCTCTCACTAAAGGAACGGGTAGCATGTTTGCAAAGGTAGGTTTGCAACTTGTTAGGACACTTGGTCCTGTGGAACCACATGGAATAAGGAGATTAGTCTCTGCCGACAGAAGGTCCATGTTTTGTTGCCTAGTCTTGTATTCAACAGTTTTTTGATTGACAGGCGACTCAAGTGTCACACCGTAACTCAGGTATACCCTGGAATCCGGAATGGCCCTGTTGTGATGTGTTGTCACATTAACACCCAGTTTCTTTTCTACTAAAATGTGGGCTCGCAGCTCTAGGCATTGTGAATGTCCGGACCAAGCTCGAGGAAGTCGTTTCACCATGCTGACGCCCAGAGAGAACCTGGATGTTGACAGCGAAGATTCGGAACCCGCACCCCACAGACACTCGGGTTTCAGGGTCGCTGCCGAGGACGGACTTCAATTGTCGCAGTTCCTCACCAGGATCTCTAACAAGAGGTCAAGCGAGATTCGAGTCTACTCTTTTCAATCGAGAAAACCACTCCCAATGACCACAAAGATGAGTGACCTTCCTTTGAAGATGTCAATACAAATCTGGTCAGAGGATTTGGCCGGAGCTATTGAAGAAGGCCTGAAATCCTGCCATGTGAAGAGCTCCGACAAGGACGACGCGAGGGATTACAAAGTATTCTTCATCAGGCATATTTCCTCCTGGGATTTTTTTGACAGTTGTGAGACAGACCGAGCTCAGCAAGATCGTCGCATTCAACAACTCTCCGATGAGGTGAACAGTCTCCGCACCAGGTTGGAAAACTTGGAACGGGCACAAGGTACTCGCTGAGGGAAAGGGCTGCCCCATGATTTGAGGGCAATCTTTTCCCTTCAACTCTGCTCCGAAAGGCGACTTTGGGTGGCAGACCCCTGACGGTCAAACCGCACAGCTGTGCCACGTTAAGAAAACGAGGGCCTTCAGACTTTTCATTGCAATTCGTTGGCGTGACAATTTCAGTGGGCTACGTGTTGGACTACGGCTTCCTGCTTTCCCATTTACCATTGCATCGGACAACCTTGCCGTTGGACGATTGCGTTTACAATCGAGTGTGGCATTGTTACAGTGGGATTACGGTTCGAACGATGGTTTTTAGCTTCTCCGTTACAGATGCATATTACCATGCGGTTTGTCCCGGCGGTATGTCCCGATTCGAGGAAACCTCCCAGAGAGCTACTCTGGAGGACCGACCCAAAAAGGCCGCTCATAGGCTTGAGACATCACCTGGCGGAAAGCATCGGTGGCATTCTGCTGGAGCAGTCTGGAACCATACACTGCCCCTCGACAGATGCAAGTTTTTCCAGTGTTAGTCAGAGGACACGGTACTGACTGCCTTATTTTGGATATCCGGTCTTGGCATTGATGGGGAACTTCGCTGGATGCACATTCGCCCAGTGGGCTGGGTGTAGACCATTTTCTCCTGGACGCTTGCTGCGAATATGAGCGTCGCTAGGGGAATAGCCTACACCCCGCTGCTTCTGCCTCCTGCGTTGTCCATTTTGCCGATGGATTTCAACAAGGGGTAAAGGAGTTTGGTTTGCACCGTACACCTGAAGGACCCTTCCACGAAGGGAACGATCTTTCAGCTGTATGCTGCAAATCTATATTGCAAGGCAATTTGTGGCTCAACCTATTTAAATTTTCCCATATATGAACTCGAACAATTCAAGGGACGTTGCATCAGAGCGAGGTTAAGATTTTTCACGGAAGCACAGTGGTCTATCGTCCGGACAGCGTTGCATCGAGATCAGTTTTCGTTCTGCGAGCTCTTCGACCTCCCTGGGTACAACTTTTGTGATGAATATGTGAATTTTGAATGCAAATGCCGTTTTTCTGACTGGCTTATAGGACTTGCCAACCGCGGCAATCCAGCAGACCAACCATCCCATTGGGGTTTTTATCCGACATGTCCACGTGACACTGAAAGGTCTGCATCAGTCCTGCCATGCTCCTCCATGGTTCGAGGGATTTGCAAACCACAGCAACCCGCGGACGAACTTTCGAGGGGGTGCTTCGAAACACCTCGGCTTAAGCAGCAAGCAAAGTCGAGAGCTTGCAGAGGTGGTCCTGCCAGAGCACTAGTCGCAGTGGGGAATCATCGGGTGCTCTGACACTTAGCATCAAATCACTTTGTGTCAACGTTTGACAATGATGGAATCATGGCCCATCCAATGCACCAAAGACAAGTTCAGCTGGAACCACGACCGGCTTTGGATTAGACCCCCGACAGTGCAATTACTGGAAGCAAAAAGGAAATCAATAATAAGTCCGAGTGTGGTGCACTTGTGTTCTCATTTTCGAAGCGTCGGCAACTGCGTTTTTTGTAGTAAGTTTTATTTATGTAAATGATATATTTACATAAATTCTACTTACTGTACATCACGACTGTACGCCATGTAAATTAATATCTAATTATATGGATATTAATTTGACAGTCGAAACTTCCACCACCTTCTTTGGATTAGTCTCAATCGATCCTGATTTTGTGGAGAAATAAGATGTCACTCTTTTGAAAAAAGATGAAAGCCGTATTTCTCCAAACAAAAATTTGTGAAGCCTCACAAATAAGGATCAAAACAAATCATCTCCCTTTTTGGTGGTAAACAAAGTTTGTGAAGAGTTGAATCATCCAACCAAATGTGGAGACGCAAACAATTCGGCGTTCAACTTCCCATTTCAATTTTTAGTTTTCCGATGTGGCATTTAATCCATTGAGACAACCACATCAATCACACGTCACATCATCAGTTGTAATGTTGTGGCCTTTTCCCAATCAAGTGGTGGGAGGGAGGGAGTCCCTTTTAAACAAGGGCAATTTTTTCACCCACCCCGTTTTTCACTCCCACCCAAAAATTGGGGAATCATCGGGTGCTCTGACACTTAGCATCAAATCACTTTGTGTCAACGTTTGACAATGATGGAATCATGGCCCATCCAATGCACCAAAGACAAGTTCAGCTGGAACCACGACCGGCTTTGGATTAGACCCCCGACAGTGCAATTACTGGAAGCAAAAAGGAAATCAATAATAAGTCCGAGTGTGGTGCACTTGTGTTCTCATTTTCGAAGCGTCGGCAACTGCGTTTTATGTAGTAAGTTTTATTTATGTAAATGATATACTTACATAAATTCTACTTACTGTACATCACGACTATACGTCATGTAAATTAATATCTAATTATATGGGTATTAATTTTATGGGTATTAATTTGACAATCGAAAATTCCACCACCTTCTTTGGATTAGTCTCAGTCGATCCTGGTTTTGTGGAGAAATAAATCATAAAGAGAAATCTCCCAGGTCAACGTCTTGGAGCAAAACAATGGTTTTTGTGTTTGAAATCATTCTTGATGGAAAGCATGAACTTTGAGTTTTGCCCGGAGCAACCATGCTTAGCAAGGACACCTGAGGCCACGATCATGATACATGTCGATGATATCCTTTTTGTGGGATTGAAATCTTTCTGGAACAACGTTTTTCTGAAGAAGATGAAAGAGAGATTTGCAGTGAGTCATGAGCTGAAAGGCCCAGGATCAAGCATCACCTTCTTGAGGAGGAAAATCATGGAGGTTGGAGATGGCCTAGTTTTGGCCCCGGGTACAACTGTGGACAAGGTGGTGTCCTTGTTTGAGAGGATGTTTGGACAGGCACGATCACAGAAAGTGCCATGTGATGCAAGTATCCAGTTGCCTGACAATTCTCAAAGACTTTCAGAGAAAGATTCCAAGAGATATCGCTCAGTTGTGGGCCTATGTCTGTATGCAGGCCGTGAAAGGCCAGATTTGATGTATACCATAAAGGAGCTGGCGTCATACATGAGTGCTCCCACTTTGACTTCACTTGCACGCCTACGCAAGATGGTAGGCTTCATGAAATCTGTGGGGGACATTGGTTTGCACCTGCCATTTCCTGAAGATGGTCAAGGAAAGGTTATTTCTGGTGGACAACACCGATGGGTACTTGAGAGCTTCAGCGATGCCGATTGGAGTGCAAACAAGCAGACACGTCGCTCAACATCATGTGGGATACATTTCATCAATGGATGTTTCATGTATTCAAGCAGCCGAAGTCAACGAGTTGTATCACTTAGCTCATGTGAAAGTGAACTTCATAGTTTGGTTAGCTGCGTTTGCGATGGGATATTCATCAAGGCATGTGCTGCTTTTGTTTTGGATGAACAGTTGGAACATTTTCAGTTTACCGACTCAAGCTCAGCAAGGCAATTGGCAAGCAGGCAAGGGTCAGGTAAGGTGAGGCATCTGTCGGGAAAACTGTTATGGATACAGGAGAAGACAGCTGACAATACCTTCAAACTTCGACAGGTTCCAACTACTCTCAACGTGGCAGACATCGGGACAAAAGCTTTGAGCAGACAGAGGTTGTTCTATTTGTTGTATGAATGTGAACTGGTTTTCATTGCAGACTTTTCAAGGGTTGGAGCAAATGAGCATGCAATTCAAGATGTGAGGAGATTGAATTCCCAACAATTGAAAAGAATTTCCAAAGCCATTTTACGCATGAGTATTGCCATGGGAGTTGCTGGGGGTCTTGAGTCAGCAGGACCGGTTGCGGCAATGGCGCAGTCAAGTTGCGCAAACATGGACAATGAGACCAAGGACACATCATGGTTTTCATTTGCAATTGCGGTTTTGGTGATTTGCATGGGTACTGTGTTTTCAAAGCTGGCATTCAGAGCATGGAAGTGGATTGAAGAGAAAATCAAGAAACTGGAGAACCAAGTGCTGGGAGTTTCAAACGAGTTGGAGCAAACCCAGATCCAGTTAGTCGATCACTATGAGTATGCAGCTGATTTGAATGGAAGAATAGAAGATTGCAACGCTTTGGCAACAGATGCGTCAAACAGAATTGACACGGTGATGGCTAGACAGACTGGTTTTGAACAGGAAACTATAGAAGGTTTCAATGCTCTGGAGGAAACCTCAAATTGCGTGAGGTATGGACTGATGGAGATAGGTGGTTTTGTCAGGAACGCTAAACTGACAGCCGAGCAGTATCGACACATGCTAACGCAAGAAAGAGGAAACCTGGTGCTTTGGAATCATAGAAACCGTGCAGATTCAACTGACCCAATTGTACATCAGCAAGAAGATCACGAAGGAGGAGAAGAAGAAAGTCCGACAACAGATGTGGAGGACAACCAATCCAATAGACCTACTGGAATGGAAGCCCTCTTACAGAACATGAGGGCAGATCAGAACCAAGCTCTTGCAGCAGAACGCTGGCATGAGGCCAACATGATTCAGCAGGCAATTTGTCTGGTGCTAGATTCCACTCTAACAGAGGGATTCAGTACAAGAATTTCAAATGAGATCAGAAACATATTCCAGAGGCTATATCGTTTTCACCGTAACAGAGGAGATGATGAACGCCGAGACAGGTTTAGGCTCTATGTCGAAGACATGCAGAGCTTGATGATTTGAAAGATTGAATTCGAAAACGTTTTCACTGGATGATGCAGAGTCAGACAGCAGAGCTGAAATTTGCGTTGAGAGGTGAAAATTTTGGAGTTGTGGAATGAGCCACGCTCAAACCACAAAGGAGGAGTGTGGAAAGTTGTGGAGCCCACTCACATGTGCCAGGATGACACGCACAAATCGATAAGAGAGTTGCATTTGTCATTTCACTTCATAGACTGACATGAACAGCATGTGCAGTTGAAACTTGTGAGACCCTTTTGGCACGAGTGAAAATAGACTGCAGCGTTTTCGCCTGAGTCTTTGCACTTTTTGATTCGGGTAAAAGCTGTGTCGATTTGAGCCCCATCGAAAATTACAATTTCCGAATATTTTCGATGGGGCCCAAACTTTATAGAGTCACCATCTTCTTTGGTTCACATGTTCCAAACTTTCTGGAGGCACTATCTTCTTTAGTTCTGCTGTTTTCCGACTTGCAAGGCCGCCTACATGTTGTTCGCATGCGCAAGATGCCTCACCAGAATTTGAGCTCCATAGCATTCTTTCTACCTCACATCAACTCTGTGTCGATTTGAGCCCCATGGAAAATTATAATTTTCGATGGGGCCCAAACTTTATAGAGTCACCATCTTCTTTGGTCCACATGTTCCAAACTTTCTAGAGGCACCATCTTGTTTGGTTCTGACCGACTTGGAGCAACCGCGTATGTGTTGTTTGCATGCGCCAGATGCCTCACCAGAATTTAAGTTCCATAACGTTCTTTCTAACTCAGGTCAACACTGTGTCGATTTGAGCCCCAGGGAAAATTGTAATTTTCAACGGGGCCCAAACTTTTTAATCGAGTCACCATCTTCTTTGGTCCACATGTTCCAAAATTTCTAGAGACAGCATCTTCTTTGCTTCTGCTGTCTTCCGATTTGCAGCAACCGCCTACCTGTTCTTTGCATGCACAAGACGCCTCACCAGAATTTAGGCTCCATCGCGTTCTTTCTACCTCAAATCAACACTCTGTCGATTTGAGCCCCATAGAAAGTTATAATTTTTTGATGGGGCCAAAAAAATATAATAGAATCACCATGTTCTTTGGTCCCCCTGTTGCAAACTTTCTGGATGCACCATCTTCTTTGGTTCTGCTGTTTTCCGACTTTCAACGGCCGCCTACATGTTGTTCGCATGCGCACGATGCCTCACCAGACTTTAGACTCCATAACGTTATTTCTACCTCCGGTTCAACAGTGTCTCGATTTGAACCCCATGGAAAATTATAATTTTCGATGTGGCCCAAACTTTATCATAAAGTCACCATCTTCTTTGTTCCACATGTTGCAAACTTTCTTGCGAAACCGTCTTCTAACTTTTTCCACTACCCATGCTTCACATGTTATAGGACTGCAACTTGAAACTTGCACTTCTTTTGCGACACCCTCTTGCATCCTTCCATGTGGATCACTCTCGTCTACCCTTCCCTGCATGTTTCCGAGTTCACCTCACCTAGTTCCACATTCATTTGCCATTTAGCTTTCGTTCACCCCCCCTGGGCCTCAAGTATATTGTTTTGTAATATGGTGTCTCCATACTAACAAGAGAAGACCCTGCTCCTCTACGCTCTCGGGCCATCCGTCGTCTAGTTTTTACCTGGGGTTATTTCAACCCATGCTGGCATCAATATTTGATGCATTGTTGCGGCATATCAAAACTAATTATTGACATTGACATGTGTGTTGTATCCTGACAACTCGTCTCTTTTCGTGTTGCAGCATTTTGCTCCATTACATAGTAGCCTCCCAGTGCCTCTGTCTTTCTTGCCATGCCAACCACTCGCTCCCAACGTGCTACCGCAGCAGTGGCTGCTGGTGCTGCTGCCACCATGTTGGCGCCTGCTTTCGTGGCACCGACAGTACCTTGGCGGCACAGCATGTGGCAGAGAATCGATCATAGCCAACCTGCCTGAGATGGTTTGAATTTGGGTACATGTCTGTTTCAATGTTCCAATTTGAATGTTTCTGCGTCGAATCTGTGCCACCTTGATTTTTGCATTGTTCGAAAATCTGGCTAAGAAGCTGAATGTCGTGACCAGCGCCCCAGCACCGGTGGCGTCAGCTGCACCGACCAGCGCTGTCGGTGCAAGTGCCAGCGTGGTTGGTGCGGGTGCAGCGGCACTGGCAGCTGCAGCGACTGTTCGCCCATCCAAGCGATGTGCGAAGAAGGAGAAGGTCGTTTGCATGGCCACAGCAACTGAAGTTGATGTCGACACTGAGTGCATCAACGCCATCCGCTTCTTGGCAGTGGATGCAGTGAACAAGGCCAACAGTGGCCACCCTGGTGCTCCTATGGGTCAGGCACCTATCGGATACCTTCTCTTTGCAGAGGAGATGCAGTACAATCCTGAGGATCCAAAGTGGGTGAATCGTGACCGTTTTGTTCTTTCTTCTGGTCACGGTTGCATGCTCCAGTACTCTTTGCTGCATTTGGCTGGCTACAAGAGCGTCTCGATCGATGACATCAAGCAGTTCCGACAGTGGGGCTCCAAGACTCCCGGCCACCCAGAGAACTTCGAGACCGAGGGCATTGAAGTGCACCTTGGTCGCATGTTGAACCTTCAAACAAATGCCAGTTTTTTAAATCCATTTATATGTTTGATCATATTTGATCATGTTCGATCATGTTTGATCAGTTTCAATTCCATGTTGATCTTGGCCTCTTTGTTTCAGAGTCTAAAGGGTATAAGCCCCGTGTGAGAAGATTTCTGCATAGGACCACCGGACCCCTTGGCATGGGTATCTCCAATGCAGTTGGCTTGGCGGCCGCTGAAGCCCACCTTGCAGCAGCGCCTTGTTTCGAGTTCAGGGACGCACATTTTCACTGGAACTTGGATTCAACTGATTTTTCAGGACTTGGAACCGCACAAGAGCACAAAACTTGCCTCCATAAGGTTTGATTGATTCCCTAAGTTCTCTGAAGGCTGCATTTTTCAGATCGGTGGCCTTTCGATTAGGTTTACAACAAACCTGGCATGGAGCTGATCGACCACTACACCTACACCATTGCAGGCAGAAAACATATGCGAACATGTGTTTCACTTGTTTCTTTACAAGGCACGTGTTTTCACGAGGTATATCCACAAGTTTCCGCATTGAGTTGTCACAAACTTCGAGTCATTCTTCCTGTCAAAAGTCCAGCCCAAACTGGTTGTGTACTTTTCGGACTGAAGCGGCTGCACGAACCTTCTAGATCTACTTGAACCTGTCCAATCGATTTTGACGTCATGATCGCATTTGAGTATCAGCGTGCACAGCCAAAGCCTTGTCACAAATTCTTGCAGGTGATGGATGCATGCAGGAGGGCATTTCTCACGAAGCTTGCGCATATGCTGGCCACTTGGGCCTGGGAAAGCTGATTGTTCCCTGGCAGCAACAAGCTGCACAAGCCTCCAAAACTGCAGAAAAGGTCAATTCTACCGAACCTGAACTCTTGCAACACTTTTTGAAGGGCTTGCTGTGACTCAGGCTTTCTACGATGACAACGGCATCACCATCGATGGACACACCGATCTCTCCTTCACTGAGGATGTCGGCAAGCGCTTTGAGGGCTATGGATGGCAGGTGCCTCCCAAATGTACCAAGACACGTTAGAGTTTGTCGTGCTAAATGCGCTGTGTTGAACACTGTCAAGATTGTGGAGATTCTCTGTAAGAAGCTGACATGCAGTCACAGTCAAAGCTTTAGTAGGGCAGACAGGAAATGGCTTTTATGAATGGGCACAAGACAACCACACACCCAATCTGCAAGAAGCGAAATCATTCCTTAACCTTTCCAACATCGACTTTTTAGAACCCACATTGACATTGCGAAGCATTTCGGTTGATCTCCGGATCAGCTGCCTTGCAGGTGCTGGAAGTGCCTGAGGGCAACACCGATGTGGATGCCATCCGCAAGGCCATCAAGGCGGGCTGGTGCAACTTGATTCTGACGATGCCGAACTTCCGTCACTTCTGTCACTTCTGTCGATGTTGACAGCGAACCCTTTGAAACTGTCGCAGGAGGCCAAGGCTTGCACTGACAAGCCAACTTTGATCAAGGCAGGGAGCAACCAGAAACTGTCACTAGTAAGGTGTGTTTAATTACGTGTGCTTACCATTGTTTACCTCTCATGAATTGATGGGATGCAAACTCACACATCACCTCACTCTGATGATGTTTGACTAGTTTCGGGGACAGGTGAAGACCACTATCGGCTTCGGCTCTCCCAACAAGGTCTCGCTCTCAGCTGCATTCGGAAAGTTGGGATTGGAAGGGGAAACGGGGTAGGAACGGAATAAGAGTCTGGAAGGCACTGCAGCATGGCATGACCTCGAGAATGGACGGAGATGTACACAGAACTGAGCAGAACTGCGCGCTTGCTGAGGCTGACAGCCATGATGCCCATGGTGCACCCCTCGGTGCAGATGAGGCTGAGGCCGGGGTTTAACAAAAGCTTGCTGCCAGCTGCCAAGCTGTGATTTGAGAAATCTTCTGTGACTTGCCATGCGACTAGGCCACTCGCAAGCAGCTGGGCTGGAACTACGGAGAGTTCGAGGTGTATACCTGAAGCTGCCAAACTTTTTGTGCCAAGTTCTGGTGCCACTTTGTTGTTCAGTGGCTGCAATGGTTAAGCAAATTGCATGCACAAAATTGTGCCAGAACGGATGAGACAAAGTTATCCTGTGAGGTGCCAGAGCAGGTGTATGACACCTTCAGCAAGCACGCAAAGGCAGGTGCTGAGAAGCAGGCAGCCTGGGAGAAGATGTGGAAGGCGCCCTGATCTATTCACTTTCCAGCCCTGATCTCTTCCGTTACGCACCTTGAACTTCTTTGAGTGATTTTTTAGAGTCACCTTGAGTGAGATGAGGCTGAAAGGTATGGTTTTTTGGATGTCTGGATTTGAATTGCAGGAGTACCAGGAGAAGGAGCCTGAGCTCGCCGCGCAGTTCCAGCGCGCTGTGGTTGATCGCAAGCTGCCTGAGAACTGGGATGATGCCCTGCCTAAGGCCCAGAATCTGTTCCACTGGAGGTTTTTTTTTTTCTCGATTGATTTGATTGATTCTGCGCGATTTTGATTGACAGTGGACTTCATGTGATTCAGTGAAGAAGGCACAAAATGCGTGCACAAACTTGCACGCTTCTGTGCGCAGGTTACCCCAGAGGACAAGGGCAAGGCAACCCGCCTCCACTCTCAGGAGAAGAAGCTTGGGTTGGGAACGCAGGTTGTCATGTTGTTTACTAGACTCTAGACATGAAGCTTTCAAGATGAGCTTGTTCAAGATTTTGGTATAGGCAGCTATGGTCCGCACAAGTGCAGAAGTTTCACAAGTTGAAAGGAATTGTACATGACAGGACTGCCTCAACGCCATTGCCAACGTGCTGCCTGAGTTCATGGGTGGTTCCGCAGACTTGGCACCTTCCAATATGACCCTGCCCCTCAGACAAGAAGACTTTAAGATGTTTCATGTTGTGGACCATTATCAAAGTGCCACGGCGTATTCATTCACAACGTTTAAACATGAGGCAGCAATGCGCCGTGTGCTGATTGGAAAGACAAAGAGGTTTTGCAAGAGGTGCAATTGGTGCTGAATCTGAGGATGAAGTGCACTGGTGACTTCTTGAAAGACAGCTATGCCGAGCGCAACATGCGCTTTGGCATCCGCGAGTTCGGCATGGGAGCAGTGGCCAATGCGCTCTCTCTTGACAAGACAGGCAGGAGTAAGGTCAATCGTTGAATTTCTGGCAGTCAATGTGTAGAGCATTGGCACTTTAACACGAGGTGTTGTTAGATGGATCTTGTTGTATGTTAAGTTTGGAAGAGCCAAGCATGAGGGCCCATGAGTCACGACATTTTTCATTTCTCCAAAGAAGGCTTTGGCCATTCAGTTCCGTGCCGCAGGCATGATCCCTTACTGCGCCACTTTCACTATCTTCACCGACTACATGCGTGGCGCCATTCGAATTGCCGCACTCTCCCAGGCAGGCACCATCTTCGTCACTACGCATGATTCCATTGCTGCAGCTTGTCTTAAACAGCCTTTTGTGGGTTGTTCTTAGTGTGTTGGGTCTTTTTACACTTAGCTTAGTCCACGTTGCAGATTCTTTGCGAAGACTAACTAGCATGCAATGTATCTACGGTGTCCCCAAGTCTGCAGGTGCTTCTGTCGCTACAGTAGGCCTTTTGCGAGCCCTTCTGTGCTTTTATTTTTTGGCACCTGTATATAGATGTCTTATTTTCTGGTCCTGTCTTTACCTTGAGCTTGGGGAGCTTTGGCGAATTCAGGTCGGAGAGGATGGCCCCACCCATCAGCCCATTGAGACCATTCCATCTCTGCGTCTCATCCCAGATCTCACCGTGATGCGCCCGGCTGATGGCAATGAGACCGCGGATGCCTACAAGCACTTTGGTCAAAAAGATGTCAAACGGATGTCACGAGACCAGACGGAACCACTAGCAGAGTCAGACCACCCTGAGTCAATCCCCCCTCGGCGGAGTCACCCACTGTGGAGGGGCCTGGCGGTGAGGGGTGACTGCCCTGCGGTGTGCCTCGTGGGCCATCAAAGTGATATGGTTTCTTTAGGCTTGGTTCAGGGTTGTTTCAAGGTGTATTGGGGTCTATTGGTTTTAGGGTTGGTTTAAGGTTTCTGCAGGGTTTCCTCATGATTTTAGGGTATATTTAGGGTTGACTTAGTGTTGGCTTGGGGTTTAGTTTGGGTTGATTTAGGGTTTTTAAAGGGTTGGTTTAGGGTAGTGATGGGGGTCGTCAGGAGTTGTTTTAAGGTTAGTTTAAGGTTTATTTAGGGTTGGTTTTGGGTTTATTTAGGTTTGGTTTAAGGATTTTAAGGTGAAATTTGGGTTTCGTCAGGTTTTGCTTGAAGGTTGGTTGAGGGTTTCTGTAGGGTTTGTTTTCGGGTTTATGCAGTCTTGGTTTGGGGTTTATGGATGCTTGGTTTAGGGTTTCTTTTGGTTGGTTTAGGGTTGAATTATTGTTTCGTCAGGGTTTGTTTTGGGGTTGGTTTAGGGTTTGTTTTAACGCTGGTTTGGGGTTTACTTAGGGTTGGCTTAGGGTTTATTCAAGGTCGGTTTAGGGTTTATTTAGGGTTAGTTTAGGGTTTGTTTAAGTTTCGTTTAGGGTATATTTAGGTTGGTTTAGGGTATATTTCGGGTTGGTTTAGGGTTTCTTGTGGGTTGGTTGGTTTAGGGTTAATAAGGGTTTCGTCAGGATTTGTTTAAAAATTGTTTAGGCTTTATTTAGGGTTGGTTTAGGGTTAATGTAGGGTTTTGTCAGGCATGAGGGTTGGTTTAGGGTTTGCTTAGTGTTGGTTTGGGGTTTATCTAGGGTTGCGTTAAGGCTTCTTGAGGGACTCTTTGTTGTTGACTTTCTGTTTTCCCATTCTCCCATGGGTTCCTTGATCCTCTCTCTGGCTTTCAGGGGTGACCGACTCTTTGTTGTTGTTCTCCTTCCAGGGGTGACCGACTCTTTGTTGTTGACTTTCTGTCTCTCGTTCATGGTCTCCCTGCATCCTGTGCTGGTGTTCAGCGGTGACTGACTTTGTGCTATGGGGTTCCTGGCTTGGACGTTTGGGGCGACTGACTCGGGTGACTGATTCTGTCTTTGTCCTGGATGTCACAGTATATCAAAACATGTCAAAGCATTTCTAAAGCATGTCAGAGCCATTTGTCTTCTTCCATCTTGTTTTGAGCAAGAATTGGATTCTGGTTTGGACTCAGACATCTGAAACATGGCCTTTTCAGGTATGCTGTGGAGAGATCGAAGAATGAGTCTCGACCCACCATGATGGCGTTCTCCCGACAAGCCGTGCCCAATCTGCCCAACTCCTCCGTTGAGAACACCCTTAAGGGTTTGAAGCTCAGTGAACCTTAAGCACTACTTGCCTTTTCAGAGACACTCAAAATTGGACAGTCTTGCAAGTCTCACAGAAATGGAAACCTGGGAAAGGGCCATATATTGCTCTGAAAATCTGAACATGCTCCTGCAACATTGTTTTGAAATGACGGTTCAATATGGATTATCGAGAACATCGCGTCTTCAACTGCAACCAGTCAGTCTGCCAGAGTGAGGTGCTTACGAGGTGATTGAGTGCGCCGATCCGGAGCTGATCTTGCAACTTGTCTGCATCATTTTGCATCCTAACTGCATCCCAACTCGCTTTCCGAATTTTTCCGAGTTTTCAGTTGCAGTTCCAAGGATTGGCACCGGCTCGGAGGTTGGTCTCTGTGTGGATGCTGCCGAGAAGCTGGACAAGAAGGCTCAGAATCAAAGCATTTCTTTGAAAGATCTTTTTTCAAATAATAAGAGATAGAAATAGATAGAATCTGATAGAATTGCAAACAGTCAAAGTTAGTTTCACATCGAGGACCAATTACATGCATTTCGACTTAAAACTGATCTGTGAGATTTCCATTCCTTACAGTTTTGCAGGTGCGAGTGGTTCGGGTCCAAGCTGAAGTTCATTCTCGCAGGGGGATGGATGATTTTCACTCCTCGAGAAACGGTCTGTTTCGTTCTTTCATTCTTCGCCATCCTGTACTTTCCGGCACTTGAGATCTTGTGCTGAGATCTTTGAAGATCTTTGAAGATCTTTGAAGATCTTTGAAGATCTTTGAAGATCTTTGAAGCTGAGGTGTCCATGCCCTCCTGCGAGGTCTTCAGAGTGCTTGTCTCAAACAGATATAGTCGTACAGTCTGCTGTTAGTCATGAGTGGTTGCAAGGAAACAAGAACATGTTCTGTGACTTTGACGTGTCTGTAGTCGAAAGGCAGAAGACACATATCCATATATTAGTAGTACATACCTCTTTCCTTCCCAGCTCTTTCAGGGGTGAGCAGATGGATTGGAAGAGATGCCATGTAAATTTTGCTGCATGCCTGGCCGTCGATACTAGGAACAGCCTGAGAGCTACAAGAGCAAGCTGTTGCCTGCAGATGTGCCCAAGATGAGCGTGGAGGTAACTTGCCTACAGAGTGTTGGTCGGAACACGGTGTGGCAAACGTGTCTGGGTGCTTGCCCTGCTTGCCCTTTGGAGAGTTTCCGGCATAGTTTCTGAATCTGGCAGGCTGCATGCACTGCTGGCTGGGGTGAGTTTGTGAGGGCCTTGGTACAGAGAGCAAACAGCTGCCGAGCAACGCCACATCCTCTTCAAGTTTCTGGATCATCGCAGAAAGTTTGTTTTGACAAGTTTGACAAGGGTTGACAAATGACTTGTCAAGAATTCACTTGGGTTCAAGGCTGATGCGTTTGTTGGAATCGATGTTTTCGGTGCCTCTGCGCCCGGCGGAACCTGTGGCTTGGATCAAAATCGACTTTGACTCTGTCGAATTTCGATAACTGCCCTACCCTAATTACCACTCTCGCATCATCTTCCGTCATCTTGCATAGTCATCTTGTGTCATATTGTGTCATATTCATATCTTGCAGCATTTGACACTGTCTTACCATTAGCTACTGGTCAAATGGTTCCAGTCCAGACTAGGATGTGGGACCCATGCCGCCTGTGATATCAGAAATGATACATCGAAATATGACAATCTGACAATATGATATCCTCTCATTTGAGATCTGACACTTGCAAAATCGTAGAATATCTGATGTAACAGGAGCATACAGTATTCTATTGTAAACATTCATAGACCACAACTTTAGTTATAGATTTCATCCAAAGACAAAATGTAGAGACATCTCCGGGATTGGGCTCAGACATACCGCGAGACATACACTTACGACAATGTGAGGCCTGGACAAATTTGGCTTCAACGTCGACAACGTTGTCAGCTGTACCGAGAGGTGAGGGCTGGACAGGTTTGCCAAGAATCTTCGTCCAAAACTTGCAGAATGAACTCAAATTCAATTCAAAAAGATCAATTCCTGAACTGTTTCCGTGGCAAAAGGATTCCTGAACGATGATGCTCACAAGAGACATCACAAGCGATGAAAACACCTCAGAAGCTAGTGGCGCCCAGATAGTGGATTTATGCCTGTCAGACAAAGCTTGCTGGGACTTCCAAGCACCAGCTTTGCTTGCAGTTCCAACGTATGTATGGAAGGTATACCCAAGGCATCCCAAGGCTGAATGACCACCACCAAAGAAGGTCGATTTGTACGAATTGTCCCCGCTATCATGAGATCTTTTTCCTGACGGTGTCCCGTGTTCTACCACCTCAGTTGACACCGATTCAGACTCAAACTGCTGCGAGTCATCTATTTCATTGATTTTAAAGATTTTTAACGCTGTACGAAACGGGACAAAGATTAAGATCCGAGAGACTTTGCGTCAAGGGATAGGGAGAGCTTGAGTGGCATGAAAAGAAGGCTGCAGGCTCTCATTGATTTCGTTCAGGTGCCTCTCCGGTGAGAAGGGCGCGCTGCAGGGTGGCCTAGCATCTCTGAAATTTGAAGTCAGCTGAAGTAATTTGTCTTTGAAGACCAGCCTTTACATGACTTTTTGTCGCAAGCCATTGGTTTTTTCGAGCTTTTCCGAGGTCCAACGGCAGCCAGGGCAAGAACTAGGCATTCTATCTCTTGTTGACTTAATGGCCGAGCCAGCTGTTGAACGAATCAACCGAAATCTGATTGCATTTGAACGGCTGGCTTGGACTTATTTTCCTTCGCACTTTTAAATGCAGACATTTTCCTCGCAATCAGCTCTTGTGTGACCTTCCAGTCTTGGATAATCGCAAAGTTTAAGATTGAAACAACAGTCTTGAGTTGCGAATGGAGATAGCAAACTTCACATATTTCATTTATCTCCACATGATTTCATGAATTTTCTGTTTCTCTGGAAGCTTAAGCAGGGTGCGCTGAAGCAGCTAACCGGCGGGCAAGCACCCAATTTTTCAACCCGCAGTGGTGGCTTCTGCGACCAAAACCTTTCCCAGACTGTTCCACAGCTCATTCCCATTGGACGTTATGTGGCAGCCGTGGTGAGAGGTGTCGTGAAAAAAAACAGATTCTTGCATCTCATTCATGCCGTCATGACGTTTTTGGGTGCATGTACACGATGGTCTATTGATGCTGATTTGGCTTTTGTGTGATTTCTTGTCATACAATCTGCTGGAAGCTACAAGATTTGAAGCAAATGCTTTTGCACTATTGGATGAGAAATGCCTTTCATGGCAGCATTTTGCTCCATTACATAGTAGCCTCCCAGTGCCTCTGTATTTCTTGCCATGCCAACCACTCGCTCCCAACGTGCTACCGCAGCAGTGGCTGCTGGTGCTGCTGCCACCATGTTGGTGCCTGCTTTCGTGGCACCGACAGTACCTTGGCTGCACAGTATGTGGCAGAGAATCGATCATAGCCAGCCTGCGTGAGATGGTTTGAATTTGGGTACATGTCTGTTTCAATGTTCCAATTTGAATGTTTCTGCGTCGAATCTGTGCCACCTTGATTTTTGCATTGTTCGAAAATCTGGCTAAGAAGCTGAATGTCGTGACCAGCGCCCCAGCACCGGTGGCGTCAGCTGCACCGACCAGCGCTGTCGGTGCAAGTGCCAGCGTGGTTGGTGCGGGTGCAGCGGCACTGGCAGCTGCAGCGACTGTTCGCCCATCCAAGCGATGTGCGAAGAAGGAGAAGGTCGTTCGTATGGCCACAGCAACTGAAGTTGATGTCGACACTGAGTGCATCAACGCCATCCGCTTCTTGGCAGTGGATGCAGTGAACAAGGCCAACAGTGGCCACCCTGGTGCTCCTATGGGTCAGGCACCTATCGGATACCTTCTCTTTGCAGAGGAGATGCAGTACAATCCTGAGGATCCAAAGTGGGTGAATCGTGACCGTTTTGTTCTTTCTTCTGGTCACGGTTGCATGCTCCAGTACTCTTTGCTGCATTTGGCTGGCTACAAGAGCGTCTCGATCGATGACATCAAGCAGTTCCGACAGTGGGGCTCCAAGACTCCCGGCCACCCAGAGAACTTCGAGACCGAGGGCATTGAAGTGCACCTTGGTCGCATGTTGAACCTTCAAAAAAGTGCCAGTTTTTAAATCCATTTATATGTTTGATCATATTTGATCATGTTCGATCATGTTTGATCAGTTTCAATTCCATGTTGATCTTGGCCTCTTTGTTTCAGAGTCTAAAGGGTATAAGCCCCGTGTGAGAAGATTTCTGCATAGGACCACCGGACCCCTTGGCATGGGTATCTCCAATGCGGTTGGCTTGGCGGCCGCTGAAGCCCACCTTGCAGCAGCGCCTTGTTTCGAGTTCAGGGACGCACATTTTCACTGGAACTTGGATTCAACTGATTCTCCAGGACTTGGAACCGCAGCACAAGAGCACAAAAAACTTGCCTCCGTAAGGCCGTAAGGTTTGATTGATTCCCTAAGTTCTCTGAAGGCTGCATTTTTCAGATCGGTGGCCTTTCGATTAGGTTTACAACAAACCTGGCATGGAGCTGATCGACCACTACACCTACACCATTGCAGGCAGAAAACATATGCGAACATGTGTTTCACTTGTTTCTTTACAAGGCATGTGTTTTCACGAGGTATATCCACACATTTCCGCATTGAGTTGTCACAAACGTCGAGTCATTCTTCCTTTCAAAAGTCCAGCCCAAACTGGGTGTGTACTTTTCGGACTGAAGCGGCTGCACGAACCTTCTATGACCTACTTGAACCTGTCCAATCGATTTTGACGTCACGATCGCATTTGAGTATCAGCGTGCACAGCCGAAGCCTTGTCACAAATTCTTGCAGGTGATGGATGCATGCAGGAGGGCATTTCTCACGAAGCTTGCGCATATGCTGGCCACTTGGGCCTGGGAAAGCTGATTGTTCCCTGGCAGCAACAAGCTGCACAAGCCTCCAAAACTGCAGAAAAGGTCAATTCTACCGAACCTGAACTCTTGCAACACTTTTTGAAGGGCTTGCTGTGACTCAGGCTTTCTACGATGACAACGGCATCACCATCGATGGACACACCGATCTCTCCTTCACTGAGGATGTCGGCAAGCGCTTTGAAGGCTATGGATGGCAGGTGCTTCCCAAATGTACCAAGACATGGTAGACTTTGTCGTGCTAAATGCGCTGTGTTGAACAAGACTGTCAAGATTGTGGAGATTCTATGTAAGAAGCTGGCATGCAGTCAAAGTGAAAGCTTTAAGTAGGGCAGATAGGAAATGGCTTTGATGAATGGGCACAAGACAACCACACACCCTATCTGCAAGAAGCGAAATCATTCCTTAACCTTTCCAACATCGACTTTTTAGAACTCACATTGACATTGCGAAGCATTTCGGTTGATCTCCGGATCAGCTGCCTTGCAGGTGCTGGAAGTGCCTGAGGGCAACACCGATGTGGATGCCATCCGCAAGGCCATCAAGGCGGGCTGGTGCAACTTGATTCCGACGATGCCGACCTTCCGTCACTTCTGTCACTTCTGTCGATGTTGACAGCGAACCCTTTGAAACTGTCGCAGGAGGCCAAGGCTTGCACTGACAAGCCAACTTTGATCAAGGCAGGGAGCAACCAGAAACTGTCACTAGGAAGGTGTTACGTGTGTTTACGTGTGCTTACCATTGTTTACCTCTCATGAATTGATGGGATGCAAACTCACACATCACCTCACTCTGATGATGTTTGACTAGTTTCGGGGACAGGTGAAGACCACTATCGGCTTCGGCTCTCCCAACAAGGTCTCGCTCTCAGCTGCATTCGGAAAGTTGGGGTTGGAAGGGGAAACGGGGTAGGAACGGAGCGAGAGTCTGGAAGGCACTGCAGCATGGCATGACCTCGAGAATGGACGGAGATGTACACAGAACTGAGCAGAACTGCGCGCTTGCTGAGGCTGACAGCCATGATGCCCATGGTGCACCCCTCGGTGCAGATGAGGCTGAGGCCGGGGTTTAACGGTTTTGCTGCCAGCTGCCAAGCTGTGATTTGAGAAATCTTCTGTGACTTGCCATGCGACTAGGCCACTCGCAAGCAGCTGGGCTGGAACTACGGAGAGTTCGAGGTGTATACCTGAAGCTGCCAAAATTTTTGTGCCAAGTTCTGGTGCCACTTTGTTGTTCAGTGGCTGCAATGGTTAAGCAAATTGCATGCACAAAATTGTGCCAGAAAGGATGAGACAAAGTTATCCTGTGAGGTGCCAGAGCAGGTGTATGACACCTTCAGCAAGCACGCAAAGGCAGGTGCTGAGAAGCAGGCAGCCTGGGAGAAGATGTGGAAGGCGCCCTGATTTGTTCACTTTCCAGCCTTGATCTCTTCCGTTACGCACCTTGAACTTCTTTGAGTGATTTTTTAGAGTCACCTTGAGTGAGATGAGGCCGAAAGGTATATTTTTTGGATGTCTGGATTTGAATTGCAGGAGTACCAGGAGAAGGAGCCTGAGCTCGCCGCGCAGTTCCAGCGCGCTGTGGTTGATCGCAAGCTGCCTGAGAACTGGGATGATGCCCTGCCTAAGGCCCAGAATCTGTTCCACTGGAGGCTTTTTTCTCGATTGATTTGATTGATTCTGCGCAATTTTGATTGATCCAACAGGATCTCCATTCAGGTGATCTCCAACGGTGGATTTCAGTTGTTTTAGTGAAGAAGGCACAAAATGCGTGCACAAACTTGCACGCTTCTGTGCGCAGGTTACCCCAGAGGACAAGGGCAAGGCAACACGTCTCCACTCTCAGGAGAAGAAGCTTGGGTTGGGAACGTAGGTTGTCATGTTGTTTACTAGACATGAAGCTTCCAAGATGAGCTTGTTCAAGATTCTGGTATAGGAACAGGAACCTTCTCTCATTTAGCTATAGCAGCTATGGTCCGCACAAGTGCAGAAGTTTCACAAGTTGAAAGGAATTGTACATGACAGGACTGCCTCAACGCCATTGCCAACGTGCTGCCTGAGTTCATGGGTGGTTCCGCAGACTTGGCACCTTCCAACATGACCCTGCCCCTCAGACAAGAAGACTTTAAGATGTTTCATGTTGTGGACCATTACGAAAGTGCCACGTTGTATTTATTGATGTTGATGGTTTGTGGATCGTCGGAGTTCCCTTCACGACATTTAAACATGAGGCAGCAATGTGCTGTGTGTTGTGTGTTGATTGGACAGACAAAGAAGTTTTGCAAGAGGTGCAATTGGTGCTGAATCTGAGGATGAAGTGCACTGGTGACTTCTTGAAAGACAGCTATGCCGAGCGCAACATGCGCTTTGGCATCCGCGAGTTCGGCATGGGAGCAGTGGCCAATGCGCTCTCTCTTGACAAGACAGGCAGGAGTAAGGTCAATCGTTGAATTTCTGGCAGTCAATGTGTAGAGCATTGGCACTTTAACACGAGGTGTTGTTAGATGGATCTTGTTGTATGTTAAGTTTGGAAGAGCCAAGCATGAGGGCCCATGAGTCACGACATTTTTCATTTCTCCAAAGAAGGCTTTGGCCATTCAGTTCCGTTCCGCAGGCATGATCCCTTACTGCGCCACTTTCACTATCTTCACCGACTACATGCGTGGCGCCATTCGAATTGCCGCACTCTCCCAGGCAGGCACCATCTTCGTCACTACGCATGATTCCATTGCTGCAGCTTGTCTTAAACAGCCTTTTGCGGGTTGTTCTTAGTGTGTTGGGTCTTCACCACTTAGCTTAGTCCATATTGCAGATGCTGTGCAAAGACTACTAGTATGCAATTTATCTATGGTGGTCTGCAGGTGCTTCTGTCGCTACAGTAGGCCTTTTGCGAGCCCTTCGGTGCTTTTATTTTTTGGCACCTGTATATAGATGTCTTATTTTCTGGTCCTGTCTTTACCTTGAGCTTGGGGAGCTTTGGCGAATTCAGGTCGGAGAGGATGGCCCCACCCATCAGCCCATTGAGACCATTCCATCTCTGCGTCTCATCCCAGATCTCACCGTGATGCGCCCGGCTGATGGCAATGAGACCGCGGGTGCCTACAAGCACTTTGGTCAAAAAGATGTCAAAGGGATGTCACAGCGTGTCAAAACATGTCAAAACATGTCAAAGCATTTCTAAAGCATGTCAGAGCCATTTGTCTTCTTCCATCTTGTTTTGAGCAAGAATTGGATTCTGGTTTGGACTCAGACATCTGAAACATGTCCTTTTCAGGTATGCTGTGGAGAGATCGAAGAATGAGTCTCGACCCACCATGATGGCGTTCTCCCGACAAGCCGTGCCCAATCTGCCCAACTCCTCCATTGAAAACACCCTTAAGGGTTTGAAGCTCAGTGAACCTTAAGCACTACTTGCCTTTTCAGAGACACTCAAAATTGGACAGTCTTGCATTTGGGGTGAGGTTCCCTTGAAACAGAATGCAAGAGGGACATGTTTGTATCAGCTCAACCTAATCATTTTTTTTTTCTGAAAATCCGTAACTTGCAGCAGTTTTTTGGCGGCTCAAGATGGATTTTCAGATCAGTGTCTTCATTGTGTCATCGTCTCAAGTGCCATGAGATCCAAGTTTTGCAGCGAAGCATCCCTGGGTCTGCCAGAAAGCATCCAGAAATTGGTTGAATGGGAGCAGCTTGCGTACAGACGATTCGGGGCTGAATCTGAAGACTTGAGGCTGGAAATGTTTCTTCTTTTGATTGAGGATGAGCCAAATATCTTTGAAGAAGCAATTCACTTGATGCGCCAAGAAGCGTTTGAGACTGGCGATTCAGAGGATAGTGGCTATGAGGAGCACGACGGTGGCTATGGAGAAGACCTGGACGAGCAAGACCAACAGAATGATTTCTGCCTTGCTGTAAATCATGTGAGATCCTCCAAATCTTGTGCCTTTTTACGAGG
>CAMXCT020003312.1:86063-187385 GCA_947184155.2 Cladocopium goreaui
CCTTGTGCGGTACTACTGGTACCTCTTTCCTTCCCAGCTCTTTCAGGGGTGAGCAGATGGATTGGAAGAGATGCCATGTAAATTTTGCGGCATGCCTGGCCGTCGATACTAGGAACAACCTGAGAGCTACAAGAGCAAGCTGTTGCCTGCAGATGTGCCCAAGATGAGCGTGGAGGTAACTTGCCTACAGAGTGTTGGTCGGAACACGGTGTGGCAAACGTGTCTGGGTGCTTGCCCTGCTTGCCCTTTGGAGAGTTTCCGGCATAGTTTCTGAATCTGGCAGGCTGCATGCACTGCTGGCTGGGGTGAGTTTGTGAGGGCCTTGGTACAGAGAGCAAACAGCTGCCGAGCAACGCCACATCCTCTTCAAGTTTCTGGATCATCGCAGAAAGTTTGTTTTGACAAGTTTGACAAGGGTTGACAAATGACTTATCAAGAATTCACTTGGGTTCAAGGCTGATGCGTTTGTTGGAATCGATGTTTTCGGTGCCTCTGCGCCCGGCGGAACCTGTGGCTTGGATCAAAATCGACTTTGACTCGATAACTGCCCTACCCTAATTACCACTCTTGCATCATCTTCCGTCATCTTGCACAGTCATCTTGTGTCATATCGTGTCATATATTCATATCTTGCAGCATTTGACACTGCTTACCATTAGCTACTGGTCAAATGGTTTTAGTATGTTTTAGTCCAGACTAGCATGTGGGACCCATGCCGCCTGTGATATCAGAAATGATACATCGAAATATGACAATCTGACAATATGATATCCTCTCATTTGAGATCTGACACTTGCAAAATCGTAGAATATCTGATGTAACAGGAGCATACAGTATTCTATTGTAAACATTCATAGACCACAACTTTAGTTATAGATTTCATCCAAAGACAAGATGTAGAGACATCTCCGGGATTGGGCTCAGACATACCGCGAGACATACACTTACGACAATGTGAGGCCTGGACAAATTTGGCTTCAACGTCGACAACGTTGTCAGCTGTGCCGAGAGGTGAGGGCTGGACAGGTTTGCCAAGAATCTTCGTCCAAAACTTGCAGAATGAACTCAAATTCAATTCAAAAAGATCAATTCCTGAACTGTTTCCGTGGCAAAAGGATTCCTGAACGATGATGCTCACAAGAGACATCACAAGCGATGAAAACACCTCAGAAGCTAGTGGCGCCCAGATAGTGGATTTATGCCTGTCAGACAAAGCTTGCTGGGACTTCCAAGCACCAGCTTTGCTTGCAGTTCCAACGTATGTATGGAAGGTATACCCAAGGCATCCCAAGGCTGAATGACCACCACCAAAGAAGGTCGATTTGTACGAATTGTCCCCGCTATCCTGAGATCTTTTTCCTGACGGTGTCCCGTGTTCTACCGTCTCAGTTGACACCGATTCAGACTCAAACTGCTGCGAGTCATATATTTCAAAGATTTTAAAGATTTTCAACGCTGTACGAAACGGGACAAAGATTAAGATCCGAGAGACTTTGCGTCAAGGGACAGGGAGAGCTTGAGTGGCATGAAAAGAAGGCTGCAGGCTCTCATTGATTTCGTTCAGGTGCCTCTCCGGTGAGAAGGGCGCGCTGCAGGGTGGCCTAGCATCTCTGAAATTTGAAGTCAGCTGAAGTAATTTGTCTTTGAAGACCAGCCTTTACATGACTTTTTGTCGCAAGCCATTGGTTTTTTCGAGCTTTTCCGAGGTCCAACGGCAGCCAGGGCAAGAACTAGGCATTCTATCTCTTGTTGACTTAATGGCCGAGCCAGCTGTTGAACGAATCAACCGAAATCTGATTGCATTTGAACGGCTGGCTTGGACTTATTTTCCTTCGCACTTTTAAATGCAGACATTTTCCTCGCAATCAGCTCTTGTGTGACCTTCCAGTCTTGGATAATCGCAAAGTTTAAGATTGAAACAACAGTCTTGAGTTGCGAATGGAGATAGCAAACTTCACATATTTCATTTATCTCCACATGATTTCATGAATTTTCTGTTTCTCTGGAAGCTTAAGCAGGGTGCGCTGAAGCAGCTAACCGGCGGGCAAGCACCCAATTTTTCAACCCGCAGTGGTGGCTTCTGCGACCAAAACCTTTCCCAGACTGTTCCACAGCTCATTCCCATTGGACGTTATGTGGCAGCCGTGGTGAGAGGTGTCGTGAAAAAAACATGTTTCTTGCATCTCATTCATGCCGTCATGACGTTTTTGGGTGCATGTACGCGATGGTCTATTGATGCTGATTTGGCTTTTGTGTGATTTCTTGTCATACAATCTGCTGGAAGCTACAAGATTTGAAGCAAATGCTTTTGCACTATTGGATGAGAAATGCCTTTCATGGCAGCATTTTGCTCCATTACATAGTAGCCTCCCAGTGCCTCTGTATTTCTTGCCATGCCAACCACTCGCTCCCAACGTGCTACCGCAGCAGTGGCTGCTGGTGCTGCTGCCACCATGTTGGTGCCTGCTTTCGTGGCACCGACAGTACCTTGGCTGCACAGTATGTGGCAGAGAATCGATCATAGCCAGCCTGCGTGAGATGGTTTGAATTTGGGTACATGTCTGTTTCAATGTTCCAATTTGAATGTTTCTGCGTCGAATCTGTGCCACCTTGATTTTTGCATTGTTCGAAAATCTGGCTAAGAAGCTGAATGTCGTGACCAGCGCCCCAGCACCGGTGGCGTCAGCTGCACCGACCAGCGCTGTCGGTGCAAGTGCCAGCGTGGTTGGTGCGGGTGCAGCGGCACTGGCAGCTGCAGCGACTGTTCGCCCATCCAAGCGATGTGCGAAGAAGGAGAAGGTCGTTCGTATGGCCACAGCAACTGAAGTTGATGTCGACACTGAGTGCATCAACGCCATCCGCTTCTTGGCAGTGGATGCAGTGAACAAGGCCAACAGTGGCCACCCTGGTGCTCCTATGGGTCAGGCACCTATCGGATACCTTCTCTTTGCAGAGGAGATGCAGTACAATCCTGAGGATCCAAAGTGGGTGAATCGTGACCGTTTTGTTCTTTCTTCTGGTCACGGTTGCATGCTCCAGTACTCTTTGCTGCATTTGGCTGGCTACAAGAGTGTCTCGATCGATGACATCAAGCAGTTCCGACAGTGGGGCTCCAAGACTCCCGGTCACCCAGAGAACTTCGAGACCGAGGGCATTGAAGTGCACCTCGGTCGCATGTTAAACCCTCATATTTCATCATGTTCGATCAGTTTCAATTCCATGTTGATCTTGGCCTCTTTGTTTCAGAGTCTAAAGGGTATAAGCCCTGTGTGAGAAGATTTCTGCATAGGACCACCGGACCCCTTGGCATGGGTATCTCCAATGCGGTTGGCTTGGCGGCCGCTGAAGCCCACCTTGCAGCAGCGCCTTGTTTCGAGTTCAGGGACGCACATTTTCACTGGAACTTGGATTCAACTGATTTTTCAGGACTTGGAACCGCAGCACAAGAGCACAAAACTTGCCTCCATAAGGTTTGATTGATTCCCTAAGTTCTCTGAAGGCTGCATTTTTCAGATCGGTGGCCTTTCGATTAGGTTTACAACAAACCTGGCATGGAGCTGATCGACCACTACACCTACACCATTGCAGGCAGAAAACATGTGCGAACATGTGTTTCACTTGTTTCTTTAGAAGGCATGTGTTTTCACGAGGTATATCCACACATTTCCGCATTGAGTTGTCACAAACGTCGAGTCATTCTTCCTTTCAAAAGTCCAGCCCAAACTGGGTGTGTACTTTTCGGACTGAAGCGGCTGCACGAACCTTCTAGACATACTTGAACCTGTCCAATCGATTTTGACGTCACGATCGCATTTGAGTATCAGCGTGCACAGCCGAAGCCTTGTCACAAATTCTTGCAGGTGATGGATGCATGCAGGAGGGCATTTCTCACGAAGCTTGCGCATATGCTGGCCACTTGGGCCTGGGAAAGCTGATTGTTCCCTGGCAGCAACAAGCTGCACAAGCCTCCAAAACTGCAGAAAAGGTCAATTCTACCGAACCTGAACTCTTGCAACACTTTTGAAGGGCTTGCTGTGACTCAGGCTTTCTACGATGACAACGGCATCACCATCGATGGACACACCGATCTCTCCTTCACTGAGGATGTCGGCAAGCGCTTTGAGGGCTATGGATGGCAGGTGCTTCCCAAATGTACCAAGACATGGTAGAGTTTGTCGTGCTAAATGCGCTGTGCTGAAGACTGTCAAGATTGTGGAGATTCTCTGTAAGAAGCTGGCATGCAGTCACAGTCAAAGCTTTAGTAGGGCAGACAGGAAATGGCTTTGATGAATGGGCACAAGACAACCACACACCCAATCTGCAAGAAACGAAATCATTCCTTAACCTTTCCAACATCGGCTTTTTAGAACTCACATTGACATTGCGAAGCATTTCGGTTGATCTCCGGATCAGCTGCCTTGCAGGTGCTGGAAGTGCCTGAGGGCAACACCGATGTGGATGCCATCCGCAAGGCCATCAAGGCGGGCTGGTGCAACTTGATTCCGACGATGCCGACCTTCCGTCACTTCTGTCACTTCTGTCGATGTTGACAGCGAACCCTTTGAAACTGTCGCAGGAGGCCAAGGCTTGCACTGACAAGCCAACTTTGATCAAGGCAGGGAGCAACCAGAAACTGTCACTAGGAAGGTGTTACGTGTGTTTACGTGTGCTTACCATTGTTTACCTCTCATTAATTGATGGGATGCAAACTCACACATCACCTCACTCTGATGATGTTTGACTAGTTTCGGGGACAGGTGAAGACCACTATCGGCTTCGGCTCTCCCAACAAGGTCTCGCTCTCAGCTGCATTTGGAAAGTTGGGGTTGGAAGGGGAAACGGGGTAGGAACGGAACGAGAGTCTGGAAGGCACTGCAGCATGGCATGACCTCGAGAATGGACGGAGATGTACACAGAACTGAGTAGAACTCCGCGCTTGCTGAGGCTGACAGCCATGATGCCCATGGTGCACCCCTCGGTGCAGATGAGGCTGAGGCCGGGGTTTAACGATTTTGCTGCCAGCTGCCAAGCTTTGATTTGAGAAATCTTCTGTGACTTGCCATGCGACTAGGCCACTCGCAAGCAGCTGGGCTGGAACTACGGAGAGTTCGAGGTGTATACCTGAAGCGGCCAAACTTTTTGTGCCAAGTTCTCGTGCAACGTTGTTGATCAGTGGCTGCAATGGTTAAGCAAATTGCATGCACAAAATTGTGCCAGAACGGATGAGACAAAGTTATCCTGTGAGGTGCCAGAGCAGGTGTATGACACCTTCAGCAAGCACGCAAAGGCAGGTGCTGAGAAGCAGGCAGCCTGGGAGAAGGTGTGGAAGGCGCCCTGATCTATTCACTTTCCAGCCCTGATCTCTTCCGTTACGCACCTTGAACTTCTTTGAGTAAATTCTAGAGTCACCTTGAGTGAGATGAGGCCGAAAGGTATGGTTTTTTGGATGTCTGGATTTGAATTGCAGGAGTACCAGGAGAAGGAGCCTGAGCTCGCCGCGCAGTTCAAGCGCGCTGTGGTTGATCGCAAGCTGCCTGAGAACTGGGATGATGCCCTGCCTAAGGCCCAGAATCTGTTCCACTAGAGTTTTTTTTCTCGATTGATTTGATTGATTCTGCGCAATTTTGATTGACAGTGGGCTTCATGTGATTCAATGAAGAAGGCACAAAATGCGTGCACAAACTTGCACGCTTCTGTGCGCAGGTTACCCCAGAGGACAAGGGCAAGGCAACACGTCTCCACTCTCAGGAGAAGAAGCTTGGGTTGGGAACGCAGGTTGTCATGTTGTTTACTAGACATGAAGTTTTCAAGATGAGCTTGTTGAAGATTCTGGTATAGGAACAGGAACCTTCTCTCATTTAGCTATAGCAGCTATGGTCCGCACAAATGCAGAAGTTTCACAAGTTGGAAGGAACCGGACATGACAGGACTGCCTCAACGCCATTGCCAACGTGCTGCCTGAGTTCATGGGTGGTTCCGCAGACTTGGCACCTTCCAACATGACCCTGCCCCTCAGACAAGAAGACTTTAAGATGTTTCATGTTGTGGACCATTATCAAAGTGCCACGGCGTATTCATTCACAACGTTTAAACATGAGGCAGCAATGCGCCGTGTGCTGATTGGAAAGACAAAGAGGTTTTGCAAGAGGTGCAATTGGTGCTGAATCTGAGGATGAAGTGCACTGGTGACTTCTTGAAAGACAGCTATGCCGAGCGCAACATGCGCTTTGGCATCCGCGAGTTCGGCATGGGAGCAGTGGCCAATGCGCTCTCTCTTGACAAGACAGGCAGGAGTAAGGTCAATCGTTGAATTTCTGGCAGTCAATGTGTAGAGCATTGGCACTTTAACACGAGGTGTTGTTAGATGGATCTTGTTGTATGTTAAGTTTGGAAGAGCCAAGCATGAGGGCCCATGAGTCACGACATTTTTCATTTCTCCAAAGAAGGCTTTGGCCATTCAGTTCCGTGCCGCAGGCATGATCCCTTACTGCGCCACTTTCACTATCTTCACCGACTACATGCGTGGCGCCATTCGAATTGCCGCACTCTCCCAGGCAGGCACCATCTTCGTCACTACGCATGATTCCATTGCTGCAGCTTGTCTTAAACAGCCTTTTGCGGGTTGTTCTTAGTGTGTTGGGTCTTCACCACTTAGCTTAGTCCATATTGCAGATTCTTTGCGAAGACTAACTAGCATGCAATGTATCTACGGTGTCCCCAAGTCTGCAGGTGCTTCTGTCGCTACAGTAGGCCTTTTGCGAACCCTTTTGTGCTTTTATTTTTTGGCAACTGTATTTAGATGTCTTATTTTCTGGTCCTGTCTTTACCTTGAGCTTGGGGAGCTTTGGCGAATTCAGGTCGGAGAGGATGGCCCCACCCATCAGCCCATTGAGACCATTCCATCTCTGCGTCTCATCCCAGATCTCACCGTGATGCGCCCGGCTGATGGCAATGAGACCGCGGGTGCCTACAAGCACTTTGGTCAAAAAGATGTCAAAGGGATGTCACAGCGTGTCAAAGCATGTCAAAACATGTCAAAGCATTTCTAAAGCATGTCAGAGCCATTTGTCTTCTTCCATCTTGTTTTGAGCAAGAATTGGATTCTGGTTTGGACTCAGACATCTGAAACATGGCCTTTTCAGGTATGCTGTGGAGAGATCGAAGAATGAGTCTCGACCCACCATGATGGCGTTCTCCCGACAAGCCGTGCCCAATCTGCCCAACTCCTCCGTTGAGAACACCCTGAAGGGCGTGAAGCTCAGGATTGACAGAATCGACAAATACCAACGAAATTTGGTGGTTCTTGATGGTTCGCCCGAAAAAGCTGACAGATCGCCCTCAAGGCGCTCATCACACGTCACGCGTCACGTAAGGTGCCTATGAGGTGATTGAGTGCGCTGATCCTGAGATCATTCTGAAACTTGGCATAGCAGGCATCTTTTTGGACTTTTCATGTCCTTTTCATGTCCTTACTGCAAAGTAAAAAGTTTCAGACACTGCTCACCAACTCCTTCCTAGATTATCTAGATAGACTGAGCATGAAATCGTGTCTGGGATGACCTCAATTTCTTGTTCATTGAGTCTGCCCAAGAGGCAATTATCACCTCTATTTCACCGGCTTGACGCCTTCAAGGATTGGCACCGGCTCGGAGGTTGGTCTCTGTGTGGATGCTGCCGAGAAGCTGGACAAGAAGGCGCTGCGGAATCCCGGGAGATACGTCAATCGCCAATCTAACACAGCTTGGAGGACTTTTACTGATGCCTCAACTGATCGCACGCGTTAAGTGATGCAGTCGAAACACAAGCAAGAAAGCAGAAATTGATAGGAGAACATAGGAGAACTAGGAACGAACTGTCTTCAAGCTTCACGATATTCAACGATCAAGCTTAACGGCTACAGCTTTTTAAGCTGCAGCATAGGCTCTTTCCTGCATTTCTCGTGGCTGGATTGAGCTGATTGCACGGATTCTTTTTCATTCCCTCAGGCTCTGCTAAGTTGTTTTCTAAATCAACAAAGGACGAGATGCAGCATCCGCAGCATCCTGATCACACTCAGTCTTCATCGTGACAGTAACAGTCATTTTGTGACTGTTACTACCAGTAGTACCGCACAAGGTGGTGGCGGAAGTTTCAAAGATAGGAAACTACAGAAGAGGTGAGTTGTTGTGATGCATTGATGGCAGAGCGAATCCACTCATGGACCGAAAGGTGGTTGGAGTTGTGCTTTTTGGAGTGGTTGCAGTGGCCACCTCACCACAACTGCTGAATGTAGTGTGGTGTGGTGTGGTGTAGTTTGTAGTTGTAGGTGTAGTTGCAGTTACAGTTGCAGTTGTAGTGTAGAGTAGTGTAGTGTAGTGGTAGTTGCAGTTGTGGTTGTAGTTGTAGTGCAGTTGTAGTTGTAGTAGTTGTAGTTGTAGTTGTAGTTGCGGTGTAGTGTAGTGGTAGTTGTAATTGTAGTTGTAGTTCTAGTGTGGTTGTAGTTGTAGTTGTAGTGGTAGCTGTAGTTGTAGTTGTGGTGGTAGTGGTAGTGGTAGTGGTAGTATTAGTGGTAGTGGTAGTTGTAGTTGTAGCTGTGGTGGTAGTGGTAGTTGTAGTTGTAGTGTAGTGTAGATGTAGTGGTAGTTGTAGTTGTAGTTGTAGTGGAGTTGAAGTGGAAGTGGAAGTTGTAGTGTAGTGGTAGTTGTATTTGTATTTGCAGTTGTAGTTGTAATGTAGCGTAGCTGTGGTTGTAGTTGTTTTTCTATCTATTTGTTTATCTCTCTATCTGTCTATCTATGTGTCTATCTATCCATCTCTCTGTCTATTTGTCTTTCTATCTATCTATCTACCTGTCTGTCTATCGATCTATCTATCTATCCATCCATCCATCCATCTATCTATCTGTCTATCTGCATGCTTGAAAACGCAGCTATTTTGCGAGACTTCCTCAGTTTTTGAACTTGGCAGCATCAAAAACGCAGCAATTCTGCAAGACTTCATCAATTTTTGAACTTGGCAATGTCAAAAACGAAGCGATTCTGTGAGACTTCCTCAATTTTTGAACTTAACAAAAATGCTGCAAGTCTGCGAAACGTCCTTCAAAAATGGGAAGTTGAGTGCAGAGCTGACGGCGTCGTGCCAATGCGTTTTGCGATTTTTTCATTCCATCTGTCTAAAGTACTGCGCCTGCCACGAAAAAGCGAGGCCTGGTCATACGAAGTGCTGCGCCCGCAAAACCATCTTAGCAAACCTGAAGATCCGATGCTCCAAAATGCAACCATTCTAAGGAAATCAGCGCCCGGACCTCCTAACATCTCTGATGAACATGTCTCTTGTACTGCGCCTGCCACGCGAAATGCATCTTTGCAGATCTTCTTCAAATATCCCACGCCTGCCATCGTTTTCGGAAATGCCACAAAACTGTCACATTTTGCTCACTTTTGGCAAGGTGCAGAATCCCTTGCGCCTGCCATGCAAAACCATTTCTGAACCTGCAAATGTGGTCCGAGCATGTGGCGTTTTTAACATTTTGACTTGGAAATGTGCTTCGCGCCACAACAGCGTGCATGTTTTCGACATCTCAACTTCCAAAAGTGCTCCGAGCATGGTGAGCGGCATACACTTTTTAACATCTCAACTTCCAAAAGTGCTCCGAACCCGTCAGTTTTTTACACTTTTGATTTCGAAATGTGCTTCGCCCCGCAATGGCGTGCGCTTTTTCGACCTCTCAACTTCCTTAAAGTGCTCCGAAGCTGAGGTGTTTTGTGCATGTTGACTTCGACATGTGCTTGGCGCCACAACGGCGCGCAAAATTGTCATTTTCTCATTTGGCCAGATGGCTCCGCGCCCGCCGCTTTAGCGAGCCTACTTTCCGACCCTCCGGGGGCATAAATCATTGGAAAAACGCAGTGAACCGCGACTTTCTACCTTTTCGCGGCACCTTCATCTTCTTTCTTCTGACTCTTTCTCTTCTCTGATCTTCTCTCTTCTTCTCTTCTCTGACTCTTCCCACCTCTGCTTTTCTGTCTGTCCATATTGTCGGAAGTTTGACTTTAAACTTCCTTCGGGCATCGTCATCATGCTTCTATTTTACGTGATGGCCATCACGACATACGTCATCAACTTCAGGTTCCAACCTTATTTTACACTTCTGTGGTCACAGTCATGATTAGGATTGTGATAAAGTATGATCATGATCGTTATCGTCATCATCACAAAACACCAACCGTCCATTCAGTACATTTTGTACCCTTTTGCCAGCATTAGGGCCATTTTCATCACCGTCATCGTCACTGTTTTTTCACCAATATAAATCGTGTGGAGATGAAAACATGGGCAGATCTCTCATGAACGTGATGGCATTAGCCCCACGGATTCGCGCACCTGGGTTACCTGTCTTTGTGCCTTCGTGGCCTCTTTCAAAACCTCTTCGTTTTGCTTCATTAAAAATACTTTGAGATTAGAACTGGATCTTCTGGAGAGAACTATGCCGGATATAGGGCCCGTAGACAAAAGGCCGTTGAACTGTTTTTTTCACATCACGGAGAGTGCCAGGTCCGCGTAGTCCAGAGCTTGGACGAGTTTGGTATAGTTTGGTATTGGCACATGCTTCAAATCCCGGTCAAATCCAGGTCACCAGAGTTCAAATGTTTCGATCATGTTCGATCAGTTTGCAAATTTCACACCTCTTGACACCTTCTGACACTTTGAACTTGATCATCCCATGGCATGGCCAACTTGGCCAAGGTGTCCATGCCATCGTGCGAAGTCTTCAGGGCAGCTTGGCACTGCTGTACAAACTGCTTTACAAACTGTTTTTTGTCAAAGGACAGGATGTCAAAGGATGTCAAAAGGGATTTCAGGGCATTTCAGGGTTGCGTTGGGTCCTTGGAATTTTCGATCCGTGTCCTAAGGCACAGCCAGACAGCTACAAGTCTGAGTTGCTGCCGGCAGATGTCCCCAAGATGAGCGTCGAGGCAGTGACATGAAACTGAACGAGAAACCACTGCATGTTTTCCAACCAGCACATGCACATTATGGAAACTTTACACAGTTTTCAGCCTCACAGGCCGCCTGCACTTCCGGCTGGGGTGAGTTCGTGGGGAGCTTTTGAATAGCAAATGCCAAGTCTGACAGGGATAGGTTGGTAGGACAATCCTTGAATTCATTGAAGATCAGATAGAACTCAGATTGAACATCAGAATACATCAGATAGATTTCGCAGATTGACAGATGATTCAGATGATAGAAATTGACAGATGGATTTTCCGATGGCTGAGGCAGATGCCTTCGTTGGCATCGATGTCTTCGGCGCCTCTGCGCCAGGTGGCACTTGCAACTCGGCAGAGTGGAATGATTCGGGAGCAAAGAAGATGTTGTCATTTTTCCAAAGGAATTCGAGCGGATAGCTTAGATATATTCATATATCTTCATATATCTTCATATATCTTCTATTGTTGTCATGAAAGCAAGTGAAAAGACATATACAATAAATAATAATATTCACTATTTGTGATGTTTTTGACAGTCTTTTGACAGTCTTTGATATCTTGGATTGGTCATGATTGGCCAGTTTCCTACTGGTTCCTACTGGATCACTGTACCGACTGCTAAGGCTTGGACAAGTTCGGCTTCAACGTCGACAACGTCACCAGCTGCGCAGAAAGGTGCGGATGGTATCGACCGTAGCCAGATCCCTCTGATCGATCGTGACACAAGACACTTCAGTATACGCTTCAGTATACACAAGTCACATCAAGTCACACTGAACCAAAGACACAACACGATTAGGATGTGGCATTGACCAAACAGCGTGTCGGTCTTTTTCACAAGTCCAGCCTCTAAAGCACAGATCACTTTACAAGCCTGCTATTTGCTATTTCAGACTTTCCTCCATCGTGACTTTTCCTTTGAATACTCTAAAAGACTCTAAAACTATCCTACAATCCTGTTTGATACTTGTTCCATCTTGTTCCATCTTGTTCCCCGGCAAGGCTTTTGCGTCTCTCTCTTACTTGTCTGGTACAGTCCCTGTAGATCCCTGTAGTGTTTAAGTCCTGTCTCCCACGCGACACCAGCTGATCAGCTGCCTTCCGATCTGCCGTCGTCGTGGCAGGTGTCTCTCTGGCGAGAGAGGAGTGCTGCTCAAACCTCAGATGACCTCAGGGATCTGAGACTGTGTCGTCCAGTCGCCAGCTGAGCGCTGCTTTCGTGCGATTGCCAAGGTCCAACGGAAGCCAAGGAAAGCACTGAGCTATGGCAGCTATGGGGCAATGGGCAACACATTTTCTGATATCTTCTGATATCTCTTTATCACTCTGGCCAGGGCCACTCTGGATTGCAAAATGAAGCAAACAAATACATGTATGACTGTATGAGCACATTAATATAAATATATATATATATATTTGTAGATTTCCTTCGATAAAAACCTCTCTGTTTGCAATGTGCTTAACACCAATGTTTGAAGTGCAGAGAAGTCTGGCCTGAGCATCGAATAATTTCCTTCGTTTTTCAAAGCAGACGAGTCTTTCTTTAAATTAGGCCGTTTTGATCTCACATAGCTGAGATTCCGGTGAGCATTTAATTCATTTGGCCATGCAAGTGGTCACTTAAAATATCGTAACAACGGGAAGGCACATCACTGTCACATCACAAACCAAACCACCACAGAATTACAACAGGGCCCCACTCACTACGTCGAGGCTTGAGATCAAGGTCTCCATTTCTCCAGCATCAGTAGGAAATAGCCATTGAAATCGCGCCAAGAAAAAGGTAGTGTCGGGCTTCAGCATGGGAATCTTCTATTCATCAGGATCTAATTCCTGCAAATTCATGGTGTCAAGCTGCTTGCTGATGCTTGTTGAGGTGTGGAAACATGTGGAAGCAAATGAAGAACAGGAACACATGAGGAACACATGAGGAAAGGAGTCAGCACGAATCGGACACTCCGCCAAGCTCAGATCTGGGTGGACCGGCGGCGCGGCGGCGCGGCGGCGCGGCGGCGCGGCTTGCCGTCGCCATGTCGGTCAGGAGCTCAGTCTGGTCTCGACGTTTCGACATTTGAACCTTGGAGGAGATGTGTCTCTTAGAGCCACAGCTTTCAAATGCTGAAACAAATGCTTTCAGATCTTAGATTCTCAGTCTCTGATCTACTCACATGGACTTGCGAATGTCATGTAATATGTGGATGATGTGGATTTACAATGGGTTTACATGTTGACGTCATTGACGTCATTGATGTTGTGAAGATTTTGGCAGCAGATTGCAGGGTTCTTCCCTAACGATGCTTGGGCCGCAGCAGCCAAAGATGATGGAGGCTGCCTACAAAGCGCAGGGCTCCCAGCGATCACCGAACAAGCTACACTGAGAGTTGACTGTTGCGGTGGAGAAAACTTCAACGAGTAATAGATAATAATTGTTAAAGTTAAAACCCATACTTCTGTAACTTCTGTACTTTTAGTTTTTTTCTTTTTCAGAGACTTTTTAAGGATACGTTGATTTTTTCAGATGGGCATGAGCTTCGGTTGTTGAAGTCTCAGGCTGATGGCGCACAAAGTGGGAGAGCACGATGGCAATACGCTTGCATCCCAGCAAGAGCACTTCTTTCCAGACACTTTGTGCGATGCGAGTGTTGGACTCTGTGCATGATAGATCCATGCCATGTGGGATTTTGTGCATTGAAATCGTTGCAGAATGTGAATGGATGTCAATGGATGTCAATGGATGTCAATCTTGTTCATGGCTTGTAAAGTCGGTGTATCGCATATTGGCTCAGACCGGATCGGGGGCATCACTAATTTTTTGGGGCGAAAATTCTATGGCGACCAACGACGACGCCGGGAAGATCTTTGTGGGTGGCCTCCCCAAGAGTTGTGCACAGGAATCCTTGAAGATTTGGGCGGAGCAATATGGTGAGGTGTCCAATGTGGAGGTGAAGGTTGATCCCATGGGTGTCTCTAGAGGCTTTGGCTTTGTGACCTTCTTTGATCCTTCGGTCGCTCAATCAATTGTCGCCAACAAAGACAACAACATGATGGATGGCAAGTGGATAGATTGCAAGATGGCAATGCCTCCGGGGACCGCCCCTCCAGCAGGGAAAGGAGGCAAAGGAGCAATTGACCCCAGCAATCCAAAGATTTTTGTCGGAGCCTTGCCGAAGAGTGCCACGGAAGAATCCGTGTCAATGTTCTTCTCAGCCTTTGGTAATGTCACAGAAGTCGTAGTGAAAATGGCCGAAGATGGCCAGTGCAAAGGCTTTGCCTTTGTCACCTTTGAAGACGCCACATCCGCAAAGTCTGTCCTTGACAACTATGACAACAACATGTTAGATGGCAAATGGATTGATTGCAAACCAATTGTTGCCAACAAGGGCAAAGACAAAGGCTTTGGAAAGGGCGACTTTGGAAAAGGTGGCTTCAGCAAAGGTTTTGGAGGTGGTGGCTTTGGCGGCGGTTTTGGCAAAGGCTTCAATGGTGGCTATGGAGGCGGTGGCTGCGGTGGCTATGGAGGCGGTGGCTGCGCTGGAGGCTATGGAGGCAGGGTTCTGTCCGTTCGGTCTCACGACGAAATAGGGTTGTTAATTACGAAGCATTACGAAGCTGTATACTTAAATGTTGGGTCCTTAAATGTCCTTAACCTCCCAGTTGGGTTTTTAACCTCCCCATTGGGTCCTTAACCTCTCAGTTTGATGCTTAGCCTTCCATGAAAGGTTAATGGCTATAATTTGGAAGAATTACAATGAAGCAACAAGAACAATGAAAAGCATATTCCAATCAGTGGATGCTCACCATCAATCATCATGGCTCCGTAGGAGTCGGCTTTCGTTCTTAGCAATTTTTCTTTTTGCTATCGACAAATTTTCCACTCCTATGGAGGTGGCTGTGGCTATGGTGGTGGTGGCTGCGGAGGTGGAGGTTGTGGCGGTTGTGGCTACGGAGGATGTGGTGGTGGCTACGGCGGCAAGGGTGGCTGTGGCTATGGAGGTGGCAAAGCCCCAGCCTATGGCGCTGCACCAGCCATTGGTGGCTATGGAGGCTACAGCAAGGGCAAGGGCAAGGGCCCGTATTGAGCCCGCAACGAATCCGCAACGAGCTCGACGCTCATAGGCTGTTTCACAAGGTGAGGGATTGGACCTCTTATATTCCATCTATATGCACCTATATGCACCTCCAGTGTGAGAGCTTGGCAGAGACTCAAGCAGTGAAGGCTAAATGTCGGTGATTTTGGTCAAATGCAGACGCAAAAAAGGCTTGTTTCGTTCATCATGCAGAGTTTGCATCATGCCATGAGACGTTGGGTTTGATGCAACATTGAATGGCAGTCAAGACAATTTGCTAGTGCTGAACATGCCTTTCACCCAGGTGCTGGCCAGTGGAGTGGTTCCCAGAGCCCCTACCAACGGAGAATGCTTCAGGGAGTTCCATTTACTATCGACTGCAGTTCCTTGGCGCAGACGATTTCGTTTTTTCGCCAAAGTCGTGCCGATTTTGACCTAGGACTGCGGGCGATCCACTCGGCTGCATGGTGGGGCCCCGATGACATCAGAGAAGAGGCAGATCGGGCAGACCGGGCAGACCGCTGATGCCGCGATGCTCAGGAAGGACAGTGGCCGCCAGCAGACCTGTCTCAGCCACAAGGAGAAGACGTGGGGCAACTCAGACCCCGGGCTCATTCTTCCGCCCATTTCTTGCTGGGTTTACAACATGGTTGGCTCAAGGGTGCTTTTGTCCACTGGTTTCTGAGTGTAAGCACGAACCAAAACATTACTTTAAGATACTTTAAGTTGAATGTAAGTAGGCACCATATTGAGAGGATTTCTTTGCATCGGCTGTATCGGTTGCCTCGACCGTTCGAGGTCTTGGTATTTTCTGATGGCTATGGCTACTGCAAAGACATTCTGCAGCAGGCGTTGATCGTGTCGATGGGCCCAAAGTTTAAGGGAAGAAGAAATGAAGAAACGTGCTGTCTTCACTTGATATACGTGATGTGTGTATCTACACAACCTGTATATATATATATAATATAATTATATATATATATATTGCGTAATTATGTATGATATAGGTATGACATTTGTAACTCATAATGTGTTTAGTCTTCGATGTTGTGACAGGCGCCTCCAGGCCGCATTGGCTCAAAGAGTGTGAAGGCCCCAGTGTGAATTGCCGCACTGGCACTGGGCCTTAACTGCCTTAACTGCCTTAACTATGTCGGTATAGTTTGAAACTTTGGAACTGATTTGCGACTCTAAGAGGGAGAAGGGACGCAAATCGAGTCCATTCGAAGTCCATTTTGAGGTCCAGACAAAGCCAGCAGACAAGTACACAGAGAAAGAGGCGAACTGATGCTCTCTTTTTGCTCCCCCTTCTTATTTCGTTGTTTTCATTTGTTACCAAGAATTTACGAAATCCCTTACCATCCCTCTTGTGCCTCTTTGACTCAGATGTCGTCACAGTTCTGTTTTTCCGTTTCGTCCTGGCGGCTCTGCGATTCAGGTGCAGAAGCTCGTAGGCAGCCAGTCATGGGATTTGATTATCTTCGCGGCTCAGCGGAATTTCCCGGCGGGCAGTTGAAGTTGTACAATTGACACGGGGGTTTCCCATCCATGGGAATCCATGGGAATCCATGGGAATCCATGGGAATCCATGGGAATCCATGGGAATCCCAAATCCCAAAATGGGGACACTTTGCCGAAACTGAGGGGCTCGGCATCGATTTGCCTGAGAGCTCAGACCTCGCAGACGTGCACAAGCAGCAGGTGCGCAGGAAGTAGGAAGCTCCAGGATTCGCAAAGTGAAAGCATCAATTTTGGCACAGTGATTGGAGAATCTGTGGAGAAGCAATTCTTACCTGCCATGAATCTTCTTGCTTCTTCAGTCTGAGTTTTGACAGGTTCTTCCATACATGGTCACAAAATCTAAGATGTCTAGCAATCAGTCTAGCTCGATTCTTCCCGGTCCAGGATGCTGTGATGAAGCCAAACTGTCATGTTTGTGGGAAGTTTGTCGGAATTATCATCGCTGAAGCTATTGGATTTGGATGGATTTGGATCATGTTCGATTTTTGTGCCAGAACGCTGCACGGATGCACCAACGCACGGACGCACGTGCCAGGGTCTTTCTGGCCCTCTTGAAGAAGTTGGGTGATGATGCCTCCAGATGTAAGAGGCAGAGACTCCAATCAGACAGAGCCGTGGTTCCCACTATGTCTAGTAACATCTAGTCACTAGTCTTTGATCATCTTTGATCTAGTAACATCTAGTAACTATGTAGCATTATGTAGCAAATGGATGCAAGTGGAAGATGCTTGTGTCGTTTTCCGCGTTTTTTCGGTTCATCTCCATGGTGAAGGCTATGCGTCCTCACCGTGGACTGCTTTGCAGAAGAAAGGGAGATCCACGAGGTGAAAGCGCGTTTGCTGGATATTTCAATAGATTATTAAATTTATTAAATGTATTAATATTAAGTATTAATGATATTAATATGGATTAATGATTATTGCAACGTGTTCATTACGATGACCAAGACATAGCAAGATGATCCAAGACTCGATGTTTGTCAGGAGTTGGGTCTCAGTCTCATCACCAACGCTTGCCTCTTCGGTGCTTGCAATACTGCAAGGTGCGCAGCTATGGCTTTCAAGTTTTCGCCACTGAGATGAGTGTAGACAGTATGGAGATCTATGCTATCGAGATATATCGAGTATATCAAGGGCCATTCCTTCATAGCCATGCTCCTTGCATTTCAGGGTTCCTCAACGTGTCACGTGCCAGGACAGAGGTGCCTTGCAGGCTGCTCAAAGTCGAACCGATTGAATCGAAGAGAATTTGGTCAAAAATCATTAAATCGGCGTTTTTTTTACTTTGTCAAAATTTCGTGGACCAAAATCGTTCGGAATTTAGGTCCTATTCAGTACATCGACACCGAATGGGCTTTGAGGACGACATTCTGACATTCTGACAGCCCTGACATTCTGATCACCGAAAGCCCTGCGGCACTCGGTTTGCTGTGCGGGCAGGAAGGAGAATCTCCCATACTTGGTGGCTGAGATCTTCCGACATGCATCTTTCGGCCACCCAGATGCACCATTCTTTCCGAGATGCAGTTGCATACTTGTCGTATTTAAGTCCTTTCCACTAAAGTTTCCACTGTAAACTCAACATATCTCAACATATCTCAACATCCACTTAGTGAAACATCCCCAATTCCAGGTCAATGGATGGTCAATGGATTGTGTTTTTAGGCTACCACTGGAGGTAGGTAGAAATGGCACTGGATTCACCATGGATTTCTGGCTGTTTTTAGGTCACAACTCTGTGCGGATCCTGAACAAGGGCAGATATGTGACAGGGCCTTGGACAACCTGGCGCGTCGTGATAAAGTGAAAAAAACAAGTTTCCGAAAAAGTTTGGTTTTGTCCAGAAATGGAATATACATGAATATACATGCAGTACTAAAAAAATTATGGCCATTTTCATGGGGCAAAAAAAATGAGGTCTCGACATGTTTCAAGCGGATTTTGGATCCCTGTTTGATGTCGGAGGTTGAGGCAGATGTCCTGCAAGCCTTACATGCGACGCCCTGTATGGCAGCTGCCAGAGGCGAGGCTTTTCTGCTTCCAATCCAGCGGTAAATCATGGTAAATCGTGCTAAATCATGATAAATCCATAAATCCAGCAATACTCATGCAATACTATACCATGGATAAATGCATATTTTCCTCATATTTTCTCATATTTTCCATGCATATTTATTCCATACAATGGCCATGTAAAATGGGAGTATTGCTCCATTTTCAGAGCCAACAGAAGTGGCGAGGATGGAGTCATTGCCATCTCTGGTGGCAACGGCGCCTTGGGGTTGGTCATGGGCCTGTGGTTGCTACGAACGGCCTGGGATCCAATGGCAACAGGACCCCAGGGAGAAGATATCGAAGATACATTAAGATACCAAATAAAGATGTTCAAACGTTACATTTTCTCAATGGGCAACATGATCTGTTCTGCTTGTTTTGCTCTTTTAGGATGTTCACTAGTGTGCCAGCCTGAGGCCCAAAAGCAGGGTGGCAAGAAGTTCAGCATCAAATTTCTGTCAAGGCGAATCGAAGAGTCGAAGAGTCCAAGAGTCCAAGAGTCGAATCTACGCTGTTCACGATGGGTGCTTCGCGATCCATGGTTCAACATTTCCACACCAAAGTTGGATCTGGATTAGGCAGACTTCGGGGGTGCATGGATTGTTTCGAGGTCAATGAAGATCAGTGACCAAAATATGCCGAACTGGAAGGACGGCCTCTGAGTTGAACTGGTCTCTTCATGTTTCTTGCTTTGCTGAAATGTCTTTGAGATGCGAAAAAAACATGTTGTGTCTGATTTGTGCTGCGTGCATGATCCCTTGGTGCTCGAGGAAGTGCAGAGCTTGGCAGAGAGCCTCGGCATTCATGTCGAACAAGCCAAGTGCGATGTCAGCAAACAGGTGCCACTGGGTGCTTCTGGATGCCCAAAAAACTGAAGCGTGAATTATTGGGAGTGCTTCTGATTTCCATTTAGCTATCCATACTCCGTGCGAAGGAGTCTGTGGAGAGCTTCGTCCAGAGCGTCACACCAAACCTTACAGGTGTGCTGCTGTGTGTCATGATGTGTCATGTGTTTTCCATGCACTCTTTGACCGCTCTGTTTTGCTGGTGTGAATTCTCAGCAGTGCGCAGTGATTGATTTTCCTCTGTTCATGGCTAGACAGTTGCAGCTTCCCAGGTTTCATTCACTCAGCAGGTATTTTGCAGGACGGGTGTGCCGGATACGACATGATACGACAACCTATCTTGATCTATATATTCTATATTGTTAGCACCAGCAAAAATGGTCAGGATGCTATGCTGATCAACCAGACTTGGGAAAAGTTCGATGCGGTCTTCGAAGCCAAAAGCAGAGCGGCAGCTTTCTTGCATGACGCGCCTGAAACTGAGCTGACTTAGCTTTTGAGCTCCATGTCGTCCATGTCCATGAAATGCTGAAACGATCTTGATCTCAAGCGCTTCCCTGGGTGATGGTTTCTTTTTGTGGTTTCTGAATGTTTAGGTTGGAGAAGAATCAAAACCCAAAGCTGAAATTCCTGTGGTTATTCTCCTCCACGGCTGTCTGGCACTGAGGGGCATAGTTGACTTTCACAATTGCTGTGGCTTCTCTTCAAAATCTTCGATCTTGATGTAGACTTATGGACCGTGATGATTTCCGCATTTTATAGCAATTGATTTGCTCAGACCGGATCCAGCATGCCATCCCATGAGTACTGTAAGGACTGTAAGGACTGTAAGGCACTGTAAGGCGCATTCAGTTTGTGCAGGTTTATGGCAACATGGGTCAGCTCAACTACTCAGCTTCAAACTCCTGGCTGGATGCTCTCTCCCGACACCGAAATGCGTGAGGGGCTGAAAGGCTGAAAGGCTGAAAGGCCTTTCAAGGCTGAAGGCGACATTTTACAAGACATGTCAAGTACAATTATTACAATTCAAATGCGAAAAAAACATGTTGCAAAATGTCATGGCAAAACAATGTCAAAACAATGTCGAAAGATGTCAATGTGCTGTGCAGATCGCAGATCTCTGTGATTCGCGACGCTCCGAGATGCTCTGAGGCTTGGAAAGCCGTGCATGGCACCGCAGCAAGGAACCGAGATCTAAGATGATCTAAGATGATCTATGATCGAAGAAACAGGACAACGAATGACAACGAAACATAGAAGATGAACTAGAAATAGACACTTTTGATGAGAAAGGTTTTGCAGGAAATCCATGGAAATCCGGGAAAATCAGAGAGCATTTTGGGATTCTTAGTGCACATTTTGATGTATGCTACTGTATGTTGTGTTTTTTTTCTGCATATTTTTCTTCGGATTTCAACATCTGAGGTGGGGCGCCTGGGGTGAGGTGGGAATGGCTGCCAACTTGGACGATGCATCCCAGAGGCCATGGCGGTTTTATGTTTGCGTTGCGAAGTTGCGAAGATTGAATGTGTTGGAATAGTTGGAATGGCGGATGTTTGCAAATGTCTTTGCAACATTTTGCAAAGGTCTTTGCATTTTTTGCGACATTGGAAGTTTGGATTTGCCTTGAGTACCTGAGGCGCATGGCTATGAGCCCGATGCCACCCTTTACCAACGTCTTGGACTTGGGAATCTCCGCATGCTGCGTTTCACGTTCGAAAAAATGGTAACGAGTAACGACTGAAAATCATGGAAGATCGGCGACGAGCTGTGTGCAGGCCGAAGGCCTCTGGGGTCTGGAGTGTGGCCTGAGGAGTGCAGTTGATTCATCTTGATTCGTACTGATTCCCTACGATTCCCTTGTTTCAAGCCTTTCAAGCCCTGTTCCTTGATTTCTTCTTGATCCCATGTTCCCGGGTCGACTCGATTTGCAACTCGTCCCATTTTTGCTTCATTTTTGCTTCATCCCAGGACGGGCTTGCCGTATTTCAGTGTCTTCCGTATGAACGTTGACATCATGCCCCTTGCTTAAGACTCTTGCACCGGAGCTGTGATGAGCCAAAATATCCCATCCGAAATATCCGAAAGATCGCGGAAAACACCCAGGTTCGGCGTCATTCAGGGTGATGACCATCCCAGCCAATGTTATGGGTCGTTCCCTCAGCGGTGAAAGTCTTCAAACATGGAGAATTCGCAGAATTCGACGATGGTATGGAACTGTTCCAAACTCCTTCGCTTCATACTTTCTTCATCTTTCTTCTCTTTTTTTAAAACCTTGGGGCGATTCGACTCCCATGATGGCGACAAGTCCCAGGCGGAACTTCTCTTCACAAACGATTCCTCCACCTCCTGGTGATCCTTCGAAGAATCCCTACACAACGTCAAAAGCCGAGTCGATTTCAGAGATTTCGCTAATTTGCACTTTTTGCAGTTTGCACAGCCTTTTCCAATCGCACCGCATGGGTCAGAATTCCTTCCAGTTGCTCCAGTTGCGAAGGCTTGGATACGAGATGAGAAAAGGCCCCCCTGGCGAATTTCACCCGGAAGTGGACATTGTGTTCCTCCGCCATCCGGCGTTAGGGGTGCAAATCATGGTTCTGCATCACCTAGTGCTGCAGTTTCCATCAATTTCCAGCATCAGATGAACAGCTGGGTGATTGAAGATGTATCGTTGCAGAATTGTGTTGAAAGATGCCACAGAAAGATGCCACAGATGCTGAAAAGGTTTACTTACTGTAGTCTATTACATCTGTGGCAGGCATTGATTTGCATGATGGCCTCGTGTTCCAACGCCACTACCCGAAGATTGCCAATGCGGTCGGGATGTAGAGGCCCAGGGCGAGACATGAGAAGAAGACATGAGACATCATTAGACTTTCGAAGGTAATTTAGACATTTTTAGAATATTTCAAAACTACAGGAAGCACGGCTGTAGAGTGGATAGCAGTGTACTTGGCATTACTTGATTCCAGGATTCTGTCTGCGCAACAAGAAACAGTACCAATCCAAACCTGCCGTTGTCATTGATCATTCAAATGATTTCAAATGTCATTCGGTGATCATCTGCCAACTTGGTGTGTGACGTGAAGATATTGCAGTTCTCTGCGTCGTCCGCTTTGTCTCACTCGGAGCTCAGTAGGGTCTGACTAGAAGAGGGCCATTTCAATAGGCTCCTTTCGACATTCACAGGACCAGAATTTGGAGCTAGTTTTTTCCTCCAAATTTCGTGGGAAAATCCATATTTCAAATCTGCGCATGAGCCAAGCTGGTTCGCAATATCTCTTGTAAGTTTCTACCTGAGCTTCGAAATCACATGTCCCTCTTCCAAACGCGCACTCGGAGGAGATATGAAGAAAAAGGTGACCGACCGTCTAAAGCAATGCATGAAAGATCATGAAAGGAATTTGAAAACACGTTTTTCTTTTAGCCAGAGATTTCAATTTAAGGCCTGCACTCAAGCGCTATCCGAGTCGGAAGATCGTTTGCGGGAAGAGTTAAAACGACGTAGTTAAAACAGTGAAACCATGAAATCAATAGAAATCAATAGAAATCACTCAAAGTGCTTTCCCAGATGACATATCGACATATCAGTGACACAGTCCATGTCATGTCCCATGTCATCCCTCATGCATCCCGAGTCCAGCGTCCTACTAAACTCTAGTCCTGACATGTGTGATGGTCATTGATGGTCCTTGGTCCCCTTGAATCTCAGTCCTTGGAATTTACCCAGAAACTATCAGAAACAAGATGGATACATCCAGGAGAAAACAAACCTTCCACCCCCTAGCTTCTGACGATGCTGACGGAGTACGCGGCGCAATGAACAACGTTTTGTCTCTCTCACACACCCAGATTTCTCCAAATCATGTGGAGCAAAGTGTTTTTTTTCCAAAACTATGGACCAACATGGACCAACATGGACCAACGTTTCTCAATCAGCCGTCATTGGATCTATGGCTAACTGAAATCCACCTGCAGCTTTGGCCCAGGTGCCCTCATAGAGCGCCACAGAGCATACTTTATGTCAACATGTTCGTGCGCATCCCGAAGCATTCCTTGATGCAACGCATAGTTCGTTGCATTTCATTGCCATGTATCGAATTTCTAATAAACATCCACACCTCTGGTTGAGGATCTGGTATACCAATTGACTTTTTTAGGAGTCCAATGGTCGTCTGCCATGCCAGCGGAAGGCTACCGGGTACCGTTTTTGTCGTCACTGCACTGCAGGATGTTATTTTGTCGTTTTGTGTGTTCAAGGCTTGGTGGTGGGTGCTGTAGTCTACGCCCTTGAGAACCTCACTGTCACTCTGCACGGAATCAGATTGCAGGGGGGGAAGTTTTTGTCAAATGGATGGCAAAAACGGGGGGAGGTTCGCAGTTTGACTTTCCCTCCATTAAATTTGTAAGTTTGGGTGTCAAAGCTCTGCCACTTGTCAGAACGCGGAGTCAAACGGACCACAGAACACACCGGCTCGATTTCGCTGTCGGCTTTTCATCACCGGGCTCCTCAGTCGAGCCAGTCGAGCCGGAGCCAAGTTGTAAGTTTTCTGCGCAAAAGGAGAAAGCTGGTTGCTGTTTCGTACGCAAGATTTTCTGACTTGAATTGACATAGAAAGATTAGAAAGCCTGGAATTGGACGCCAACTTGATGACAGTTGCTTCATGCACTGCCTCCATTCGGGTGTAAAGCTCAGTTCGAAAACTTAAGTTATCAATTCACGTGGTGAGGTCAGTGAGGGCAACTGCAGCAAGGTGGTGGTCAGATGGGGTGCCAAGGGTGAAATCCTCGAGTTGCTCAAGGCGTCGATTTGACAGAAGTCTACTGAGTCTACTGAGTCTACTGAGTCACATGCACTGCGAATGCGGCGAATGATGCGGCGATTGCAGGATGCTCAGTACTTGGTGAACTTCCCAGAGACTGTCTTGGTGAGTCCACATTTGGCAGCTGCTTAGCCGGCTTAGCCTTGCTGCTAGCAGCTACAGGTAGAGATCACTCAGAGACTTCTTCGGTTTTTTCTTTGTCTTTTATCTCCAATATCTCCAACAGATTCCGAAAGTGGTTTGCAGCTGTACTTGCATCATCCTAACATATCTAAGCATGTTCATTGAGTCTTGCAAGTCTTGCATATGAAGGTGAAGTGATCTGGAAGTCACATCTAAGGTGTCTGAGGATCAAATCGCTTTAGAGCCGCCAGAGTTTCGGCAAGGTCAATGGGTGCAGCTTGCACGAGAGATCCAATTCAGGCGGGATGGAACATGATGGAACGAGATGGAACGAGGTCAAGTCCGGCATCGCTGCAATGAACAAATTGAACTAGACCAACTAGACAAAGGTGGGGCATATTATGAGGATATTATAGCGGCATATTGTGAGGGTATTGTGGGGGTCAGGAGCAAGCGAGTGATGCGTGACGGGCAGCCGGGTGTGGTGCGAGATCTTCGTGTGGACGTTGAGTCCGTGGTGCTGCGCTTGGCGCCGGTGGGCGCAGTCGACAGCTTTGATTTGAGCGCATCTTGGCACGGTGAGACACAGAGTTTGAGTTTTACACGTTGAAGAAACACAAATCAGCATCCAAGCGGTGCTATGTCGTTTGGCAGTTTGGATTCTCCTGGAAGCCCATTGCGATTCGAGGTCTCCCCTAGCGATTTGAAACCCATGCAGGGTCTCCCAGCGAACTACGTGAACGCTGGTGCCTGTTTGCTTCACGGCGGCTTCGTACCGGGCGACATGGTCTTCGCCTTGAAGGACATTGTGGTCCAGGTGCCTAGGTCTTGACGGTGACGGAGGGATTCTTTCGATGTCTTGGGTATCCTGGTTTTAAATCCATATTAATCCTCTACATTCTAATCCTAGTTCAGGGATCCAGCAACGAAAACAACTGACGCTTGAAACGTCACTGTCTACGGAGAAGTGTTACTTGTTTCTGCTGTGTTCCCTGACTGAGACGGAGAGTGGCACATCAGTGGCTGTGGGTTGTGGGGATGTTGGCAGCCTCGGCAGCAAGTGGCCACTGCAGTTGCCAAACACAACGACCAAGACGAGTCAAGACTTCCAAGATCAGGCATGGTGTTTGGCGATGCAATATCCGCAGAAGCAAGACAAAAAGGCTTGGCCATTGATTTTTTTCTGGCATTGAAAAAAAAATTGAAAGGCCAACACAGATGTAAGATGGTGACTGCTTCTGCCAGGGGAGCTTTTAATCCGTTTTGAAGCACGGCAAGACTTGGGAAACCCAGTCTACTTGAACGCGACTTTGGCTTCCATCAAGCTGCGCCAGAATAGAACATTTTACCCTCTGGTAATTTAACATAGCTATTGACAATGACCATTTATAGTGGATTTTCCCATTAAAAATGGTGATTTTCCATAGCTATGTTAAATTACCAGAGGGTATATCATTTTATGAACTTTATGAAGCTCTTGTTTCCACAATGTTTCCACACCGAGCCTTGAGCATCTTGAGCTGTGTCAAGGTGAACCCGAAATCTTTGAGTCGAAGCCCGCTGTTGGGAGCAGGGCGCCATGTGGAGCTGACCAAGCCTTTGCGCTTTGCAGATGGAACGGCACGGAACTTACGGAACTTGCGGAGACTGTTGTGGTTCAACTTGTGCTTCAACTTGTGCTTCAAATGTTCCAAAAAGAATTTGAAATTGAAACAGTGACAGTGGAGGTTGGAGTATATTCTTTTCATTTCTTTTCTCTTTGCCAAGTGTTGTAATCTGCACGGTTTGCAAATTCCCCCTCAAAACCCAAGTTTCGAGAGCGTGTGAAGCCAAGGTCATGGAGAGTGGTACAGTTGGAGTTGTGGTACAGAGCATCAATGATGGCTACGATGCCGACATTATCCAAGTTCTTGATGGTACAAAGGAGAATCCACATCCTGACATATCCTGACTACTTTGTAATATAGCAAGATAAATTGACCATCATAAATCGCATGTCAAGCTATGTGAGAAGTGCTAGAGACCGGAACTGGTTGTTTCTTTCATTTTCTTTCACTACTGAGCTCGTCGAACACCAGGAGCGCAGTTTCCAGCCAGTTGCAGATGCCTTCGTCATGGTCAAGGAGTCAAAGCTTGGAAAAGCTGAGCTTGAGGTCCACTGTAACCTGTGAATCTTTGCGACTTGCTTCCGCTGAGCTATTTTTGGCTTGAGCTGTCAGAGCTATCAGATTGAAATAGAAGGGTGCCCTTTGTATTTCTCTGCATCCCTGCACAGGCGCGATTACAGGAACTTGAGACTCTGGCAAAGATGAATGATGATGCTGGCAAGACTCGAAGGCTTCATGATGATTCATGTTGTGCGCAGTGAAAACACGGCATCTTTCCCTTTCAAGTTCGGCAGCCCGCCAGGAATGTGTCGATGCTGGATCAGAACCTGTGGGCCATTTGTGGCTTTGGCAGTGGTCTAAACATCTCATTCCTCACACACCAGTGCTTGGGCAGCACTGAGCCGGTGACTTCGGAGGTTTGGAAACGATACATATATCGACATGTCCTGACTGTGAAAACTTCCAAGATAATTTCAAATGTCGTTGTATCATCATTTATTATCATTTATCATCATTTATCACGTTCTTTTGACTGCAATTTGGAGAATGTTCCAAATTTTGCCAGTCGCAGGAAGATCAGCAGCTGAGGTCCAAATGGCCTCGCTTGGGGAGTTTGTCTGCGGACAGCAGGTGCCTTACGTTGAAGCCCGCGTCCCGCGAGGGCTTCGATGGCACGTTGGGGGGCGAGAGCACTGTGCCTTGGATATCCGATACGATCAACGGGATCCACGGGCACACAGAATGAACAAAGTTGAACAAGTACGAAATGACACATTGACTTGGACATATTGGATGAAAATTCATGAAATTCATGAAATTCGTGGAACATGTACGAACATCTTGGATGCACCGAAATGATGATGAAACCAAAATGGCTACTTGAAATGCGACTGGATACGACACTAACGGAATCTGGTGCATAAGGAACACATTTCCACTTATTGTATAAACATGAATCACACATAATCAAACATTGTAACATGTATAAAACATTATAAAACATGAAAATGGCCTGCAGACGACGAAGCTGTGCGCCTAAGGTGTGTTTCGACCACCAAGCATTGGTGACTGATGAAACACGAGTCGCGCCATATGCTGCGGCAATCCGTGGTGTTGCTGCGGGTCGGAAGGTGCTAGACATAGGCTGGTGGGAAAGCTTTGGGTATTGATGGATCAGCTTCATTAAAAAAATGTCAGCATCAGAGCAGATGGATTGTACCATAACTTTTACAATTATACGACATCCTGTTCCGATGCTTGTCTGCTCGTCATATTGGGATGTCATATGGGATGTCATATGGGAACCCATATATATATATATATAGATATATATATATATATAGATATATAGATGATGTCGTGTTTCAACCAAGGTGTTTCAACCAAGGTGTTCCCGGCCGATCTCGGCAGGCACTGGACCGGTGTGTTTCCTGGCCCGGCTCTGCCTTCGCGCCGGTGCCAGCGAGGCCGATGCGGCGGAGAGCTCTGACGCCTCGGTGCAACGGGCAGTGGAGTGCTTCAGGGCCGAGGCGCGGAGATAGCAACGAGGGTGGCTGGATGGATAGTGAGTGGAAGTGGAAGAGCTCAGAGGTAGTAACATGTAGTAACGAGTCAGAGAAATCAGAGAGGAATCAGAGGAGTCAGAGAAGTCAGGAATAGGTGTTCTGGTAGGGATTTGGAGACCGACAGAACACCCGGCTGCTTCAGGCCAAAGGCCACACCAGCGAACGCTTTTTGCCTGATTGGGCGATGCTGAAAGTTGCCTCTTTGGAGGAAGGCAGGGAATGGGCAGGGAGATATCAGATGATGTCAGATGATGTCTGCCAAAGAAAAACAAAGAGTCTCAATTCGTCAGTGACGTTTTGGAAAGTTGCTGAACCTTGCCTGAGGTGAAGAAGTGCATGTGACTGTGGAGAATGGCACGCATGGCACGAATGGCACGAATGGCACAGCGCAGAAATTGCGGCTTTTGCGGGGTCTCTCTACGGAGCTCCCATTGCCCAAAGGTGTGGGACGGACGATTTGGACGATTTGGAGCTGTGAAGCCGCTTATATCAGCCATATCAGCTGTCCAGCCAGGTTACAACATGCTGGTGCACGAGATCATGGGTCCCTTAGCTGCGCTTGCAGTGGTCTAAACGAAAATAAACACGGGAAAACCACCTTGGAGATACCTGTCCTGTTGTGCCAGGGAGGTTGCACTCAATCTCAGGTGACATGGCAGGCAATGAAGATGCTGCCCTTGTGCTTCATGATATACACGAACGAGGCGGAACCAAAACACATCAAAAAGCCACTGCATGCAGACATTTGCAGAGTTTTGCAGACTGCTTCATGGAGTTCATAGAAGGATAAGGGTCTGCGCTTCAGTTCAACTCTGAGACTTGTTTGGCAAAGATTGCTATGGCAGATAGATGCAGATAGGCTGGCGAAGTTTTGCACAGCGAATCATCCCCGTGCCGACCACACTCGCTGTGGAAGAAAGTGCCGTAGAAATTGGTGCATCACTCTGGTCTTTCGCAGGTCTTCTTGCTCCAGATTGTGTTGTGGTACCGCTTGCAAGCCCAGATGACAAAGAAATGGACATGAAATGGACATAAAATCATCGAATCCTGAAGTGAAACAAATGCTTCGATGATCTTCGTAAATTCCCATCTCTTGCTTCCCTTTTTGTGTTTCCATGGCTTCCAAGGCGTTCTTCTTCTACACTACTGGCACCAACCGATGTGCTAAAGCGGAGCACAATGGAGCCATGACGTTTTCCATGGGAAAACCATGGAAAAAACAAGTGAAAGACAAGGTAAAACCTTCAGAATTGGAGCTGCTGAAACGGCTTTTGCATGCTTTCGCCACGAAGGAGACCCTGATTCATCGACTTGGACACTGTGGAGACGCCACCATCACGCCACTTGGCGGAAAGCGGGAATGGAGAAGATGGAGAAGGTTTCCATAGGTTTCCCAAGATACTTCTATACACATCGAAGTCTCCTCACGTCTCTTCTATTTTCCTGGATTGTGTTGCTTGCGGCCGACTGCATATCTTGGAGTTTACGACGATTCATTGCTTCTTGTGAAGAAATTTAGATAAGAAAAGCATAGAAAGCTTTACAAGTCAACCAGAAGGAAGCCTATTGAACTATGTTGAACTTGGACAAAATGTTCAGCAGTGGTCGTAGAAGTGGTATATAGGAAGTCTTTTTTCTGGTTGTATAGTCTAATCTGAAGTTTGATGGAAGTGGGTACAGAGCCTAATGTCGACATGTTCGGAATGGTTTAGACATGTTTTCAGAAAGGGAAAGCTCCAGGCCCCGAACGCGCTACAGTGCGCGGCGCTTCCCGCCTTCGGCTTTGCTAGCGAAGCCGCAGGCTGGGTGTCGACCCAAACCAGCTGTCTTGAAAAGCAGCATGTAACATTTGATCAGCATTTGATCAGCATATCAGGCATTGGAATTCTTGGACTTTCAGAAGGGTCCCGAGCTGTTTCAGCAGCGGAACTTGGAGTTCAGGCAGGTTTTTGTTTCAAGCAGTTGCATGCGCTGTCACTTTTCTGTTGCGGGTCAGCGTCAGGACTTCACGAGAGGGCTTCCTGGATGGTGTGCATATGCATTTGCACGTTGATTTGGATGATTCGAACTGTGTCTTGGATCCGGATGATTTGCGAAGCTGATGGAAGCTGGAAGCTGCAGGTTCAACCCAGCTTTGCTGCTTTGCATCATCTTTGAGGTATAGATGTTCTAGATGCTCATAGCAAACCTGATGAAGCAACTTGGACTGAACAGATGAAGAGTGTGGAAACTGCACCATCTACAATCCATGTCTCTTTAATCGATGAATCCGTGCTTAATCTGTGATGAAGTGAATGAAGTTTATATAAGTTTATGAATTCACTTTTGTCAGTTCCATTGTCAGTTTCATGCCATGGATAGCTGAAGGATTCCTCTTGGAATACGCTGTACCTTCGATTGCTGGCAGAGCCTGTGCATTTGAGCGCTCACAGCCGTGTGCTGTGCCGCTGCACTGCGGACTTGCCTCTTGACACATCTAGGATGCTGAGCCCCAAATGTGTTGCCTTATGTAAAGATATGTAAAGCATCCCAGACCTGTACCATACTAAACTATACGAAGCAATCAAGCAATCCTAAACAAAAGCAATTTTTGGCTGCCAGAGATGTACCTCCGAGAGAGAGGACAATCTGACGAACTGTCAAACTTGTGGGACATGATTCTGCGAAACTGGTCCATACTGGTCCCACCAAGTGCTTAGCGAACGCCAATGTCCCTTGATTCTCTCCGAAACGATGTACGAAATGTACGAAATGTACGAAACAGTGGGGTTCTCATGGTGTTTCCCTCCCAGGCGCCAGCGCCCAGCTCGCTACTCCTTAGCGCTTCTCGTGGGCGAGGCCAGGACTTCTCGGACCTGTCAGGTCTCAGTATAGGGCGATAGCAGCGATAGCGATAGCCAGGTTGGATCAGCTTGGCTGCCAGAAAGATCCAAAAAGTCCAGAAATTCAAGATGAGGTGCTGATTTGCTGCACGCAGGAGGGTGCAGAGGTTGAGCTCTCTGACTTTGAGTGGAGTGGTGGCTAAGACCGGGATTAATTAAAAAGGTGTTGCTGCCTGATTAGAGCTTCGCATGTCACACACGTCGCTCGCTTGAAACTTGAAATCACATAGCGAGGCGTGAAGGGATGCTGTTGATTCTGCTGACAGCTTCTCAAGCTCTTAAGCAATCCAATGCAGCTAGCAGGGAAAAACATGAAGAAACGATGGAAGTGCTATTCTTACAACAGTGGCAAGCAGTTTAGTTACATGTCCTAAGCTCCCCTGGCAATACCGGAAAGAGCTCACTTCGTAGCATTTCTGGCAGATGCAGCCTAAGGTGCCCGATGTTTGCATCGGTGTTGAACGGCATAAGACAGACCTCGCCATAATTTGACACCCCAAAGTACCAACTTGCAAAAATATGGACCATAGTGATCAATACTCTTCATACTCCTTCAAAGCTATGGAGTTTCCAGTGCACCCAAGGACACTTTTGATGTGTTTGATGTGTTTTGATCCTCATTGACTTGTGGACCACTTGTGGACCCACAAAGCCACCAAAGAAAGGACGAATTCGGCCGAGTCGATTGCAGGACTCCCACCTTGCATCCATTCACGGTGGGCGCGCATGGTGACGCGGCGGATGTTTTACAAACAAATTGCTGTTTGCTGAAGTTCTTTTCCATGAGAGTCGACCCAGATAGGCTGTGAGCAACAAGTCCATTCCTCGTTCCTAAGGGAGTTCCAGCAGCTCAAGCAGCCGTCACAGGCCACCGCTTGAAATTTCGATCCAATTTCAGAAGCGCTTTTAAGACACATATCAGAGTCATCAGAGGCGCCACAGCTGGACTTAGAAACTTGTCTGACTTTGCCCTGGGGCAAGGCCAGCCTGTGTGGCAGCCTGCCTGGTTGCACTTGGACGAAGCACTTGCCGGCTTCGTCGCAGGGCTGTGGAGGTGGGAGAATCGCAATAAGTCGACATCGCGTAGCAATCGCACGGCGGCACAATAGCATATCATGCAGAGCACGCAAGTGCCGACTCTGATCAGAGACTTTCAGGTTCTCGAAATTAGTTCCAATAAGAGCAGTTCCATTTTGTTCTTTTATTCCAATGGAAATGATAAGAAATGACACTTGATCATTTTGATCATATCTGATCTCTTCATATCTCTTCATATCTCTTCAATGTCTCACTCTTTTTGAGGCACCAACCAAGTCCGCACCCCGGAGAAGGCGGAGACGAGTTGCTCCGCGCGAGGAACCAGCAGAACCAGAGGTCAAGGCGCAGTGAACTGCGGTGAGAACTCGGCATTTTAGGCATTTATTTTTTGGGGAAACAGTCATAGAATAACCACAAAATACAATCATTTCATCAACATCAAGATCATAGTATCATTCAATACATGTATATAATCAGTAGGCATATAGACTAGAAGAATACTAGAAGATAACTTCAGATAGGCAACCAACAAAGGTGCATGAAAAATACATTCGATACATCCACAGTATGGCTGGCTCCGCTCCGATTCTTGCACAACTGGCCACATCTGGTTGTGATTGCAGGCTGCAGAGAAAAGCAAGTCTGGTTTCCCATCACATTTGAGGCCAGAATCCGCTACCAAATTCAGCATCTGAAATTCACAATCTGCTCACCCTCGCAGGGCCGGACAGTTGACTGCGGGACTGAAGTCTGGGCAGTTTCTGATTGGACGACTGCGCTGCCCGAAGACCATCTATTTAGGCCTCGGAAGACTTTTCTGACAAGTCGATACAAGTCGCACTATTCAGAGCCTTGCTATACAAAGCAAGGACTTATTTGTATATCATTGTATATCTTGCATCATCATCCAGCTTTGATACACAAACAGTTTTTAAAGCACTTTTCTAGACTATCAATCTATAAATATGCTACAGTCATCTACAGTCATCTACAGTCATCTACAGTCCTCTATAGTCATCTATAGTCCATAGATTTATGGTTTTATTTCCTTTATTTTCCTTTCATGTGATTTCTGTCGAGGCTTGGTCTTTGTCCCGGACTGTGGCGAGTTCGTTGTGAAAGGTTCCAAAGCCATGAACCGCGCGGTGGACGGTGACCTGGCAACTTGGCAAGAAAACGTGTAGAAAATGTCACGACATGTCGTTAACATGGAACGACCATTGAGCTTTCTGAGCATTCTGCGCAACTTTTCCGCCTTAGCATTTAAGATATTTAAGATCGATGAACTATGATGAACTTCTGATGGTCCGTGACAAATGTGACAAACTGAGGTGGTGATTGAGCGCTTGACAGACTTGCAGGTGGGCGAAGCAGCTTCAGTGGTCTGCTGTTCTGAGGACGCCAGGTTTTTTGGTGACGCGCCAGGAAAAACAGTACGACAAGTCAGCAGCCACGATGCGACATGGGAAGGTCTCTGAAGCAGAAGAGGTGGCTCAGGCCGCTCACGCCACTGATTGACTTCATATCATACCATTTTTTATTTAATATTATTGATATCATTTCAGCTACTTTTGTCAATGTATCGATCTCTGAGTCGAAAGCAGATTCTCTTCAAAACTCAGGCGCTGATTTTTGTGCAGGTGTTGCGAGACAGCACCCAGGCAGAGTCCAATCAAGAGAAGCCAAACGCAAGGGTGGTTGCCATCCGCCAACGTGCCAAAGCCGCAACTCTTCACCTTTTGGACTTTTACATCTTTCGACTTTGAGAGCCTTCAACAGTCACAACTTCAAGTCTACCTCATCTATCGGATCGTTATCGGATCGATAATGGATCGATCGCCAACTCTGGCCATTGGAAGCTCCGCCCAGGATCTCAGCGAGAGATCGGCGGCTGCATCTACGACATTTCCGACTTGCAGGTCGCCCTTCAGAACAGATCCTGTGGATTTCTTGTGGATAACATGAAAAAAGATGACAACTATGACAATTCAATGCAAATCAATATACAGTATATACAGTATATACAGTATATACAGACTTTGGAGGGCAACCACATGCTCCCAGAGACAAAGAACAGAGAACCCATTGTGAGTTGGAATGGGCCAGACGAGGAGGTGATTCTTGACACCGCCCAAATGGGAGAACTTGGCTACTTTCAATATCTTTTCATCATATATCTCATATATCACTGATATATCACTTGTCCTTTTTTCGTCCAATTCAGTTGGAGCTTATGCATGCTTATGCTTAGAAGTTCATGAAGTTCCAAATGGCTACAAGTAGACAGAATCAAGCGTGATGGTTTTGTAATTGACAGGATGCAGAGGAGATTCAGAAGTACGAGGGTGTGGAAGAGGACTCAGATGGTATGGATTGGTAGTGGATTGGTTTGGTATAACGTGGTGTAACTTGTCGGTTTTCAGGTATGTTTTCAGTAGGAACTTGACAAGTGGTTTTCAGATGTCGACTGAGCCATTGGCTTCGTTGAGGTGCCCCGTATGACTGATATGACTGACTGATACATGATACAATGCTCGAATCGATTTGAAGCGATTCTGAGTATGCTCCTTATACATTCCTTATATTATGCTTATAGCTTATATATTTGATATTCATTGTATATCCTTGTATTCCTTGTGACAGGACGATGTCATCCTCGTGCCGGCAAACAAGCGCTTCCCGCATCTACTGCTGAACCGCTCAGAGGTTCAGAGGCAGATGTCAGGGGTCAAGAACCTCAAGGACATCGTGCCTTGGGGATCTTTCGCTGTGATGATAATTTGATGATCATCATGCATGATGATGTTTCTATCCTTTTCTTGTCAACAACTTTGCCCATGCTTCTAGGAGCAATCGGACTGTTTGATACTGTTTGTACGTTTGGAACAATTGCAAGATATTGCAAGTCAACCTCTTGAAATTTTTAAGTGCTTTCATGTTATATCAACATTGTAGTTTGGAACATCATAGGTTTATATTCGATTTGCCCTGACAAATTCTGTTGTGTAGCGTTGCGTTGCATTGCATTGTGTGTCTTTACAGTATACATGTCATGTTGACCTTGAAACCACTCTGGGAGAGCAGGACAAGCGTGTCACTGCTGTGCTAACCAACTGGCAGTGGCTTGGAAGCTGTGATGACCAAATTTTTAAGTGGCAAGAAGCTTTATATTGGACTCTAGGATTATGTCATGAATTTATGACATTTTATGACTCTATGAGCCATCATCAGCCATCATCAGCCATCATGAGACCTCAGTAATGTTTGGTGCAGACTCTGCTTGTGATGGGCATGCGCAGAAGGCAATCGTGGCAGTTACCTCGCGGTCGATTCCACAGACTCGTGGGAAATGCCGGTGAGCTGGAGACAGAAACCGAGATCATTCTGTAGCTTGGAGAGTAATTTGCAGAAAAAATTGCAGATTGAATTACTGAGTAATTGAACAATAAAAATAAGTCATGAATGTTTATAATAAAACTTTGCAAAGACTTGTTACGCCTCGGTTTGGGTAGTCTTGGAGTGCTCCGCAACTGAGGAACGAATATGACGTGAAAGATGAACCATTTTCCAAGGCAGCGTAGATTCCATGACATGTCATGTCCTTGCTGCATTGTTCGACTTTCACATGTTTGCCACATTGTGTCATATGATGTCATATGCAATTCAGGAGGTGCTCAACTGTTTACCTCCAGCTGATTTCCAAGTCACAGACGAGCTCATCAAAGAGCAAAAGCGAAAAGATTTTCGAGATCTTTGTGTCTTCTCCATCGACCCTCCAGGCGGAACAAATTGACAGTTTCAGTTTGTGCAAGCGTCACAAGTGCTTTTCAAACAAGTGTGATAGGTTGTGAAGATGTGGATGATGCCCTCTCCTGTGTGAAGCTAAAGAACGGCAACTTCAGTGTGGGCGTGCCACCCTGAGACTCGACGCCCCAGTGTACCATTGATGAAACGTGGGATGAGCTGCGATGAGGTCCACATTGCAGATGTGACCAACTTTGTAAAACCTGGTTCTCCCTTAGATCGCGAGGCGCAGTATGTGGACAATCTGGACAATGTTTGTTCGGGTGCATCAAGCTATGAACCACAGTAGAAAGATACAGAAATTGTAGAAAGTATATCAGTATATCCATTCAAATTCAAATCATCCCATTAGCTTGTGCAAGAACTGTTTTGAATGACCGCTTCCTGACGTCCATTTGCAGTCAATTTGCCACGATCGCCATCCTGTACAGCTGCAGATATGCTTGAACAAAGAGGCATATCGCCTTATAGATCATGGAGCTACAACTGAAGAGCCATTCCTGAGATACAACACTTGATACAGCAGTTTGCAAGCTGCCTTCCACAAACCAGTCCATGCAGGCGGCTGAGCGTGCTACCTCAGTGTACTTGGTGAATCGCCGGGTGGCAACTTGACAACAAGAAAGTCTCTATCCATCTCTCTCTCTCTCTCTTTCTATAAATATGTATACATATACCATGGGATATATATATATATCATTTGTTCCCGCTCTGTCTGTCTGTTTGCCTCACAAGAATTCTGGCGTAGCATACTTGGCCATGTAGCGATCTGAAGGGGTGCCATTCACATCGGAGCTTAGCATGTCAGCTGTGCAAGGATATGCTGCCCCGCTTGCTGACCACGGACATTTGTTCACTGCGATGCGATGGCAAGGACACTTCAACGGTTTTAGTCATAAAGTAGGGAAGGGTGGATTCTAGTGGTCGCGTCTCAAATGCGAAGATGACAGAATAAGTTGTTTGTGAAAGGCTTATCAATGAAGGCAAGCATGTGCAGACATTGCATCACATCTCACTTGGAGCATGTCACATCAAGTCACATGGTCACGGCTTTGTGAGGATCGCGTTTGCTTTTCAGCCATTTTCGAAATGAGTCCAGATGCAAAAGTCCTCAAGACGTTCTTCACGAAGGCCAGGTGGCGATGACCCTGGTGACCGAAGTTTGCCTCGATGCCACGTGGAGCATGTGACGCGTCGTGTAGGCACCATGTGCCACGTGTTACCATGCGGATCTGTGCCAGGGAGTAATCAGATCTCGAGCCGCGCTGTCCTACAAGGAGGCGATCTCATGAGATCATGCATTTGTCATGTCGTCAAAGGAGCGCATGACAACTGAGAGATCTTCCATCGCCATCCATAGCCATCTACAACTATCATAACTATCATATAACTATCCATATCCATCAAATCCATCCATGGAATCCATCCATGGAATCCATCAATGATGCCGATGATGTCAGAACTGGATCTGCCGAGATTTCGAGGCCCAGGAGCGTTTGGACGCGAAGACGGACGACGAGATCGGCCAGGCGCTGCAGCACTTGGCAGCGCTGGCGCGACAGCTCCGGGAGCGACGTTTCCAGGTGCAGCGTGCAGCGTGCTGAGCGATGCTGAAGTAGGAACAAGATTGAAGAAGTCTGAATGTTTCGAGCAAGTTGAGAGGTAGAAAAAAACATGTATATATATACATATATCACATATATATATATATTATATACGTATACATATATACACATAAATGAGAATAAATGAGATACATATTTTACGAAACCAGGTCTCAACAGACTCATTCGAGCGGTGGCAGTGACAGGATGGTGCCATTGAGCTGGAGAGCGGGGAGTTGAAGTTTGAGCCAGTAGCTCAGAGTCAGGGCGAAGACGGCGACGGAGTTTGTGAGATTTTTATCCTTGGAAGATCCTTGGAGTTTGGCAAAACTTTGGTTATTAGCCAAATCTGCAACACTTTGGTTTCGCAAAATGACATGGCAGATCATGGCAGCAATATGGTTCCTTCACTGAGGTTGGACACCAACACCCAACTTCCGACAAATGTCTTCCAATATGAGACTCACTTCACCAACAATCTTATTGAGGACAGGATCTCACCAAGGCATGAGACATGGCCATTCGCATCCGTCAAAAGCTTTCAGGCTCATTGATTCACCAGATTCGCCAGATTGCTGAGATTCGCTTCAGATTCTTTCAGATTCCTTTTAAAATTTTCCAGGAGTTCATGCTTCTGGCGAACCGCCAAGTGGCCCAAGAGATCAGTTCCGTCTGGTCCAAGCTGAGCCTCTTGCGAAGACATCCACCACCGAAGGCCAGCCTCAGCAGGCTCAGCAGGCTTAGAGTCAACAGATTCACTGTTGATGTCCGTTGATCGTTGAGTTGGAGGCATTGGAAGCAGGTGATTTGATAATTTCGGCATTCTACCCCTCTGGCCTTTGGCCTGGCCCAGGGGTTGTGTACAGCTGGTTTGCGTAAAAGGTGGTTTGTGTAGAAGCTGATTTGTGTAAAAACTGGTTTGTACAAGTTGGTTGGTGCAAAACCTGGTTTGTGTAAAAGGTGGTTGGTCGAAAAGAGCTGGTTGGTGTAAAAGGTGGTCTGCGGAAAAGCGAGTTGTGTAAAAGCAGGTTTGTAGCTGGTTGGTGTTAAAGTGGGTTTCTGCAAAAAGTGATTGGTGTAAAAGAGTGTTTGTAAAAGCTGGCTGGTGTAAAAGTTCGTCTGTGTAGAAACTGGCGTGTGTAAGACCTTGGAGGTTAAACAGAAAAGAGTCAAGTTGGTAGATGCAAGCGGCATGGCTGTCAGAGTGCATGTGTGGGGCACAAGAGAGGCAGGTTAGAACGTACTTCTGGCTGGAACGGGCAGGAAACCGTGGAAAAATGCCGCATCGCAGGGGCGAGCCAGAAGAAGAAGATGAACCTCCTGATGATGATGATGAGGAGGAGGAGGAGAAGGAGGAGGAGGAGGAGGACGACGACGATGATGATGGTGACGATGACCACCGAGACGATGATGATGTAAATAAGGTCAGTGCTAGGTAGCTTGAGAAAAGAGACGAGGCGACAGGAGACTATACTGGACCATACTGGACTATACTAGACCATACTAGACTCTACTAGACTAGACTATGCTAGACCACACTAGACTAGACTATATTATGCTAGACTATAGTGTATACAGTATGCGGGGGAGGGGGAGTGTCCACAAAACACGCCAGTAAGGCCGGCGGATTTTAGAATGATGCATTGAATGATTTAGATATGATTTAGGTTGGTTACAGGTGGGGGTTCTTATGTTTTCTGATGGCCAGGAGAATTTCATGTCTTCACTGGTGGAGCTGTTGGAGGCGCGAAACCATGTGACAAGGGCCGGAGCTGGCTACCATAGCTCCCTGTCTCGGCCTTGTCCCCAGGCAAGTGGAGTCAAGGATTTCACCTACGGCAACAACAAAGAGTTGCAAGACTCTCTGAACAAGGTGGAAAAGGCTGATGATCCTTTTTTCAACAGGCGCAAGACGAACATAATCAGAGATTGAAACATCAGAGAACCTTCAGATGCTTCTGAAAGCTTAGCCAAGATTGCCAGGCTTGTCCGGATTATGACCACACGCTGTATGGAAGAAGCGTTGTATTTCTGCACTGGACAAGAGCAAAGGAAAGACTGGAAGCACTTTGGTTTAGTCGCTCAGCCAATGAATACCAAAGAATAGAGAGGAGTATGACAGTGTGACTCGCATGACGTTTGAACATGTTTGAACAGGTTATACAGGTCCAATGCGAGACTTCAACAGATTGTCATTGCGTCGGACGCTGACCGCGACCGAGGCGATGGACCAATACACACACTTCACATCGCCCATCCGGCGATACGCCGACTGCGTGGTGCATCGCTTTCTCAGTGCCGCGCAGGGCTTTGAAGCACTGCCCAGAGTTCTACGTGAGGATAAGGCGCTGGAGCTAAAACCAATCAGTGGCCAAAGAAATCAATGAATTTGACGCTCCAAGAAACAATCGACTTGGACCCTTGAGCACTGTGACAGGAGATTGTTGATTGTTGTGCTCACCTGAACTACAAGAACAAGCCGCTCGAGTCGCAATGTATGGGTTCACACTTGCAGTTCACGTGACGTTCCCACAATTCCCACATTTCATGATACTTCGTTTTACTTCTTTTTTCTTGGCAACTTTTGTCCTTTGCCGTGTGGGGAAGCCCTCTCAAGGAACGCACGAGATGCGGACCGAGCTTCTGTGGAGTTCCATCTCTACCAGCCACTTGGCCAACTCGAAGCCAACTCGCAGCCAACCGAAGGATCCAAAGGTCCAGAGATGTCCAGAGATGTCCAGAGATGTCCTGATCCAGAGGAAATTGACCCCCAAAAATCAAAGCATAGCGGCATAGCGAAGTCCAGTACAATGTGCAGTTTCTGCTCAGGTTTTTCCAGCAACGTGGAGCTGTAGTCTCGGAAGGAGTGGTCATGAGAGTTGTGAGTCCTGGCAGCAATTTCAAGCACTAAGACAGACTACAGACCGTCTTTTGTCTTTTGTCATGGTATCTTTATCATTTTAATATGTATTTTCATCATGTTTCATCATGTTTTATATTTTGTAGTTTGGTGGAGTGGTGTGAAGAGCTGAGGAGGGAAGGAATCAGCGTTGCCGTGGAGGAATTCGGAGCTGAGGGCATAGCAGAGCTGGAGGAAAAAAGTTGGGGAGTCCTCCCAGATCCTTGGATCTTGGAATGCCAGGATGCAGAGAATTTGACATTCCTGGAATACCTAACTCCATACCTGGTGCATCCCAGGTGGTTTCTTGCCTTGTGCAGTTTTTCGCTGAGGAAAAGCAGCTTCTTTATGGACGGCCGAGAACAAAATTTCAAGGCTTTCAGATCAATGTCTTTGATCGACGCTTGGCCGCAAGAAAGAGCAGAAAGGAAGACAAGAAGATACCATATTTATTTTTTACTATGTGCGCGCAAAACTAAACTTCCTTGGGAATGCTGGAGATCCACTGCTGCAACTGAGGTGTGGTGGTAAAGATAGAAGCAGACAAGGATGATTTGACGAAGCGCAGATTGAAGTTCACGACCACCTGGCGCGTTGTTTTGAAGAATGACGTCGGAATGCTCTCTATAAATCTGGGCTGCGCTCATAAAATGGGGACACAGGTTGACACGTATGCCATGGTCCAAACATTTTTTCCCATAAAAGGGGATGATCATCCCCCATTATATAACAGGGGTGTAAAATATTCATCATGAGGGAGACCAGAACCCATAGAAACCATATATCATGTTTTGACCATGGCACACATCTTGACACACTGACTCGTTGTTGGCAAACTTTCAGCCAGGTTCTTGGGGATGCCGAGTCATTTGCCGGATGGGAGCCAAGCGCCAATGCCAGAGGTGGCTGACAAAGAAGCTCAACCCCCGGAGTCGTCCCAGAGTTGAAAACGAGCGCTGGCCGCCAGCCGAAGGCTAGACTTGGAGTTTGCACCAATGCCCGGGTGTTTTGAACGCATCTCGAGATTGGTTAAACGGCTAAAGTAAGAAGTTGGTCTGGTTTTTGTGAAACTCGTCAAGTAGAAAGTGATAGAAAGGGGATGACTAAGGCACATATATTTCAGGTGTACAGTTCGCAGATTTTGTTTTTAGGTTCATTAATTTGTTTGGTTTCAAACTCAAAGGTCTTCGGGAGTTACAAAAAATGAGAAAATGCGTTTACTACGAGTTCCTCGTTGAAGATCGAAACTGCAATGGTTTATCCTCATCACGATGCGTTTTAGCCTAAAGAAGTAGCTAGTTCTTTTAAGATGGTTACGCAGGGAGTGAATCTATGTTTACAAAATTGTTATGACTGGTCTGTGCATTTGATAGCTAAAGAATGCTAATGTATGTTCAGTTCATCTTGCCATGCTGGCCTCATGGCCTTCTGCTTCGAGGAAAAGACTGTGTTGAAGCCGCCGTTTGTTTGCCAACTCCTTGTGGCTTCAAGCTTGTTCTGACATTGACAGTCAGCAAACACCTGGACGTGATAAATTTGATTCGGGATGCTAGATTCAGATCAGGCCAGACATACGTTTTGCGTCCAGTCTTGGAAACAAACATCAAGTGATTGAAAGCTTTGAGATCACTATTTGCCACTCCTATGAAATCCTTGGAAAAACAAGCACCAAATTGGTGACATTTCGGGCTGAAGCTTTTCACATGATGCGACCATGTTCCGTGTGCTTCCCGCGGCGTATCGCCTGCCAGGTTGGGGAGACTCAATCCTCGTTGGCAGTTGATTTATGTGTAAACTGTGTAAACCCAGATTGAGTTTGGCTGACATGCTTTTAGCATGTTTTTATATTGTTTCTCCTGTTCTCCCGTCATTTTTCAAACTTTCAAAACCGCCACTTTGGAGAGCCAGGTAATCCTGGTCCCTTGATAGATTTGACAGGCCGCCAAATTTGTGGCCTGCGGCAGTTTTCTGTAGATGTTTCGAAAGGCAGGAGCCAAGTGATCCAACAGAAGTCCCAAAGAGTTCCAAGATGTTCGCATTGCGACGGTTGATTTTCTGCAGACGGTTGTGATTGTGACAGGCTCAGTCCAGGAAGCACCTTCCCAGGTCCGGAGGGTCTTGAAAGTGTCACGACTTTGCACATGTTTGCCATTTAATTTGCAGAATTTGCGAACCAATTCTTGGCCAAATGTGCTCCTTGTTACTCCTTGTTTATCCAATTGCAACGGTTCATGCAGCTCGCAGTTGCAGAAAGGACCTCAATGGACACTTTCATGGAAGAAGTGCAATTAGTTATCTGCGAAAAGGTCTTGGAGAACAGCAATCCCTGCATTTACCTGAAACTTCAAAGGTGAATCTGAAGGGTATGAGGACGCAAACATGTGGATGAGATCATACCAGACAGTTGGCTCGCATTTGTTTGCTGTTGCAATGTGACACAATGCCATGGTCATCGTTTCAGCGGCAGTGGCATCCCTGGCTGCGGGCAATGCGTTTTGCCTCTACCGCTTCCTTTTCGCAAGGTCTGCCAACTTTTTTTGCATGAAATCATGAGAAAGATCCGAAGCTCTTACAGAAACCTCATGAAACCGCATGGGTATTGGACATTTCAGTCGAATCTCACCAGAAATGTGTTGGCCTTGCCGGACCTTGCTTTCGCTTCAGGCAATATCATGCCTGGAAGTTGGAGACCGCGGCGGACTTACAGGTGGGAGATGGAGTTGTGATCAGAGCTTCATCCGAAGTCATTGCACAATACATGAGCTACGAATCAGTTGCATACGAAGAAAATTTGACTTGTCATTTGTCATGGTAAAATATGGTTATTGTAGAGTGCAAAGGCAAAGACTTCATAGTAACCGGATGAGCACACGAACATACCACAACTCAAAATTGAACTCTTTTGCTCCTGACTTGAGGCTTTGGTGCTGCCATCTTTCCGGTGTCCGATCAGCCAAGAAGTCATGCGGGAGACCAGGGATCACATGTTGGATATGGATGGAATCAATGAAGCTGCCCCTTTCTGAAAGTACTCGTAGTATTACGAAACATTTGTTAAACATAAACATATATAAAACATATATAAAACCAATATTAATTGGTAATTTGTCCTGGACTTTTCTTGCAGACTTTCTTGCCAGGAGCCGGTCGTCACGTGCGATGGCCAGACCTATGAGAAACAGAATATTCAGGAGCACAGTTTGGCCCTTGAGCAATGGTCCAACCTAGACCTGCTGGAAAACTAAGGGGCAGAAAGGGAGCCAAAGAGAAGTACAACGCAAGAAAATGCATCATGTATAAGGGTAATAAAAAGAGCTCCTTCGTGAATGGCTAATTACCGCCGATTTGTCCAATTCTGCTTTTTCCATGCGAGCCAGGAGTGGTTTCGTCGAGGAACGCAAACATCGCCCCTCACGAACCTGCCGCTGGACTCAAAGGCCTCACCAGAAAGTTGTTGCAGTTTGAAGACTTCTTTTTCAACAATTTTCTGCAACAACTGCAACCTCTCAACTTTCATCCGTGCAGCTCCCACCATCATGCCAAGCTGAGATATCTCCAACCGGAGAGCAATTAGCCATGTTTGCAACTTACAGTTGCGCTTGACATATCTTGACATCAACTGTTGCACAGCCACGGTTTTCGAGGAGGTGGTGCCGAACCTGGCGCTGCGACAGGCACGCCGCTTAAGCTACTTAAGCCACTCTCAAAAAAACTGAATTTCCAAATGGAAAAACCGGAAATCACTTTGTATATATATATTAATTATAGATTGATATGGGATTTGGACAAAAAAGGAGCACAGCCCAGTGGGATGCAATTTTTCGAGGCCGTGGCAGATTTCAACACCAAAGTGTGCCCAGTGCTGCGAGAGGTGCAGAGCTCAGTGCGCTGAAATGTCCAACTGGGCCTCTGTGCGCCTCTGTCATACCCTCGTGGTAACTTCATGTAACTTCCACATTCCAAGAGTCCAAGAGTCCACAAGCACTTCGAATCCTGCTCCTTGTCAAACATTGTTCACATGAGGAATTTGAGAATCGGAAGCGCTTGGAGAACCGAGTGGAGGTGCAGTATCTGAAACGCTTCTCAGTGACACCAGACACAATCGTCGCAGCGAAGTGACACCACTCCGCTCACACCTCACGAGATCCCATGAGAGCATTTAAGGTGCTGCTTCAACGCGAGGCATGGTGACATGCTGTGACATGCTGTGATATGCTGTTTATGTTGTTTATTGCTGTGTTGTGTTTATGCCACTAGTAATGCCAGTTGCAGTTGACTTTCCGTTGAAGTCCTTCGAGACTTCAGGTGCAGCTTCAACAGGAGATTGCCGGACAAGACGGCCGACGTGATGAGGCAGATTGAAAGAGGACACATGTAGAACAACAAACAGCGCCTTCAACACGCGACATGATTTGCAGACATGTATATTACTTAATTACAAGATATACAACGATGACTTATGATCATAGATAACAAATCACAACTAAATACAAATGATGATTTTGATATAGTTACATGTATTTACGTGAGTATGTATCAATTTTATCAATGCTACATTTGCCATCAAGTGTCATGTGTTTCCAATTCTTTCCATCTGTGTCCAAGGCGATGCAAGCCTTCCTGGACTCTTTGGAAGAACGAGAGGCAGAGGTGGTGGCTTTGCGCAAAGGCAAAGAGGAAGTCCTGAAGGACATGAGAGCTGAGAACCGAAATGGACCTGTCTTTAGGAATCTTCAATGATCGTGCCAAGGGGTTTCACAAAGTTTCACATATGACAATCTGCATACAATATATAATTAACACATATTTAATCATATTTTTGTAAATACAAAGGTTGTGAAGACACATATATACACATATATGATATATATATCACACACATATAAATATATATATATATATTATGGTATATGTATGTATATATATATATAGTATGTATCACACACACACACATATATATATATATAATATGTATCACACACACATATATATATATATCACACACACACATATATATATTACATCATATATATGATATATATATATATATCACACATGTAATATATATATATGATATATATATTATATATATATGATATATTATATATATGATATATTATATATATGATATATATATATGATATATATATATGATGTATATATATGATATATATATATATATATATATGTGATATATATATATATATGTAATATATCATATGTATATATAATTATCACATATATATATACACATCACACACACATATATATATATATATACATGCACATGGATTGCGATGCATCATGTGTTCGTTCGATGCATTCAATGTATTCATTTGATATCTACAGCGGTCACCGTGCAGGACATGGAGCGGCTCCGCCAAACACACCAGGAAGAGCTGGTTCAACAGCAGGAAGAGCAGAACAAGGTGCAACTGAAACACCGTTGAGCCATAGATGGTCGATGGCCGATGTTTGATGCCATGATGATGCCATGGTCGATGTCCATAGTACAGTACTGCAATGTACTGAAGCTGATGTTCATGTTATGTTCATGTTATGTTCATGTTATGTTCATGTTGTTCACGCAGGTACAACAGAATTGGATGGAATCGGGTGGAATCGGGCGCAGGCAGTGGAGCTCGTGGAGGCAGAGAAGCAGGTGGTTTTGGCAAAGTCTAAGGCGGAAATCCGAGACTCTGAGACGACAGACATCAAGAGACGACACGGCATAGATACGTTGCATAGATTGGTGTGAGATTGCTGGAGTTGCAGAGTATTCTGAAAATATATCTTTTGACAGCTGAAGCCTGCGATGGCGGTTTAGCATGGCTTAACAAATCAGCTTGAACTCTTTCAGGCCGAAGCTGATTCGCTGCGTCGACAGCGGGACAATGCGGTGAGGCGCGTGGCAAAGAGAGTTTGACAGCACCTGAATGCGACCTGATCAATTTGTCCTGCTTTTTCCTGCTTCATTTTTGGTCCTTGATTTTCCCTTGAAACCTTCGGCGGCCCAAGGCTTGTGCCAGCGAAACTTATATCATTTGCCTTGCACTGCCCCATGACACTTTTCCGATGGCCTCATGCGCCACATGCGCCACATGCGCCACATGCGCCATGCACGATCCGTTGGCGCCGCGAAAATCGACGTCAATGCGTTCGATGCCTCAAATGCCACGAAGTGCACCGATGCCGTTCACCGCTTGGCGCGATCGGGAGCAAAGAAGTTGCCACCCGAGCTACGCCAAGCCTTGGAGCAACAGATGCCACGGGTTGGTGCGCCACAACTTGCCCGCAGCTCGACAAATGACAGGTTTGTAACCGGCATTTTCTGGGTTTTGGGGTAAGCTATGATGAGCTTCCTTTGAACCACCACACACAAGACATGACAAGACCATCTAACGGCATAGTCATAGCATAGCAGTGCTAGTTTCCTCGAATTCATTTTTTTCAGCCTAGGACAGGCTTGGGCTTTGGGACGGATTGGAGATGAAGATGCCCAACAGTTGTTGAACCGCCTTGTCGAACGCCTACACAAAGCAGGCGCCCTTCAGCTGTGCCCGACTTGGCAAAGCTAGGCAGTTGTCACGCACTGCATGGCACTAGGTTACGGTCTTCATTGCCAGATACCTCTTTCTTTGAAACTTCCGCCACCGCCTTGTGCGGCACTAGTGGTACAGTAAGTAGGTTTTTTTGACGCACACGTCACAGGCATTGCGCACCCTGCGGCAGTGGCATCAACAACTTGGGCGATGGCAAGACATCGATTGCAGCTGCCTCAAGGTTTCGTGGAAATCCTTCGGCAGCGAGAAGTCTTGGTCAAAATGGAACCGCAGGACGCTTCGTTGACGCTGTGGGCTTTGGCCAAGCTGCGATCGCAACTGGGTCAACTGCCGAAACTCGGGAAGACCCGATGGTCGACGCGCGATGCCTCAACGGCCATGTGGGCCTGTGCCACGATGCAAACAAAACCAACCAGGTCGACCTTGGACATTTGGTGCAATACATTGCTGGAGAAGATGCACCTTTGCACTCAACAGGTTGGAAATCATTGGACATCATTGGGAAAGTGGGTGAAACATGGTGAAACCACACAAGTTTTAGATTTTCCATGTTCAAGTTCATTGCTCATGTCTGAGTGTCTGGTTACGCCAATGACTTTTGCCAATGACTTGACCGTGACAGGATATCTCCAATATGCTTTGGGCCTTGGCCACACTCAGCATTTCTACGCCCTTGACTGAAAGATGCATCGATGCCGCTCCACTTCAAAATTTACATGGCCAGGTGAGGCGCACTGGCTGTGCGCAAAAGAGACTCAAGATAGTATAGAGTAGTATAGAGTATGAATCACTGTTTGAGTATTTATGAGATTCAGACGTGTGGAATTCCCAAAGTCGAAGTTTTGAGTGATTCATGTGATCCTATGGATATCCTCGATAGGCCGCCGCCAATGCCATGTGGGCTTTGGTGCAGCTTCAACGACCCCAGCGTCTTTCAGAACTCACTTCAAGAAATATTGGACAACTGCAGCCACAGGAGTGGGCCAACTGTGACTCAGCAGAGAGATGACCAAAAGTGACCAAAGCAATGAAAGTTTCGCTAAGACATCTCTGTTTTGACATCTCTGAATATCTCTGTCAAACAGTGTGACATCTTTTGTTTTGACATCTCTGTTTTATTCGGTCCTTCGTGCTGGCAACAGCTGCCAAGGTGTTTGGGCTCTGGCCACAGCTGGTCTTCATGACGAAGAATTTTTCAGGAAAACCAAGGAGCCAGTGCTTCTTAGCCACAGCTATGCTTCATTCCAAACATCAGGGACATTCTGGCAATCACTGCTGGGATAGGGAGAAATTGATCTGAATCGAAGATATGGGACATAGCAATGTTGCCTTGACTACCTTTCCTGTCTTCATTTCCCCGCCTCTAACATGCCCTGCAAGGTACCAGATCTGGATTCTTTCTCTCTTGATTCTTTGAGCAGAGCTGCTTGTGAATCCAAGTCCCCGCCTGCTTTCGGCTTCCAATAAGTAATGGGACACAGACAGGGGCCAACAATTTTCCCTGTTGCAAAGTTTCGCTTGGAAGGAGCAGTTGAGTTCAGCTGACGCCATGAAGGCTTTGGCATCTTGTAGCCCAAACGGCAGCTCGTCACAAAATTTCCAAATGGGCATCTTTTAATATCTTTTAATCGTCATGAATCACGAATAAAAAATAATAAAAATACATGATGATATGATGATATGATGATGATCTTGCTTCCTGGATTCCTGCACCACAGTTGCCATGGCCCCAAGGTACTCTGCTGAGCAATGTGGCCTGGGCCTACGCCTTCGCAACGACCCTGTTGGGCAGGCGGGAGGGGATACTGCTGGATGTAGCTGGGAGAGCCGGCAGAGCTGCGTCATTCATGCCGTTGCCGTTCAGCTTCCCGCTGCCGAGGCTTGAGAAGGATGAGGACTTTCTGGATGCTGTGCGGGCACAGCTTCGCGCACTGGGCCAAGAGCAAGATGGGAAGGTAAGTATGAGGAGACCTGCAGCAGCTACACTGAACAAGGCTGGAATGATTGGAATGTGGACAGAAGTTGGACAGGCAAATTGAAGTTGGTTGACTTGTCATGAGATGTTTTGATACGCAAACTCTGTACCAGGAACTTGTGCACGTTTGTCAAGCAACAGAACCTCGAATTGTTCAGCGGATCTCAGGCTCACGCTGTTTGCAGCAAAGCTTCAGCCGTTTCGCTGTTTGACTTTCTACCAGATTCTCATTTCTTGCTCTGAGATCGAAGAGCCTGTCTGATGTAAGTATGCAACATATGTCAAACATATGTCAACAATTAGTAACATGACTCATATGACCATTATATGACCATTACATACCATTACCATGGCCCATGGCCATGGCTGGTGTCAGGCTTGACAGTGATCTACAAGCCACCTGGATGGGAGGTGGATGGTCACGAGACGGAACCAGACTCTCATGCCTTGAGGCGCATGGCATCGCATCGCATGGTGCTTTTTTGTTTTAGGAAAGCAGCATGGACCTGCAGAAATTTGCGAATTTCAATGCCTGGTTTTGAAAGGCTTGAAGATGCTTGAAGTTCAAGTACCTGAGAATTTGATACAAGTTGATTGTCTTCGGATTTTATGTCCTGACGTGGTTTTGGAAAGAGTCCTGAAATTGGGACCCTTTGGTGTTTCCAATTTCGAGGCTTTCCGACTTTGTCAAAGACACCTTGGATTCACGGACGGTGCATGAGGGTGATCGTGGCTTCTTGCATCGCTTGGACGTGCAGAGCAGTGGATTGGTGGGGCGATACAAATTCGTTGAGAATCCCCCAAAGGTATTACTATTGTATTACTATCATCTCATAACTATTATCTCATAAATCATCATTAATTATCAATCAAACAAAACATCCGAAATTTTTGGGCAACAAAACCTCTGAATTGGTTCCCTCCCCTGAGGTGATTCATGCGGAAACCTACCAGGCCCTGATGGATTTACGGTGGCAGCAGGACACCTTTCAGGTGGTCCGGGAATATCTGGTTTTGGCCCATGAGCATTGGGAACATCGGGAACCTTGGCCGTCGACTTCGATGGATGCTCCGGATGATGTGTTTGTCTTGAACGACCGATTGGAGGAAGTCGCAGGTGGCTGCCGTAAAACTGGCTTTGGTCGACCCTCGAGGTCATTGCTTCGACCCTTGGCGCACTTGCGGCACTTGCGTTCAGGATCGAATGGATCGAATGGATCGAGAGATTTCACCCTGCTGCTGATTCGAATTGTGACAGGTCGAAGACATCAGATCCGAGTACAGTTGGCAAGCCGAGGGCATCCTGTTGTGGGGGATGGACGCTATGGATATGGCTCCGATTTCACATTTTGTCCAAGATTGTTCCTGCACCGGCACCGCCTTTCCTTCCATTGTGGTGAGCCTGTATCAGTTACTGAGCAACTCCCAGAAGATCTTCGACATGTGCTGGACGGTATGGAGCTGATGGAGCCGATGGAACGATCAAGAGCTCCGCATCGAAACGAGATCGCAGACATTGCATCCGCCCTACCTTCGCTGTACGGTGAAGCTCTTGTCGCCGGCGAAAAATGATAAACAACGATACACAATGATAAACAATGATAAACAAGTGCATTGAATGTATTGAATGCATTGATATGTGAGGCTTTGGGTGGAAAGATGAAAAAAAGTCAGTCACTGGAATCTTTGCAGGATCATCCAGGGCCTTCGAAGATCCTCGCAGCCCAAGGCCCTTTTGATGGACAAATTTGACAACGAAGAGAAAAAATCGACACTTCACAAAGGGACTGGACTCTGACTGGACAGATCTCCGAGTCTTCAGGACATGGTTTCTGTTTCTGTCCGTTTCGCAGAAAGCTAACACACCGACCTTCGGTGTGTTTTTTTCAGGGCTGGATGGCTGGATTCCCAGTTTTTACCGTGTTTTCTCCGATGTCACAGGCAAGTAATCTTTCTGGACCGCGAGTTACAGACCTCCTGGAGGCACACGTGATGCTTTTGATGAACAGATTACGATTAAATCACATAGACACACTTGCACCCATCATTCAGATTCATTCAAATTTGTTTCTTATATTGACACCATTGGCATGTACAATATTGATCAATCTTGTATAAAATACCTGCCAGATTTTTTCACAGAGATAGCTCAGAGAGTTGGTGACGTTGGTGACGTTGGTGACGTCGGAGGTAGATCTTGGATCTCAAAGTGAGACTCTGGAGGTGCACAGCTGTGGTTTGTCTTGAAAGTCTTGCCTTTTTTCTATCCTTTTCCTTTGCTGATTTCTGAAAAAGATCCTAATATTTTAATATGTAATATGTATATTTAATATGTAATTAAGGAACTTTTATGAATTTTCGTGTTTGCACGGGATGTTGTGTTTTGGTTGCCGGGTGGTTTTTTTCACATTTAGTGTCTTCCAATCGGCTTGAGGTTCTAGGATTCCAGGGTTTGTTGGTTGCAATGATCCCATGAATCAACATGGAGCATGGACCCCAAGGTAATTTTGGATTTTATTTAGGCGATCTGGTGAGAGTGATCCTGATGTTGATGGTGATAGTGATGATGGGGTTGGGGCGCAGAAAGGTTAGACTATGTTAGACTTTTTCAGATGACAATGGGGACAATGAGACATATGATGCCGTAGGTAGTGACTGGGTAGTTCCGGCAGAGCAGGCACCCGACAGCAGCAAAAGCTTAGAAAAAACGTGGTCAAGAAGCAACAACAAAATGAAAACACTAAGGCATGAAAACAACAACAAAATGAAAGTTGATTAAGTATTTAATATGTTTCTCCCCTTCCTATAGATCCTATAGTATATTATACTACAATTACATGATTTGGCGCCAAGAGAGGCTGAACCTCCTGGCTCTGTTGGACACGGTCGGGGCCTCCAGCGATAAAGGTTGGAACGTTTGCGTTGTGCAATGGTGCAATGGAAACGAATTCGTTAAGCATTTCGATTTTACCATACTTTACCTTTGTTTTAAGCACAGGCAGATCAGGCAGATGGAAGATTTTATGGCTATGCACGCCGTAATTCATCTGTGGGCTGTTCGCGAATTTCACTGAGGGACCCGATCTAGCAGCGTCGGTCCTTGGCTTAGGAAGGCTTAGGTTTGATCTTCAAGAGTTCGGAGCACCCTTTGGTGTTTACTCCATATTGACACACCGCAGACACGTGGCTGAGATAGCGCCTTGCCAGCCCTGCCCAAGGCCGTAGACGTCTGTGAATTGTGAAGCCATGTGAAGCCTGAATGCTCTGCCAATGCTCTGCTGTGGCGCAGGATCTCGCAATGGCTCCTGGCTTTTCGAGTCTGCGTCCAGAAGTAGGGGAGAAACTGCCCTCCACTTCAGGCGGGATTAGACAAAACAGCAGAAACTCGGGAAGAGTGCACTTAGTGCACTTAGTGCACTTCTTACTTCTTTCTTTAGGATTGCTGCCGCATGTGAGGTTCAGAAGGTCAAACTGCATCGTCGTCTGCGTTGTTTGGCCGCTGCTCAGCAGAAACTCATGGCCGTTCAAAGTAAATACGCAGAAGTCCCGTAAAACCTGAGCAACAAAGGATTTATATATGATATATTTCAGTCATGCAAAGTTGATGTTCACATGTTCGCAGATCCCCCCCAGGAGCGAATATGCGATCAAAAGGGGTCCAAGCATATTACCTGCACTCTCTGTGAGGTTTCTCGCAAGTTCGAAGCGTGACCAGCCATGGCTCTGCCACAGTCTTAGTCAGTGATCTGCAAAGAGTTTGAAAGATTTGAAAGAGATGTAAAGTCGCTGCAAAGTTGATCAAACAATCAGAGATCAAACACCTTTGATCACCTTTGATCAGCACTTCAAAGCGTGAGCCGTGAGACTTTCTGGCTGTTTGCAGGCGAGGCAGCGGTCTTCTTCTGCAACCATGCAGCAGAGGCTCTGCACTGCTTTTTTTCTTGATACAATCTATGTGGAAATATGTTATTATGATTTATTATGAAATCATTAATATTCATTAATTATTACTATTAAGATCTATTAAGTATGTGGATTGGATGGCAAACTTCAAGTGGCGTTTGTCAATCCCTCGATTGCAATCTTATCCGACCTCGGGCTAGGTCGGAAAAGTCGGAACGGCCAGCTCGAAGCACAATGCAGCATAGATGCAGAGAGCTGTGTTGGCCACGTCGGTCACGTCGGTCACGGCAACGTTTCACATTTTTTGCCTGGAAAGTGGTACTATGTGGTACTACGATTTGCATCAATTTCCTTTGATACGTTTGGTAGGAAGCAAACACGTCGTGACATGCCGAAAGCGTCATCGATAACAAGCATTCCAGCTTCGACAGCAGTTCAGTTTTGTTCATTTGAGGTTTCGGAACCTCTTTCGAAGGCCGACAAATCCAGCAGCAGGAGCAACGTGAGCTTGAACTACTAAAACAAGTCGAAATACATGGCAGAGTAATGCATAGTGACGCATAATGAATCATAGTGATGCAAGATCATGCAAGATCATGCAAGATCCAGACTTATCCAGATCCATATTTGGAACTTTGCACCGCGCTGGTTTCAGAGTCGCTGATTCTCTCTAGTTACTATAGTTGTCCTCAAGTCCTCAAAGTGGGACTGTGACCTAATCCAAGATCCAAAATGGTGGAAAAAGGGCCACATCGAATTGCTGACATGTGTGCTGACGAGGAGACAGTAGAAACACGAACGCAGCAAAGAAATAGACAAATGACATCAAATGATGCTAATCAATGGTGAATCAAAACTACTTATACATTTAAACTAAGTTATCAATCGCAACATGAAACAAGATGACGCAACATTCTAGTACAGTGTAACATGAAAATACATGACAATAAAATGATATAACATGCGTATCACATGACAAATATGTGTATTTCATAGCAATTTCCAATCGCTGCTGGGAGGTGCTGCTAGAGAAGGCTCGCGAAGCCTCCGATGCCAGGCGATACCTGTCAGATCCATGACATGTCCAGCGACATGTCTAGCCATCGTTTGCAAAAATTGGTTGCACAATGAGCTTCAATAAGATTGTCAGATGATTCAGATGATATCATCAAATGACCAGATTTCTGATTCGATGGAGTCAGTGGTGTTTTGTTGGGAGTTCCTCGTTCGAGGCGGAAAACCAAAGACTTGGAAGAGCTTGTGGCAAAGGCTGAAACACCTCAGAAGTGACTTGGCATGAAGCACGAGGAACGAGGGGAGCGAGCAGAGACTCAGCAGAGAGTAAATCTCTACTATCTCCATGGGATATTTCTGACAGTCTGTACCTGCCCTCATCTCCTCAAATCCTTGTCATTTTGGTGTCCTTAGATACGGTGTTTGTGTTCCAAACTTTTCTATCTTGCCGTGCTTCCCATTGCTTCCCTGCTTCCTCTCAAAGGGGCAACGCATATCAACGCATACTACCAGTGTAGTTTTGCCAAGGGCACCACAGGAGCATTGCCGCATTGCCCATCTCTCTGAGCATTGCCAGATACTGACAGACTGCAGGTTGCTGCAGGTGTGCAACGATTTGGCGGCGCATTGGACGCATGTGCGGGCCAGGTCAGAGACTCAAGGCTGCCCAGGCGCCAAAAGATACATCGAGCATCATCGAGCTACAGGCTACATCATAAATCTTCCATAATCTTCCTATATCATCTTCCTTTGTGTTCTCAGATTTCTCAGTCTGGGTCACAGGAACTTTCAATGGATTTTGCTTTGGCTGAGACTAATTTGTAGCACAAGAGATGTCTGCAGTCAACATTCGGCATCCGAAAAGTTTGTGTTCATCGGCTTCATCGATCGCCAGTGCATGGTCGGAAGCTGCTGCCCGCGCAGTGCAACTTGCAGACGAGTTACTTCTGCCCGAGTGCGCCCATCGACCCGTCACGCCTTTGCCACTTGTGGTATCTTGTGGTAATACCATGGTATCTTTCATGTTCCGAACGTCTCAAGACGGTACTTGACACATCTTGACACATCTTGACGGGTCTGGAAGAGAAGCATTGCCGGATCTGAATTGGCGTTGTTTTTCGTTCCTCTTGAGGCTCGGATCTAAAGGGTACGGCCGAATCTCCGGCAAAGCCGGAGGGGACGATCCGAAAAAGCAGAACATGACAAAAAAAGCAAACATATTATACAAAAACAATAGAAACTATAGTTAAACATCAAACTAAAAATCATCCAAAAGCCTTTGAAACTCTTGCGATCCAACGATGTTCAATGTTTTGCATCCTTTTTGGCCTCAGATTTGACAATTGACAGCCTGGCCCAACATGACCAGCTTCGCTATCAAACTGAAGTCCGGTGGAGAACCCTTGGCGGGCTACACGTCCAGCAAGATCACTCCCGGTGTAGCCAGCCATAGCCCCAACCAAGACACTCCGTCTCTTTGTCATCACAAGCTTTAGTGCGAATCACAGATTTGCCATGGATTTCTCTTGCCCAGTCTAGAGGTTCCAGGCTGGGGCGAAATGGTAAGTCTGGTCTCTAACATACCCTAACATACCCTGAAAGATATGCCCGCACGCGTGAATATGGTAGGAATATCAATATGATATAAATATGGTAGGAATATGGTACAGATATGGTATGAATATGTTCTAAATGTATGGAAACGGGCTTTCCGATGTTTCTGGAGGTCCTGGGTATTTGACACACGTCGAACACGGCAGGCGATGAGAGGTGCAGTGCCAGTGCATCCAGAGCCTGCAAAGTCATCGTCGCCATCGCCAGGGGTCAAATTCCTTGGAAGTCAGGCGCTCCCAAAAGACTTCAACACACAAACAAAATCAAACAAATATTCACCCCGCTTCGCGTGGGGTGGCCGCCCACACCGCAGGTTTATTTCGGTCCGTGAGAGGGGCTAAGGGTGGTTTTCCCCCCGTGGGGGCTCTTCAGGCTAAGAAGTTTCAATAAGAAATCCTTCCAAAACATGGTTTTTGACAGTGTTTTTCCAATGTTTCCAGTCAAACAGACGGTAATTTACACGTTTTTTGCCATAAAGGCAGTAAATCCTTCCAAAACATTGCTTTTGACAGTGTTTTTGTAATGTTTCCAGTCAAGCATACGGTCATTTACACGTTTTTTGGCTCTAACGTCAGTCCAAAACACTTGTTTTTGCAGTGTTTTCAATGCTCTGGCATCCAAAAACCCTGCAAAATCTTGCTATGTACAATGTTTTTTTCATTTTTGGCCGTTTTTCCATTGCCGGAAAGCTACCAAAATGACCCAAAATTCCATTTCAATACCCTCTTGCGCTCAGACACCCAAAAATCCTCGAAAAATGTCGAAAACACCACCCTATTCTGGTCTCGGTGCGAAACCGTTTTTGGGCCCCCCCCCAGCTAAAGCTGATATAGCGACTGCTATATTAACAAATGTCATTGAGCATTTAGTGTTGCTGTTGCCCCCCAATAAGCACGCCTTCACCGCCAAAGCGGTGTGGGCGGATTTACTATAGTGAACTAAATATTTACAATAGTTAACTTAGTTAACTAGTTAACTGGTCACATTTTGTTGGAGATATTGAATTCCGGCCGGGATTTTTCAGTTCGACCAAGATTTTGGATAGTTCCAAGTGCTGCATGTCCCTTGTTGATGTTGTGTGGATCGAATGGATCGACTTTTGGTCATTTTGCATGTGCGACCTGTCTCCAGGGCTTAGGAGATGGCACGCACAGTCGGAGTGCCACGAGTCCGAGGAAAAAACCGAAGTCGGGACACCTGGTGATATTGTATGATAAATGTAGGATACACCTGGAGATATCTCAGATATTCCATACACATTCTCAGATGCTTTTTAGACATCGAAAGATGAGCCACGCAGACTGAGGACTAGTTAGATAATGTTAGATACCAATCAGACCAAAGCAAGACCTGAGATGAAAGATTTATTCAACCTGTTTCGTCTAGAAACAGAGGAAAATGCGTCAGACATAGACGATCATAGACATATACGACACAGAGAAAGACCGGAAGCAAGTCAGCTTTGACTCACAGGGAGCCAGAGCGCAAACCGCAGCAGATCCAATGGAAGCAGATCGTGCAGAGAATCAAGCGGTGCCCTCAGTGGAAGCGATGACAGTGGAAGCGATGACATCAATGGAGACGACTTGGGATCCTACTATGTCCTGCTTGGCCGAGGAAATTCAAATTGAGAGATCCAGAAAGGACGGCCGAATCACCACAAATCATCAGAAATCCAAGTACATCATCCTGAATCTGTACATCCAAGTCATCCAGCACTCTCATTCAATCATGGCATCCAGGATGGCCTGGATTCGGATGAAGAGTCGCCGGCTTGCTAGCAGCTGGAGATTCACCGTGCTGACCACGGTGTGAAGCTAAGAAACTGACACATTCATCATATATATCTATCTATATATATATTCTTACATTATATTACATTATATTATATATGATATTCTATACACATATTCTTATTTTACTATATTTATGACCACCAAATCAGTGGGAACACATCGAACATCACCAATTTTCAGAGCTCAGGCCCTCACGATCTATGCGCTTTTCGGCGATGATTTTCGCCTTTGTGTGACGCACAAACAAACGGATGAGCTCTTCAACGCTCTAACCCTCGTGGCTTGGCGAAGGGCGAAGGGCTTTGATGGTTTGATATGGTTTGATTCTCCAACTTGGAACGTCTTTTCTCCGGTCTCTTTGGACGCAACGCCTCTCGTAGACTCTACTTTTTGATACCTTTTGCGGATGCTAAGTTCTCTTGCCTCGTTTTTGGCGCGGAGATTGTGGCGAATAGTCTTGGCTTAGAGCTCAATTTCCAAACTGCCAGATCACTGACGTCAATAGCATGATACTGCAGACCGTTTCGAGACATTTGAACAGCCAAGATCGACCTTTACAAATCTTTGAGCCGAGCAGCCGAGGCCAAGAAGAATATTTTCTTGGCAGGGAGCTCAATAAGAGTCAGTGGCCAGGGTGATGAGTTGATGATTGCTGACTGAAGACGTTTCACTTTTGCACAGCAACGGCTCCGAAGCCAAGGATTTTTCTTTTGGCTAGATGTGGGTGCTACAGTTACACTGGTCTTTGATTTGACCTGGGTCCGGAACTGAGTGTAGAAGGATGGGCATAACATGGCATGACACCCTGCAGCCTTGCAGCCAAAAAGATACGCAGAACTCATCCGTCGTCATGCTGCATTTGATGCCTTATACTGTTTATACCTACGGAAAACATATCCTTATAATTCCTTATACACATCTCAGTCATCACTGTATGCCACTGGATGCTCAGCCGTATTCTGAATACTTCTGAATCTGAAGGTTTCCAAAGAACTTTTCTGTGCTTCATCAGAAGGAGAGGAGGCCGTGCATCGGTGCATCGTGCAGCTGTACATGGCCATGCTGTGAAGCAGCGGTGTATTTTGCTACGACCAGGCTCTGAAGACCAGCCGTGCTGGCCGTGCTGGAGCTAGAGCAAGCCGAAACCTGGATGAATTATGACATATCAATGACATATCAATGACATATCAATGACATTAATTATGACGGATTGCGATGAGTCGTCCATTGAAGCCACAGTTTGCTTTGAATAAGTTATTTTTGTTTTCAATATCTTTCAATCATTTTCAACTTCATTCACTTGTCAAAGGGGTTTTCCGGAAGTGGTTTAATTACATGCCTTGGCTTGGTGCATTTTAGGTTGTAAATAAGAAACAAATATTTCCAGTTGGGTGCGACTGTGCCAGGAACGGTTCGGATTATTCGGCTCATGCGGCTTGTCAAGCTCTACAAGGCGAATACGTGGAACATGTGTCCACATATGGAACCGTTAAAATCGAATGGATTTTCAGGGTTTATCATCATTCTTTGTGGGGATATTTTGTTTTTTTGAATTGCACAATTTTTGGACAATTTGGGACTAGGCTGTGTAATTTGCCATCGATTAGAATGGAACTTGAATCATCGTGACTACGGAAGTTTTGGTGGACCGTCAGACATATGGTTCTGGTGTTGTGTGGGCGGTCACGATGTCACGAGGCTTATTGGGTGGCAATGGAGAAACGGAAAGAGGAGGAAGCCAGGCGGGATGATACTAGTTGCTGTCAGACTGGGGCACTTCTGACTGAGCAGCCCGTGACAGCATCTCACCGTGGTTTGTGAGTTTGTGATGATTTCTGGTTTCTTTCGTGTTTCTTGCGAATGCTTGCGATGTCAAATGATGTCAAATGATGTGAAGTATCAAGGAAGCAGCGCCTGCTGGAGTTGAAGCCTGGTGAGACCATCCCGGACTGAGCTTTGAACCGTTGCCACATGTTGCCACTAGTGTCTCAGCTATGCCGTAGCCCTGGATTCGTGGATCAGCACGCTGTTCAGGAGGCGTCCGACTCCAAAACAATAAGTGAATTCAATGCCGGCAGCTCAGGTGTCATAGGTCGTGCTTGGTCCGTCAAATCCACCTGCGTTCCGGGTTTCATGTTGTGATTCACTTTTGCTTTCCGGTCTTGCTTTTGACAACTTTGGTGCGCCCACCAGGTCCGACAAGAAGGAGAAGACGAGGCGGGTTGCATCAAAACCTCCCAATGGCGACACTGAAATCCAGCAAACACACACAGACATCATTGCAGGAATTGCACTTGAGAAGTAAATGCAGGCTCAACCAAGGAAATCCACAAAAGATTAGTCATTTGGGCTCTCTCTAAGGATCCTCTGGTTGAACAATTCTACTCTTGGAATCTGAATCTTTCGGATTCCCAAAGTTGCTTCAACATGGTTTCAACCATGGTTTCAACATGGTTTCAACATGGTTTCAACATGGTTTCAGGATGACTTGGATGATGAGAACACCAAGCAAGAAGACCAGGACTCGGTACATCCCGATGCCTCCGATGCTGGCAGTGACGGGTGCCAGTCTAACAGAAAACCTATAGAAAACCCATAGAGAAGGAGGCTGAGGTCAACAGGTCAACACAAAACCCAAGATTTCACGAGTTTCAAGATCCAAGATACTTCCATATACTTCCTGTATCTTCCTGTCATCTGGTGCAGGAAGAACCGAAGCAAGAGACCCGCGTGGGCAAAAAGCTTTCGGCATGGGGCTGAGGGTTGTGGCATTGTACCATTGCCTCGAGTTTTTCTTTTTACAAGGCATTCTGACCGAAACACAAACGGCTAAACGAGAGGGAAGCAGCAAATCGGCGGGGACAGCTGCAAAGATCGCAGCCAACTCTGAAATGACAGTGGCACGATAGCCTAGTAGCGAACGTCGATTTGAACATTTGATTTTTAAGTATTTTGAAGAATTGTGTGCAACATTGTGCAACACATGCTTAAAGACCCCTATGATATCAAGTGCCACGCCTTGCGTGGGAACCAGCCGAGCCACACAGGTTAACGACCGTGTTGTACACACACAGTGCAACGAGTGCAACGCACACCAATAGGATCCAATAGGTACTTCCATTGAGCACCGATCGCACCATAAGAACCCCTTCAGACAAAACGAGATCAATCCATCTCAATGTGCTGAAAACTTTCAGTTTTCCTCAGGACATGACAACTCGTCGTGTGATCGTCTTGGTTTTGGCCGGGAGCTCATCGGGATGCGACAGATGCCACAAGGGGATCCCATGCTGCCGATGGTCAAAGCCTGATCTATGGATCTCAAAGCCTGCTGTCACTGCTGTCAGGTCATGCTGCTGGTCCTCCCGCAGTTTGACCCCTCCGGCAATGTGGGCATTTCCTCCTCAGACTTTCAGGAGATGGAATGTGGGACATTGCACAGCTGGGTCCCTTGATGGTGCACTGGGGAACTTACCCTGAGCTCACCCGACTAGTTGCATTCGAATTGAGGCAGTTTTGATTGGTTTTGTAATGTTTTGTAATGGTTTGTATTGTAATGTTTTGTATGTTTTCCTCCCGAATTCATACTGTTCAGTATGTTCAGTATGTTCAGTGTGACCTGCAGGACTCGGCCAAATTTGCCTCGAGCATGATTTTCGAGAGGTTAGCTGAACCTTTCTTGGCTTTTTTTGCTCACAGTGCTGACAGTGGAATCAGTGGAAATGCACGCTGTTCAGGTGGCGAGATTGGTGTGGCAACTCCAATGTCTCGGTGAAGATGGGAGCTTAGCAGATGAATGATGATGAATGATGACCGAGACATGGAGCGACATCTCAATGTGAAAACATGCAGACGCAGAGATATCTGCCATCAACTGTTTTGGCATGACGGGTTTGTGTGGGCAATGCTGTGAGGCCGTGGTGTATGGAGAGTTTGGCCACCCCAACGGAGAATCAAGAGCTTCACTACAGAATCTTGGCATAGCTCGGCAGATCTCACTTTCTTCCCACCTTTCCCACCTTTCCGCCCTTCCGCCTTTGTCCCAATGGCTCCTTTCTGCATTGTGATTGAGAGGTGAAGCCAAACCACAGTGATCTGCAAGGGTTTGAGAATATTTAGTGTCATGTCTGGAACAGTTCCTGCAACTTCCTGCATGCCGTTTGGGAGCCTAGGAAATCGTTATGAACTGGAGGCCACGCCTGTCCTTTTGTTTTGAGTTGACAGATCTGAACCCACCCGTCTCATGTATCCCAGACCAACCAGATACTTACACCGAGTGAGAAGCTAAGTGCAACAATTGCAACACACAGAGGAAAGAAATGGTAAGAAGTGGTAAGAGATGGTAAGAGATGGTAAGAGATGGTAAGAGATCCCAAGTCGCAGAGAACAGAGGACAGAGATCCAGAGAATGACAGAGACGGATCCATAAAAAACTCCAGAGATCCCGTTTGGAGGTGGCTTTGCTGCAGTTTTTGCACATCCACATCTCTGGCGGCTTTTTGTTCAGACTGTACTGGATAGGCGCGAGCCGATTTCTGCTTTTAGCATCTAGCGGTTTTTGATGCGACTAGATCTCGATAAGTGATTGGCATATATTGGCATCAAAGTATTTGATGTTTCCATTTTCATGGACTAATGCTGTAAACTGAACCGAAGGTCTCTTCCGTCTCTTCCTTTTTCTTGTACGTCTGCAGCTGTGTTAAAAGGCGCCATGTCCACATTGTGGGCAGACTCTGCATATTTGGGACAGCACCTGGGAAGCACTGGAAGAATCTTTTGATGTCAAAGATGTTCCTTCAGAAGCTTCGAAAATCTTCGAAAGCTTCAAGCCTCTTGAAATCCGGAAATCAGACTCTCAGAGACTGGCTGTCAAATTTGTCTCACTGGAGCTGATCACACAAGGTTGGCACCTTTGAATCAAGAACGCTGGCTGGGCACGGACCCGCTGGGATCCGCTGGGGTATAGGGGTGTGTATAGGTGTTCTGCCGGTGCAACTATACCTGGGTCCTGCCGGTGCCTGATGTGACAGCAGCATGTCCTCTGACATTTGGAGATCCGATGTGTACCCCTTTGCAGTCTCCAACGCAACTCTTGGCTCTGTCATCAGCCATCTGTGGATTTGCCACCAAAATTCCAAAATTCTTGGCAGCCGCTGTGGAAAGATTCAAACACCTTTGCATATTTGAATGATTTGAATGATTTCTGCCGCAGGACCTGCGTGTGAATTCAGCCAACTTAGATGACACTCGACTGCAAGTAGTTTCGCGAAGGACAAGCTGAGATGGCAGAAGCATCAGAAGCTGCCTAGCTAGCCTTGAATCGCTGCCAGACCACTTGGGATACCACCTACGTGCGGAATGACTTCTACCAGGGACCCGTCCAGTTCCCAGATGTTCCCAGTGCTTTTTGCAGAAACTGCTGGAATCCCATGGACGGCACTGAACTTTCCAAGGTCGGCTCTACGATCCCTTCTGCCACCAAGCAGAGGCCACGGTCGCAGTCGGGAAAGTGTCGGAAAATCGGTCGTTCATCTTGTTCTACATGGCGCCTCGGGTGAATACTTCTATGCTTCTCATGTCTCCATGCATGTCTTGATTCCCCTTTCGACATCTACCCATTCCGATCCATGCTGGCCATCAGTCTTGGCATTCAAAGAGGAACTGTGGCATTTTGGATCATTTTGGATCATTTTTCTCAATTCTGTGTCAACCGCAAGTGCAAGCAAGGCTGATCAACGTATGGACGGAAGAGTGTCAGACTGCCGTCGGTATTGTTGTGCAACCAGTGCCGCCCCCAAGCATGGCATTTTCATCGCATAGCTGCATACCTTGACAAATATAAAATAATATAACATAATATAAATGATACATAAAATGATCTAAGGATATATATCACATATATATATATCATATGTTTATCATATTTTCTAAGCTTGGCATTTTCGTGGAAGGCGATTTTCGTTGCTTTCTGATCCGTCCCGAGGAAGTGAGGGCCATGGTCTCCACTGGATGCTCCATCACCGAAGAGCTACGCTGTTCAGAGGCATTGTCACAGTTTCAAACGTAAACTAAACAGGTAAACTACACAGTTTCTGCTCGGATGAGAGTGGTAAGTCTGGTAATTTCTGGTAAATTTGAGGAAACTCTACCAGAAATGACTCTCTGCACAGACCCAACTTTTCCATGGCAGGTGGAGTATGTGACCCCCCTTACCTTCAGTTCAGAGGAGGGGGCACCGTTGGCGCATGTCTCCTGTCAGATAATTCCTTTGGACTTTGATCATATGATCATAGGTGACTTCCTAGCGATGGAAACACACTGGAGATATCTGGACGCAGGAGAGTGGTACCTTCTCCTTCGTGTTTGCCTTTGATCAGCGGGGCTTCACCCAGCTCGAGGCAGACATCAGACATCAGAGACCATGGCTACAGACACAGCCTACTCACCTGACTCAGCCTGACTGTCATTTTGTACAGACTCGCCGCGCAGGCTGGGCTTAGCATTGTACAGACTCTCTTCATTTGCTTCGCGGTGGGTGTTGGTGCCATGACCTTCTCCAAGGCCTGAAGATCGCAGTCGCCACTGCATGTTGTGGCGCATGTCGCTGCATGTTGGAATTAGATGCAATTAGTATGTAGTTCATGTATGTAAATGTAATTATATAAATTATATATGATTATATACAGTTTTATCTATTTTGCCATGCCATGCCATGCCTGTTGTCATGATATGTCGTGATATGTCGTGATATGTCGTGATGGTGCTGCCCAAGCCACCCATTCAGGATGCCAATGAGCTCCTTCTGAATCCGATAGTGGCTGCCTTAGCTCCACTGTCAGATCTGTCAGCGGACGCCACGCTGCTGGTTGCACCATTGCACCATTGCACCATTGCACCATCGCACCATTGACTTCACCAAGGAACGGATGATTGAGAAGATGGAAACCATCAAAGACAATCCATTGGAGGCTTTTTTTGTGTGTGCCATGTGGGGCACATTGTTGCGAGTGACTGCAACTGTCTCAAAATATCTGTTCAGACACTGTAGTTGATGTAGTTGCTGGTCCTTCATGTCAGTGTCAATACCCGCATACATTCATTTCAGCGCATCTCTTCCCAGTTGTGCCAAAAAGAAGAGCGTGTGTTCTGCACTTGTTTGTAGCCTGTTGTGGTGCTTCTCTGTCTCCACACTGCTGTCAAGCTGCGAAACACCGCATAAAGTCTTTGTACATGACATATCTGATCTATAAGTGTTCTAGCTCTCTTTGTACAACAGTTGTTTGCGTGGTATTTCAGAACCACACTGTCCAATATTGTCCACATTTTCAGATTTTTGTTCCTAGAGATCTCTGATGTGGAGGCTATGCGTTTGGGAGATCTCGAATTCCGACGAGAAGAAGTGGAAGAGGCATAACCTGCTCTGGGATGACCCTATACACCATACATCACCGTACTGCAAAACTACTTATTCTATCACTGAAGAGATTGAACTTGAGATCATGAGAAACTGCTAAGAATTTATATATGACATGGTGACATCATGTGACATCATGTGACATCATGTGACATCATGTGACATCATGTGACATCATGTGACATCATGTGACATCATGTGACATCGTGTTTTCATGTCATTTCGGCGTTTTTGCTTCAGCTGTCACATCTCACGTCTGACGACTTCCGACTTCCAGGCTCGCTTCCGAGACAAGCTCTCACAGATGAGCCGGCCTTGGCAGGCACGGCAGCGGCCAACGAATTCCAAAGATGACCAATGCAGAACCAATTTCGATTTCTGGAGCAGACTGGAGCATGCGAAAACCGATGATGTGCTGTTTCGTGCTCAACTGTGTTCCTTAAATAACTCGCTTGGCAGATCCTCTACAAGTACAGACATGCAAAGAAGTACAAGGACTTGCCGGGTCGACCAAGTCAAGACCTGCAGATTGAATGGTCAAAGCTGTGTAAAGCGAATTGGAAGCTGCTTGCACCCTTGATCACTCTTGTTTTGTGCCCTATTGTGACTATCATTATTCGACATCCTTCTTGAATGGATATTCAGCATGATTATTGTGATATATTGTGATTATCATTATGGAATTAAACACAATTTAACCATGAATTTTAGTTGTCACTGTTCCAAACATCGCTGATGCTTGGCGGCAGGAGCCTATGGAAACCGTGATGCTGGAGAAGACCATCATCAAGCCACTCGGAATGCGTCAATGGCACATTATAGTCAATGGCTTTATCGCTTTATCATAGTCATGTCAATCATAGGATGTAGTTACAATGAGAAAGAAGTCAGACATGATCATAGTGATAATATAACACAATAACATACAATAATACAATATAAGTAATATAACACAATAACAAACATGATACAGTCATTATCATTTTATATTTTATTTATATATTTTTATAACATTAACAATACATCACCATCACCATCACTGTCACTTCGTTGCAAAGCGTGCATCGTTCTGAGGCTCGGTGGATTACTGGCGCTGGGCTTCGGTGAAGCTGGTGCCGAAGTCATCGGGCAGAACATGAAGGCCGGACAAAAATCCAGACACGACGACACGACACGACACGACACGACACGACACGACACGACTGGAATGAGATGGGGTTGTTTCAAACTGGGGAAACCCAAGATACCCCAAGATATCCCAAGATATCCCAAGATATTCCGAGATCCAATGGGAAAAACATCATCATTTTCCCTTTGACTGCTATTTGACGCTCGATTTTGACGCTATCAACCGATCTAACCCATTTTGAGTTTCAAAGCCAGAGAGATCCGATGATCCCAATGGACTTCCACGGATTGCAAGCGGAAGAAACTCAACAAACTTACCCTCTGGTAATTTAACATAGCTATTGAAAATGGCCATTTACAGTGAGTTTTCCCATGAAAAATGATGATTTTCCATAGTTATGTAAACGTTTACCAGAGGGTAACAAACTTAACAAACTCAAACCTTTCAATCCTTTAGGCATTTTTGGGAGCCTTGAAAACAGTTTTTAAAGCTTGACCTTGCCCTTGAATAGGTCAGCGCCACGGCTGGAGTCAACGCAATGGTGCCCGGTTCAAAGGCGGGCAATTTTAAGCGGTCGTAGATATGTTGTAGATTAATGATGGTTAATATATGTTAATTATGATCTATAACATTAATTATGAATATATGATGTTATATCTATAGATTAATAATGGTTAATATTGAATAATCCACATTGTATTTGATGAATTAATCTATATTTACCATCATTAATCCACATCAAATTATGATGAATTTGATCTCCACAGTGCATTTTTTAATACTCTTGAGTCGACTCGACAGGTAGACGCCATCATTGGCTTTTGCAACATCCGACACTTCATGGAAGCCACAGAAGTGTTGAACTCAGAGCGTCTCTTCAACGTCGAGCCAAAGATAGAAGTTCTGGTGAATATGTGAATATGTTTTGTGTGTAACTTGGCCTTTCTCATGTTTTTTTCATTCACTTATGTTCACTTCATGAACTGTTTGACTGCTGGAAGGCTGGAAAGATCACACGTGGCACCGGGTCGCTGAGGTTTTAAAGGAAAAAGTGATGCTTTTTGCATTAGCCTCGACCAATCCTTGCATCAACTTGAATCAACTTGTGTTCCATGGTGTGTCATCACAGTGTCATCTGCTTTCAGAATCCGAAATTGTGCCTGTGCATTGTGTGCTGTATGTGTGCTGTAGCGATTCTGTGAGGTGAATCAAGTTGGAGAGATTGTGCACGGCTGTCGCATTCTTAGACCTGGAGTGTCCAAATTGCCAGCCATTCCCACGGCCACTCACAGCACCACGCACATGACAGTATGCTACATGAATGTCATATTCATATGTGCTGCGGTTGCTGATGAAGCCCTTGCACCATCTCAAATTCACGTCGCCGTGTTGAGGTGTTGATGATTTCCACGGAGCACCCAATCGGAACATTGGCGATGCTTTCCTAGTGATATGGCGGCTCTCAGGCGCTGTCCAATGTTGTCAGATGTTGTCAGCTTCATTTTGGGAACGTCTTGTGTTCAAATTCTACTGCTCGACCATGCTCGACCTGGAGCCATTTTTGAGGCAGCTCAGAAGAAAAACAGACGAAGCTGGCTGATATGGCTCTCATGTCATATGCCGGGGACCTTTGTCTTCGACATCCCAAGGAGATATCACTGTTCCGGGTCGGAACTTTACCTGGATCAAGAGCATCTGTCAGCGTCTGTGCTCTATCTCCTCAATTGTGTGCTTGAATTGTGGTCTGAGGTGAAAATCATTGCAGAGATCAACAAGCCGGGAGCTAAAGCACGGCTATCCTACTAACAGTTCCTAACATATTGACCAGTATTTCCAAATATTTCCAAAACAACTGAGCAATGAGTTTGGATCACCAAGGTCCAGAATTCTAGCAGGATATAGGTGGCATCCAGGCTTTCAATACCGCATCCAGGACTCTGAGTCATTTTTCAACACTTCCTACTTGTATGTCATGATGACATTATAGCACATTCCTATAATGGTGGTATGGTTTGTTCAGATGTGTTTACTTCCAGATTTCTGAACTTGCATCATGTTTCTGATATCGAATCCGGCCAGGACTTCCGAGTTTCTATGGGCTTCGGACTGCACCACGGATGGGCCATTGAGGCTCCCACTGTGTAGGTTTAGCAAGGTGACAGGATGTGACAGGTGAGGTGGAATGGATGTCCCTATGCGTCACCACTGAAGGGCGCGATTGGCAGCGAGTACAAGATCGATGCTTCCTACTTGTCGCCAAATGTCAGCGTTACTGCGAAGCTGGAGGCACAAGACATCAACGATTGAGACCCAACGCCCAAAACAATCGGAGATCAAGTTATATACACCCACAGATGCCCACGTGGCTAGCAGACACATGAGTGAGTCTGTTCAGAAGATCTATAAAATCCCAAACCAACTGTGCTACATCACTGCCGAATGTCCTGATGCTAGGTGTGGTCTCTTCATGTTTCTGTCTGCCAGGCTGCTACTTCCCAGTTTAAAGTCTGGATGCTCCTCTCCCACAGCATGGCTCCTTGGCTGCAAGGGAAAGTGTCCCAGAGAGCAATGCACTCAGAGTAAGCTGGATTTTCTTGGTAGAGTGACATCTTTGACTGCAGCACTCCGCGTTGATTGTTGATATTGTTGAGACTGGGCTAGTTCCCAAGGCTTTGTTCTCATTGGAATGTGACAACTCCTGTGAAGGTACATAAATGCAGTCACGAGGTGCGGGAGACAGCAGTGATGCATCGACGTTTCAAGACGTTCCTGCAACTTTCCTGAATCTTTCGCCTAACCTTTCCTGGTTGAAAGACTCCTCCAAATGATCAAAATGATGGTTCCACAAAAGTCAAACTTCCCACTGTGCTGGGTACCATTGGGTACCCCTTTGTAACATAGTTTCTAGCTATTTCAGTCTCTATTTCATGCTATTTCTGCCTCACCTCACTTTCAACCCTGCGCCGTGCCAGGTGGCATTGAGTTGCAGGCTCATTGACCACGTCACTGTCAGCGGCTCCCGGATTCCGATGCGAGTCTACACCATGGACCTTGACACTCGAAGGACTTGACGACTAAAGAGTGACCGATGTGACCCATGTGACACCGGGAGATGAAAACAGATGGAACCATTATTGGAACATCATGGAATAATATGGAATAATATGGAATAATATGAAATAATATGGAATAATTACAGCTGAGAAAATGAAGCAGGAAGAAACTTCTGAATTGTTGTTCACAAGACTACGACAACCTCAGACTTTGACAGCGCTGCTCTGTTTTGTGTCTCATTTTGCCAGGATTGCCGTCGAGGAGAAAGGCCCAGACAGGATCATCAGGCAGGGTTGATCATTTGTCGCCAATATCAGCACGAATCCAAAGTTCCACGGCTGGATGAGACATCTCAGTCACACCCCATGTCACAACGCATCAGGAATCGCTTCAAGATTCGCCAACTTCGAGAAGTTCGAAAGGGCGAAAAGATGGCGGAGGTTTCGCCACATCCATGAAACATCCAACATCCAACGGCCAATTCCTGGCCATTTTTCATCATTTTTCCATGTTTTCTCCACGTGTTTGGATGCGCAGTTTTGTGAAGGACTACCGGGTCTGGGATGGGATGACCAACAATCCGGTCAGGGACTTAGAGATACTCTATGATACTCTTGGCGCTGTCACTTTGCAGAAACATGTGATATAAAACGAGTTGTTGCTCAGACAATTCCACAAACATAGTTTAACATACTGTAATGTTCTGTGTGTTGAAATGGCATGAAAGGGCACAGCTGGGGACAGATTTCCATTTCGCTTCGATTCGCCCACTTTCCCACTGATTTCGTTTGAGGATGTGATGAAGATGCGTGCACTTTTCTCCGAAGAGTTTTTCCAGCGCTTTCACATGGCCTATCGAAATTACGAGGAGAGACTTCCGGTATCCGAGGGTCATACAATGACACTGTGACAAGACAGTGCAATGCAGATCAGACGCTGTTCAGGCTGGTGAATGGTTGGCTGCAAGGGATATGCTCCCCAGCTGCAACGAGCCAACAGTTGTAAGATTGTTAGATTTACATAGATTTTGATTTAAAATGATTTAAACTAGCAATCTTACAGTTGTGGGAGCATGTGGGAGCCAGACTCAGTGACTCAGCGAGGCTCTTCACTTGCCACTATCAACCACGTGCAGACATTGGAAGGCGGTTGGTCCAATCGGAGGCAGGAGAAGCTGCGTGAAGCTGCGTGCTGCCACAGTATTGCTTACTTCCTGAATAAGCAGTTCGTTTTTTCCAAAGAAGAACATGTTTTTTGTTTTTTTTGTTGAGGCATCCGTGTGCTGCTTCTTATCATTTGCACAAGATGTGGAATGTTGCAGGCAGATTGGCCAGAAGATGGTCCAACGGTGCCCAAGCTTTCTGCACTTCTGAACCATTGACATATCTTGACATCCTGGCGACATCAATTAACAACGTGTATATGGACATATATTGACATATTGACAACATATCATTCATGACATAACAACATGACAACATATGACAACAACCATAGACATCTTATGAAATCTTTGCATCCGTTTTTCTTCGTTTTTCTTTCATGCGAAAGCTCTTCTGCCGCCCAGGTGACGCTGCTGAAATTCATGCAACAGCGGAACTTCCAAGCACCCAGTGATTGGCCGGGCTACCGTTCCTTAGCGATCAGAAAAGCATGGAATGCCATAGAACTCATGCGACATGATGTGAAACGATAGAAATACAATAAATACGCTATATGCATGTGTGAACGTATATGCTATATGCTATATATATATAATATGTAATTTATATATATATATAGACAGATAGATAGTTGAAGATGCGTGAAGCGACTGAATATGTTGCGGATGCCAGAGATTGCCAAAGGCTTTGTATCCAATTCCAAACTCAAATTGTCAACGCCACCATTGTTGCAGCATGCCGGACACTGAGGAGAGCTGCCGGAGTAGCCGACAGCTTGAGTGACCCCAGTGCAGCTGCTGCCAAAGAGACAAGTTGTATTTTTAACGGTTACTTGGTTGAGAACTGATCAAGTTTTTGTCACTTTTGCTGGCTTTGGCGGTGTTTAGATGTGTTTGGGACATTGAGATAAGCCCATCTAGAAGATCTTTCCTTTGAAGAAGAATCCTACAGACTACAGAATCATGCAAGCGACTGGCTAACATTTCGCCCTGAGGCTGCAGTTGGAGCAGGAAATATTCTATTGGTGAAAGCCATATGACGCGCATCTGGTGGCAGGAATGTAAGAATCAACATGCACAATTCTCAGAATGTGAAAATCAAAGTCGCACTGTAGCCCAGAACCTTTGGATTCCTTTGGCATATCGCCTGATCGTCTTTGCTTTTTACATCTTTTTACCTTTTTGAAACTTGTCCCACATTCCTGCCGCGACAAATCCAAGATCATCCATGTTAGAAATTCTGGTTGACTCGTTGTCACGCTGACTAAAGAGGTTTGAAGACTCGTGATTTGGTACGTTGGACAGTGCATCGAATGCAACTTTCCAGCTTGATCCAGCCATGCTGTGAGCATCGAGCAAAGCACTTTCTGAGGGGTCACGTATGGTCACGTACAAACACGAGCGATTGTACATCAAGTATCATCAAGTCCCAAGAAACGTGTCCACCCCAGATTGGCCACACTGAAGCTCACAGCAGTTGTACCTATTGCAATTTACAAATTGCGAGAACGGCCGAAATCTATGGCATTGTGATCGCGCGTTTTTAGGCGCACAAGTGCGCGATGATGGCTCTTGAACTATCTACGGTAGTAGTCATGCATTGTCCAATTCCCGATTTTCACAGAAATCCATGATACGGCTAGAGAACCTAGAAGTGCACCAATTTTTTGCGCAAAATTTGTCGCTTCACTCGTGCTTTGTACGTTTTGTATCATTGTGTCTTCTTCAAATCCTTGAGAGCCTTCCACACTCTGCATTGCAACCATACCTGGTTTCGATTGTCTGCCATTGGTATATTATGATTAAGGTTGATTGTATATTGATATGTTATCAAGTATTCAAACATCTTGTAGAGCACAACAGGATGGTGCTCATTGGTTTCCGTTGCAAATCATCCATGGCAGAAGAGCAAGGGCCTGTTTCACAAATTTCGTCCCAAGCGCCCTACATGCAGAGCCCAATGAAAAGGAGCTTTGGTAGGACTTGCCGACCTGACAGCCATCTTCCGTTTGTGACTCGCAATCGGTTTTGAGGTCAGTTCCATTGCTGTGGGACACACAGTCAAACCATGTCTATGTCAAAACAAATGTGTGAAATGCAACACTCAGCATCCCCAATCGTGCAGAATATGATACTGTATCAACACCATCCGCAATGCGCCATTGTAATTGTACTGGTCCATCTGGTCCCCGTGGTCTCGCAGTTGGAGCTTGCTGCTGACAGCCTTCCGCAACGCCCAGCACGCGGACGTAACGTTCCTGGAGGAGGACAGAGTACTCCCATGGGGACGTAACGTTTTGATACGTTGTGGATTTCCATGGATTATGGGTTTGTCATGGTTTGTCCAATATTTGCAGTACCAAACAGTCCCCTACATATGGGGACACATCGCATCACATCACCATTTTTCCATCATTTTCCCCTTATCACAAGTGCTGTAAATTGGGGTATGCAGTGACAATCCCACATGTTTCTCTGGATTGCAGTTGGATGCAGACTCTGCAAACTTGGTAGCCTTCGCAATTTCTGCAGAAGTTGTAGGAAAAGAATTCGATCAATATGACCGAATTCACCAAATTCTTAACCAGGCTAACTATGGCTAACTGGGTTTACGGTATGACATATTGTGATATGTTTCATCATGTTTCGAGTGTCGGTTTGCACCGTGACAGGCTGAGTCTGCCTTGAGATTGGCCCCAGATGCAGAATTTGAGGCACCGAATCGAAACCACCGGGGGAGACCGGGAAGACCGGGGAGACCTTGGCCTCTGGAGGTCGTTGCGAGTTGCATTGCCTCTCTGGAGCGTTTGAACCTCCTTGCTGGAAGGCACCGGGGCACTGGTCACAGGGATGGTAAGGGCAAGAAATTTCAACCATCTCAGTTGTACAAAAGCTGAATTCAAGAGTAACATTGCCTCGAATTCAAGTGATTCAGGAAACGTGTGACAAGGCAGTGTGATGGAAGCTTGCTGAAATCAGTGGCAACCCGACTGTCCACAAAACCGTCGGCGTCTGAGACACGTCAGCTATGAGCACTTCAAAAGGATCCGTGCGTGCAAAATCCAAAGAAAATCATTGGATTGTAATCCAGCTTTTGATTGTCTGATGATGTTTGACTGTAATCCAATTTGGTGCGAGCATAGCCAGCACCATCTATAAGGTCGTTGACGCTGCCAGTGGTCGCTGGCTTGGGGAGCGCGTTTTCGTACCTTGGCAAGAGTAGTGACAGAGATACCTTTTTTTTTTGCAGAGAGAATCCTTAAAAATCCTTAAAACAACACAAGTGTTTCTGCCCTTTTGACGCATTTTTCAATACACTTTTTCTGTTTTGTTGTGCCAATGGCCAAGACTTTATTGTTGAGCAACTATAGGAGAGCTGGTTTGAAAGCAGAGGCTGGGTGCCAATGGGCTTGGTACTGTCAAACACACAAACTTTGTTCACAAATGTTCACAAAATATCACAAAATCATATTGATGCAGTGTTGCTTGGGAGGCGCTCCAAGTGATACTGCCAGTTCTAGAGATGGTGCCAGTGACCCCAGTGCTTCGAAGGTCGCAAGATATAAACGTGGTATACGCCGACACAAATGAAACCGATGGATTCCAACTTCCGGTGTCGTCTGGAACCACCTTTGATGCGCGGTCATATGCTTTCTCTGGATCAGATCACCAGCCATGAACATGTCTCAATCTCCATGCGCAAGAAATAAGCCTCAGAACTTTCAGTGCAGCAATGGACTGCGAATAACATATGAAACTAGACTCGAGAGCTGGTGAGAAGTGTAAATTTGTTGCATCTGCTCCGATGTATAGCGATGTTTTGCCTATGAAGTACTTCGGATAGACCGGATACGTCCAGAAATAAATATGTCAAAATACTGTATGTCATGTCATGACGTCATATCACAGGGGCTGAGACCTTTCTCGCTCCCCTGTTTCGCCTCACTGGCTTCATCCCATGGATCGCTACATGGAGCTCGACTTAACCGAAAGCGTGGAACCCAGCTGTCAGATGCTGTCAGCATGCCAGTTGCAATGTCAGTGATGCAACTGTTGCAACTGGCATGCCAGTTGCATGTGCCACATGATCTACAATATCTACATGCCACGAAAAGGCACAGAATGACACTGTGGGGCCCGTGATTCGCAGGTTTGGTGCCTTCGCTGCCTTCAGAACCAGGCCGTGACGACACGGAGCGGTTCGAGCCTCGGACCGAACTGCGCCATGCGATGTGTTCGATCGAAGAAATCACCGAGGCGGCGCGTGGGTGTCCGGTCTATGAATGGTGACCCGTATGTTTGAAGCTCAGGTGGCTCAGGTTCATTCAGGTTCGGGGTGCGGCATCACCGGGTTTGAACAAGTCTAGCGATGATGTCGTTGGATGCGGTTCTTACTTACCGAATGACCCACAAGCTTAGGACGTCACAGTGTGTGAAGATGACTGCGTGGGAAGCATCCGGAAGATGTTGAGACATCGAACCTGGGCTCACGTTGAATCTCGGCGAAAGATCTCATGATCCAATCCCCTGAAGATCCTGAAGCATTTCCCCAATGGGCTCCAGGAGTGAATATGGATCCAATAGATTCCAATACATCTCAAGAGATTAGGATCGATTAGGCTGATTACCTGATATGATTAATGAACCTAAATGAACCGAATATTTCTAATCATATTCATATCAGATAATATTACTAATATTACCAATGAACCTAATATTGCAAATCATCTTACTCATATTCTGTGGCCCTTTCGTATCCTTTCGTGCTGTCAGGAGCTACTTTGCGATGGATGCGAAGATCCCCTGAACGATAAGGAGCTGGTGAAGAACCTGCCGCTGGGCCCGTTGCACATGGTGCCCTGCCTGAAACGTGGCAAGATGAGGCAATTAAATGCACTTAAAGGGGGCACCATGATAAAGGTGTTTTTTGGGGGAACCACCCACACGATCCGATCATGATCCTACTTTTTTTTGGTAGATTTTGGTCTCTGAAAAGCATTAAAAACATTTCAAAACCGCCTTTTACTCAAGGATTTCAACTTGCAAATCTTGCGAATCGAGGTCATTGTCCCATCCCAGCTGGTGATGGCTTGTGTTGGAAAGGAGCTCATTCTATGGGGCTGTCAATGTGGCACAGTTGAGACTCTTGCGGTGTTTAAGTCTGCTCCAACTGCACTACTTGCCGATGTGTCATCGCAGCGCGTATTGGTGGGCTGCCACAATGGTCACCTTGAGCTCTTGAAGATCAACCAGAAATGGTCGCTGGACTTTGAGCATGACCCTGGCCGCGGCTGGGTCACAGCTATACAGGCCTTCTGGAAGGATGACCTTGCGGTGGTGGCGTTCCACAATTACGACTCAGAGCTGGTCATCTACGATTTGACGAAGGGGGACTGCTTGAGACGTCTTCCTCAGCCTGAGGAGGTGATGCCGAATCAGATGGCAGTTGGGATTTCAGGCGTGCTATCCATGCTATCCATGCTCCAGCTTCAGGCATCAAGGCATGTTCGATCTATTTCGATATTATGTTTATAGATGTGTTAAGATCTGTTAACAATTGTTCAAGACCAAGGGTGGAAGATTGATATAATATGTTTGATATAATATGATTCATGGAATTGGATGTACTCTGCATCGAGGAGGTGCCAAGATGCCTAAAACTACCAAGGGAAACACTGTAGCTGAATAGAGCAGATCCGGTATGGTGAGATATTGCGAGGAGTCCAAGTCCAAGGTTAAGACTTCAAAGCTAATTCCGTTAGCTTCCTCAGTGTGCTATCTTTTTCCATTTCATCAAATTGTGGGAAAGATTGTGAGCCAAGAGCCAAGGTTCCATTTCTTCAATTTCCTGAAGCTGTTTCAGTTGATTTCAGTTGAGAAATCAGTTGATTTCAGCTTTTCCGAGGCGGTCACAAGATCTGCATCAGCGCATGCCTCGGCGTGGGTCCGGTGATCTCGGTGATCTCGGAGAGCTCGGAGGTCGTGGAGCCCCGGGGACGCCCTCTCAGTCAGCTCTCTGACAGCGGAACCGCCCTTGATGTGTGCTTCAACCAGAAGCGGATCGTCACAGGCACGGTGAATTCAGATGTTAAAAAAAGCTGTCCTTTAGCTGTTTTATAGAATGGGCTAGCGCCCTGGTGCCGCCGACCCCCCCTATTTGGGGGGTCCTGTAGAGAGAGGGAGAGAGAGAGAGAGAGAGAGAAAGATAGATGGATAGATGGATAGATACATGGTTGTCCTTTAGATTTGTTTATCTAAACAAATAGAGGGTGCCGCTGATGCCGCTTGGATGGTTACATAGAGGCCATGTTGGGTCACACCTCTCCTCCATGTGCTCTTTCAACCTCATGCATTCAAACTTTCTTGTTAGTTCTTGTAATCTTCTCTGTTGCCGTAGCCACATGTTGCCTAAGAACAGAGGGCTGGAACAGCAAGGGCAGAGGCTATGTGCACGCAAACGGCAGGTTGCAACACTGGAACAGCACAGGCTTACAGCCACAGGGCTTGGTGGAACAGCAAAGGCTCACAGCAGGGCTTGGTGGGAGCTGCCGCGACGGATTTGAAGCATTTTAGGCGTTTTAGGGGTTTGGAGCCTGGCAAACGGCAGGCTTGAACGCCCTAAGAGCAGAGGGCTATGTGCAGGCAAACGGCAGGTTCCAACGCTGGAACAGCAAAGGCTCACAGCAGGGCTTGGTGGAAGCTGCCGCGACGGATTTGAAGCATTTTAGGCTTTTTAGGGGTTTGGAGCCTGGCAAACGGCAGGCTTGAACGCCCTAAGAACAGAGGGCTATGTGCAGGCAAACGGCAGGTTCCAACGCTGGAACAGCAAAGGCTCACAGCAGGGCTTGGTGGAAGCTGCCGCGACGGATTTGAAGCATTTTAGGCGTTTTAGGGGTTTGGAGCCTGGCAAACGGCAGGCTTGAACGCCCTAAGAACAGAGGGCTATCCAACGCTGGAACAGCAAAGGCTCACAGCAGGGCTTGGTGGAAGCTGCCGCGACGGATTTGAAGCATTTTAGGCGTTTTAGGGGTTTGGAGCCTGGCAAACGGCAGGCTTGAACGCCCTAAGAACAGAGGGCTATCCAACGCTGGAACAGCAAAGGCTCACAGCAGGGCTTGGTGGAAGCTGCCGCGACGGATTTGAAGCATTTTAGGCGTTTTAGGGGTTTGGAGCCTGGCAAACGGCAGGCTTGAACGCCCTAAGAACAGAGGGCTATGTGCAGGCAAACGGCAGGTTCCAACGCTGGAACAGCAAAGGCTCACAGCAGGGCTTGGTGGAAGCTGCCGCGACGGATTTGAAGCATTTTAGGCGTTTTAGGGGTTTGGAGCCTGGCAAACGGCAGGCTTGAACGCCCTAAGAACAGAGGGCTATGTGCAGGCAAACGGCAGGTTCCAACGCTGGAACAGCAAAGGCTCACAGCAGGGCTTGGTGGAAGCTGCCGCGACGGATTTGAAGCATTTTAGGCTTTTTAGGGGTTTGGACTCTAAGAACAGGCCTCCGAGTACACGCCGGCAGTGGTTCATCTACAAGGTGGAGGCGGGATCACAGCTGTGATAGCGAAGTGTACCAGAAGAGTCCCAGCAGGAATGCGTCCTGCCGTCAAGAGGACACAAAATGTGGTACTGAAAAACAGATGACAAGAGCCCTCAAGAGTGGAAACTTGAGCCACTTTGTAATTAGATTGCTCTGCCTGCTTTGCTGCTTGGGGAATGCGTTTGGGTTTCCCCAAAACTTCACCCCCAATTCGATTGGATCCCATCTTATCACTTCATGTGTCCTGGACACATCCAGTGATAACACGTTTCAGTTTTTGACTACAGGCCCTTCGGGCCCCCAGGTGCCAAAGTGCACCGACCCGGTGTGCGATGGGTGCGTGCCATGGACTGCAATTCATCCGTTGGATGACCTGGCGGAGCATTGGCCACATTGCTTCTATAGTGACCTGTCGGCTTCGTTCTGTGAGCTCATGCCTCGGGCTTTTGAGAACCCCAAGACCAACAGTGCTGGGTTTCGTGCGGATTTGTCTGCATGTGAGGTGACAGAGTCGTCATTTGAGGTGTTGACTGATGCCAGACCGATTGGATCTACATTGGCTATCTATGAGGTGCAGCAGACTCAAGCCAAGACTGGTTTTGCACTCCTCTCCGGACTCGCTACAAGATGGATCAGGTATTTGCTTTCTGCGCTACACGACCGACGTTACCATCTTGTGCTTTGGTATCCTATCCTGGGCCTCATCGGTGACAAGCTGGATGCCAATGTTCCGTATTGTGCTCTCACTTTCAGAAAGGGTTTCTGCAACAGTTTTCTGTTTCGTTTGCTTGTCGGTGTTGTTTTGTTTTGGACATTCTCCTCCCCCAAACAAGCCCAAAAAGTTTCGTCGTCGTCCTAAGGGAATTTCGACGAGGAGCCCTAAGGGTCTTAATGGAATATGTAGGATCAAATTTCTACCATGCAGATGGATTTCAAAACATGGACGGGTGCGTCAAGCCAGACTGAAATGGCGATGGCGAACCCGAAGGATCAGAAGCGACAGGTTGAAGTGGTGGTTAGCAGGCAAACGTCGTGCAAACAGGGGCTGTTCGAACTCCAAAACGAAATCAACTCCTGTGAAAGGCTTAACTTTGAGAGATTGTGTCGTGGCTCGTGTCAAATCGGTTGCCGCTTGTCTTTTAAAGATGTGGACTTGGTTCTCTACTTTAGACCATGATCCTTACTTGGGAGTGCGAGTAGGAGAAGCAACTCACCCGGGGCCTGCAGGCAGCAGGGTAACCAAACGACGTAGAGCAGCTAAGCAAGCTGCAGGTTTGCCTGGTGAACTTGTTCAACAGGTTGTCCAAGCCGTTTTCCAAGCTTTGGCTCAGCAAGGTTTCCGTTTTCCAGAACAACCTAAACCGGCTAAAAAGAATACGGTCAAGACTGAAAAGGAGAAAAACCTAAACATGCCAGCTCCGCCACCAGTGCCCGAGCGTGTCAGTTTTTATCCACCAACAAAGGGTCCAGGTGCGTCCAAGTCAGTTGTTGGCGGCGCAAGTGGTGCTGACCCTCCAAGAATGCCCAAATCTCAGGCGCAAAAGACTCAGACGAAGAGTTGGGTCACGGTTGCAGCTACGCCCTCAGACCAAGGTAGAGGTCGTTTGTTGCCTTCAGTCTGGCCACTAAAGGCAGTTCAGCCAGTTGCGACAGTTCGGAAACAGCTTGAAGAAGGAGTATGGCCAGAAGGCCAAGTCACATGGTGTCATTCCAAAGAAGAGATCGATCAACTTCAAGCTCTGTGCAAGCTACATGAGTTGCCTAACCAGCCCTTTGCTTTGGGCCTCAGAGTTGACGGAGTTTCATCTTTCACTGGGGGGTGGTGGCTTTAGCTCAAAACTGCAAGCAGCGATGGGCTCTTGAAAAGCATGGCTTCAAGTCCAGCCAGATCAGCTCCGAGATCCGCATCCTCGGGATCGACTTTGTGAGCTATGGCAAGGATGGTGGGCGCACCGCTCAGTCTAGAGTCTCTGGGGCTTTGAAGCTGACCGACAAGCTTTGCACGGCGCCTATCCCTGTGGATGTGAAACGGGATTTGTTCCGTACTAGGGTGATTCCACTTGCTTCTTGGGGTTGGTGGTTGTTTGATATCCCAAAAAAGTTTCTCAATCAACTCTTTGCGAGGTTTCGAAAGGTTGTTTTTGTGCATGGCATGTGCAGCAGGGATCTGAGAGTGCTTCTCGAAGGTCACCGCCAGTGCCCTTGGTTCATGTCTTTGGTTGGTTGCGTGGCAAACTTCCTTCAGGCACACCAGGCGGGGCTTCAAGCCACCTCTTGGACTAACCGGATTCATCGAGCTCTCATTGACTTGGGCTGGTCACCTGGATCCAATGGTATGTGGTTTCATCCTCATGAAGGTGTCTTGCGATTGCTTCAATCCAACAAGGACTCCATCATGCACCAGCTTCGGGCTTCTTGGAGAAGGGTGAGATGGAATGCTTTCCTGCGTATGAAGCGCAGGGATAGCCGTCAGCTCATGGCGGAACAGGTTCCTTTTGATGCAACTCGCTACAAGCGAGCTTCTAAGGATTTTGCTTCAGGTGATGGACATGTTCGTGCAGTCCTGACAGGTGCTGCTTTATCCAATTGTGTTTATCAGGTCATTCTCGACGGTGAAGCACATCCAGGATGTGTTTGGTGTGGAGATGAGGAGGTCTATCCTACTTGGCATCATTTTTGTTGGTCTTGCCCCAGGTTTGCGGCTACACGGCCCTCAGGCTATGAGAAGTTCGATCTCTTGCAACTTCGTCTTGGTTGGAGAGCTTGCTCTACATCTTGCTCTTTGGCTCACATGGCCCATGTGCGATGCGTTGTCTTGGCAGCCAGTCGGCTGAATGTCCCTGAAGATGAGGACGTGGACGACGCTGCCGAGTAACCTCTTTTGGTAGCTGGTGTTACGATCCTTGGGTCTGGCATCAGTCAACACATCACACTCACGCCCTAAGAACAGAGGGCTATGTGCAGGCAAACGGCAGGCTGCGCAAACGGCAGGTTGCAACACTGGAACAGCACAGGCTTACGGCCACAGGGCTTGGTGGAAGCCTTGGACAATGTGAAGGCCATGGGCGTGACAAAGCAAGTTCCACACCTCCGGTGGTCCCAGGCGCCGCCCCTGCCTTGGAGAAGGCCGGGGTCGGCGGATATCCTTTTATATCGTTTTATATCCTTTTATGTTTTTTTCATGTGGATACAGTATCTATGATATGTTATGATATGTTATGATATGTTATGATATGCTATGTTATGTTATGACAGTCATAGGATGTCATAGGTGTTTGCCAATGTTCGGATTCTCAGGACAAGCTGAAACAGACTACGGTAGACGACGTGTCAAATTGATGAAATCGATCCACTTGCACAGGAACCACCACCGGAGCGCTGGAACTGTGGAACTTCTCCACAGGACGCCTGGGATGTTTTGTCCAGGATCAGGACAAAGCAGTGTGCACTAGTGAAATTGCGATAGAAACGAAATATCATGACATATATCATGCAGATGTATATAATATGTATAACTAATGTATAACTATACGTAACTTAAGTATATAACATGTAACAATCGAATCGGGTAGCATTGGCTTGATTTGCAGGACAGATCGAGCATGTGAAGGCAGTGCGACCGCAAGAACGCCAGCCAAATATTCGAGCTATTGCTGCAGACTGGTCCACGGACTGCCTGGATCTTTTCAGAACTGAGCACAGGAAATCAATAGAATCAATATAGACTCAATAGAATATCATAGAATATCATCCTTAGATTTCCATCGTGAATTCCTCTGGCAAAACATGAAGTAGGAATTGACAGCCGTGCTCGCGAGGAGAGAGCTGTTACTGCGAGCAGTAATGGAGCGCTCCGTTTGTGGGATCTAGACCACGGCTGCATGCGGGGATCTCAATTCCTTTTTTTGCTGCGTGCACTCAGCCACAGCCAACATGAACGTCAGATGGAACTAGAGACAGCTAGTAGCAGCTAGTGGCAGCTAGTAGCAGCTGGCACAGTGATCGCAGCATCTTCCATCTGAGACTTGCCCACTGCATCGGACTGCATCGTGCCCGAGGCTTTCTCAGATCCAGGGTCAGCTTCCCAGCCAAGTCACGGAGATATGCGATGCGAAAGACGTATGGGGTCTCGCCCCATGCGGAGCACGCAGTTTAACACATCGATAACACATCGATAACACATCGATAATACTATGAGTCCCTATGACACCCTATGACATCCTGTGACCAAGGTCATGGTAAGCTACTTTCGTGCATATCAGCAAACTTCGGCGAAGGCACCTCATGTGCAACAGATGTGCAGCAAAATTCTTCAGGTTTGGCACAAGTTGCAGAGATTTCCTGTTTTCTTGTCATCTTTCTGTTTTGGGAAGACCCCACTGTTCCTTTGTGGTTGCTTAAGTTGTTTCCATGTTGTTTAGAAGACTCCAGACTTACTTCAGACACTTCCAAAGTCATCGCATTTCTTTCACAGTTTCACACGCTGACAGGAGGTGGACTACTGTGCACTTCTGGCTTGGATCGCATGATGAAACTCTGGAGGATCAAGGCACTGGAAGAGCAGCGTTCCTGTGCAAAAGCTATTGGAGAGCAGTTTTTTTTAGGAAGGAATCTTGAGACATCTATGAGACATCTATGAGACATCTATGAGACATCAGACATCTTAAGACCTTTGAAGCCAAAGAAATCCCAGAAAGCTGCTGTTTTCAGACCAGAGATTCCGGCGACATCGAGCCCATCGAGCTCATCAGTCAGATGCCGCAGACGCCGAAGGTCCCGCAATGGGGGGAATCTAACCTTCTACATCCAAAAAAATCGGAGAAATGCTAAACTTTAATTTTAACATATGAAAAAGTGATGATTTTCCAATTGGTGATGAACCATGATTGAACACTTAAGGGTTATCTTGGGTTGTTGATAAAAGGACTATTGGGAAGGGACCCCATTGTTGAATCCATTGGATCCAGTGCCAGGTCCACGGCTCCACTCTTTTCTCCAACAAAAACGGGCTTCCAACGGGGAGCAAACCGGGAGCAAACCGGGAGCAAACCGGGAGCAAATTTCATACATGGAAAGGGTATGGAAAAGGTAGTCACATGTATTCACTAAGTACATCTAAGTACCTAAACTTGTAAACTAGCTACGAATAGTGCACTCTTCGTGCACTCTTTGTGTTAAAATTTCTGCAGTTGATTTGTTTCTCAGAAAACACAGATATATCTCTCCAATATCTCTCCAATATCTCTTTACAAAGTTCTTTAGCTATGCGACCAAGCGACCTGAGCCATGGTTGGTTATGGCGACTCTGCGAACTGGGCAGATCAAAATGAGGACGGCAGCTAACGCGGCAGCGATAGCGAGTTCGGGGGGTTGGGGCCATTGACACGGCGATCATCCTTTGCTCATCTTTCCAGGACTGTGGACAGGAAGCTGCAGGTGATGACTGGCAGCAGCTGAGTTGGATAGCATTTGCTTGGACTCTGGTTTCTTGCCGGCATAAGCGCTGCAAGATGCTGCAAGCGACTGATGAATCCGCGGTTGCCCGTACAAGTGTCTCTTCGCCATGCCAACCCATTGCGTATTCCATCCATTTCCATCTTAAAATTACATAAAATTACTGCATTCGTAGCATTTCGAAGCTTTTCTTTCGTCACAGAGGCAACTTCTGCTGCGCTCATGTCTCATGCAAAGTACCTGGGACGGCAGAATTTGGAGAAGGGCCGCCTGAAGCAGTTCAATGGCAACTTGGCATATGTGGATATGCAGCGATATGCAGGATGCAGCTCTGACCATGACATCATTATGACATCCATGACCTGAACTGCTATGCGATTTGTGAGTCCTTTGGAAATTGCATGATGTGTTCCATAAGTGTTCCATTGCAATTTCGGGCTCTGGCTCCAGCAGTTTTGCACACATCATTTCGCGACTCCTTTTAGCACTCCTTTATTCTCGCAGCCATGGGTGACGAAGAAGTTGCCGCGCTTGTGGTGGACAACGGAAGCGGAATGTGCAAGGCCGGCTTTGCAGGTGATGATGCTCCACGAGCAGTTTTCCCATCCATTGTTGGCCGGCCAAAGATGCCTGGAATCATGGTTGGCATGGACCAGAAGGACAGCTATGTAGGAGACGAGGCGCAGAGCAAGCGAGGTGTGCTGACCTTGAAGTATCCCATTGAGCATGGCATCGTCACCAATTGGGATGACATGGAGCTTTGGTGAAAAGCACGTAGAAGACTCTTTGTGATTCTTTTTGAACCTCCCGACATCTCTCTAGTGAGTTTGAGTTTTGGTCAAGTACTTTACTTTCAGATATTTTTAGCTAAATTCTGAGCAGATGTTACACATGTTCCAGATTGTTTGTGGGAGGGAGAGAGATTCAACATGAGTGAAGCACCCTTTGCATCTTTGAAGTCTTGGAAGCTTTTGAAGTCTTGGAAGACATGAGTATCAGCTTTCAGATTCATGCAGATTCCTTGTGATGCAAAGCTTAAGAAAACTAAGGAGAAGATTTGGCATCACACCTTCTACAACGAGCTGCGTGTAGCTCCGGAAGAGCATCCAGTCTTGCTGACTGAAGCTCCCTTGAACCCAAAGGCCAACCGTGAACGCATGACTCAGATCATGTTCGAGACCTTCAACGTGCCTGCAATGTATGTTGCAATCCAGGCTGTGCTGTCCTTGTATGCATCTGGCCGAACCACCGGAATTGTGATGGACAGTGGCGACGGTGTGAGCCACACCGTGCCCATCTATGAGGGCTATGCTTTGCCTCATGCCATTCTGCGTTTGGACTTGGCTGGTCGTGACCTTACGGAGTACATGATGAAGATCCTCACTGAGCGCGGCTACTCCTTCACCACCACCGCTGAGCGCGAGATTGTTCGAGACGTCAAGGCCCGTTTGGAGAATGAGATGTAGAGGTAGTATACAAGGGGATGTGAGGTGTATGTAAGAGAGTGGTATCGACCCCCTGCTAGTACCATCGTTGCATTAATGTATATTAACGTACAAAGGAATTTAAAGGATAAGTCATGATTAGAATCAGGATGACACATGCTGATGAAACATGCTGATGAAAGATGTTGATGAACGATGTGAACCACCCTTGGGATATGTGATTGAGCAAAGTGAGGAGGCCACCATTGCCTGCTAGTAATCAGTAGACAGCTCCACTACTTGCTGAGTTAGATCACCACTGACAGCGCACGACAGCCGAAATTATATTTGACAGTTGGAGGTGCTATGAGACCACCTCCTGCTCCTTGACCTCGGTGGCACCGGGCCACAGCAACGACTGTGGTGCGAAGGTTCTCCCGAATGAGGTCATGGAATATGACAAGCAGATTTGGTGGCATGCAGATTTGTGTGTGCCAGCATTGTAAAGAGCACATGAGTGGTGGAGAGGTGAGAGAATTGGCGAGGCTTCACATCCAGGTCCGCCTGGTGGTGCGGCAGCGACTCGCCGCAAACGAGAAGAGAAGAATGAGGATGCTAGCTTCAACGTCATGGGGATGGACTTGGCTAGCTTGGTGAAACCCCTCATTGAGAAAGTGATGAAGGAGATCGTGACAAAGCTTTTGACTAGCAATGGTTTGGATGCTTTGGTTGGCTCACTTTCTGGTGGACGTGCCGTGAAGAAGGTGAAGCGTGCAAAGCGCAAGAAAAGACGTGGAAAGCAGACTTCTCTTGAGGTTAGCAAGACTGAGAAGGCCGGCAGCACAGAGCCGCCCAGCGAAGAAACCACAGCAGGAACCCAAGAACAGTTCCCAGCAGCGTGGTGCGGACATGACCCGGGCCCCGGACAAGAAGTCCAAGTCTGAGTCTGGTGAGTGGCAGACGGTCAGGCGCAAGCCTCCCCAGGGAGAATGGAGCCTGAGACAAAAGGATTGGGATAGCGATGTGATTGAGTATTCCCAGGTCGCGCAGAAGCTGCAGTCGTCCACTGGAGTTTTCAAAGCTGTGGTGCTTGTTGACCAGGAGCAGTTGGATGTGTTGAAGGTACTTTTGGAAAGTTCCCACAAGGCATATGGTATTGCAGCGATCGTGCCTGGCCCAGGCGAGGGGCTTGAGAAGATTCCTGGGGAGATTAGCGGTGTGCTTGCCTTTCGAAAGGCTCGTGTTTGGAAGATTTGGAGTGCGGGTATTCAAGCGCCAGCAGCCAAAGGTAGCTCTTCGTCCACCTTCAAGGTCACGCCCAAAGAGACAGTCGTTCTCTCAGTTCGTGTGTTGGAGCGCTTTCTTCCAGCGTCTGTTTGGCAGGAGGCGAAGGCTTCCCCTCAAAGGTTTGTGCATAGATGGCTGGCTTCTCGCAAGATGAGAGCCGAGGACAGTTGGAGTTGGAAGGTTGAAAGAACTGGCACCAAAGGCATCGAAAGCTACAAACTTTTTGGTTTGATGCGTGTCTTGAAAGACAGCATGAGTGCCATGTTGGCTTTGTCAGGTGATGGGCTCTTTGTTGAAGCTACACGGCATAACCCTATGGAGGAGCATCATATCACTTGGGTTGAGAAGATTGACACAGAATCCGATGAGGAATATCTTTCTCGAGCCAGGCGGCTTGGTTCTGCAATGGGTGTGGTGATTGGTAGGTATCAGCTTGGATATCGGATCAGTGGCAAATCTGACAAGCCGCTGCCGCGAGTGTGGATTGCCGAGTCCTTGCCTCGTGATTGGGATGCTGATACTGTTCAGAGTTTGCTGCAAAATCATTTCACTGATGTTCACATGTTGAGTCAGCGTCGCAGGCGTGGGGATTGCGATTTTTTCTTTAGAGCTGCGGCAAAGGAGGATTGCGATTTGGTTGCGCTGCCAACTGAAATAGATGGCAGCACGCTTGTGTTCTGGGCTCGTTGGGCTCCTCCCAGGCGAGTGCAAGCGCAGTTTAAGCAAATCCGTCCTATGGCGAGATGGGATTTGCGGCAGGACAAGGCAAAGGATCATGTTGAGATCCAAGCGTCACCAAAGGAGACGACGGCTCAGGATACCAAAGGACGTGATCTTCCGGCGGCTAAGAAGGTTGTCCTCAATGTGCGCAGCGTGCCTGCAGGAACGGTCATTGAAACAGTCGCTGGCGATGGAAGTTGCTGGTACAATGCTTTTGCAGGTGCCATGAATTTTTTCCATAACCAGGACTTGGATCCTCTGATGCTTCGTGCGGAAGTCATTACCCATATGCAGAAGAATCAGGAGCATTATTCACAAGTGTGGTGCGGGGAAGCCCCTGATGGCAGCAGACTTTGGAGCCAAAAGGAGCCTGCTGCTATGAAACAGCCGGCCTTCAGCCCACCACGGCGTGGTCAGGTGAGTTGGAAACTGCGGCTTTGGGCCGTCGATACAACGTCAAGATTGTTGTGGTGCCAAAATGTGCGGATTTTCGCCTTGCTGCGCTCCACCGAAAGGGGCCCAAATGCGTTGTGCTGTGGTTCACTGGAACGCATTTTGATTTTCTGAAGCTGGTTGATGGCAAGGAGCTCCCGTCTGATCTGACCGGAGTTAGTGATGATTTAGGTTACAGCTTTCGAGCAGGCGGGCATGACGATGATCAACTCTCCACTCACACGGTGTGGACTGACCCCACATTGTGTCCTGCTGGCCACTCAAAGAGCGTTGCGACTGCTCGCACAGCGCGAGCACCCACAGTGCAGCGAAGCGGACACGTGGATCCTTTGCCGTCCACCTCTACCTCAGTGCAGCATTCTAACCCTTCTAGGATGACTGCAGCCAACGGTCGGGGATCTCGTGGCCCATCGCTTGAGCACACTGTGTGGACCAATGTTGCGGATGAACAAGATCTTTCTGGTTTTTGAGATTTGTGATGAAACCTCACAGCCGCCGCAGAAGTCTTGCAGTCGCCAGTCGCGCTTTGCAATTGGACACAGCCAATTTCGCGCGAGCTGCCATTTGTGCCCATGGGTGGCAGAGTTCACCTGCAATGATAATGCTTCCAAAGCTCGTTGGCGTCATTACCACACGTGCCATCCTGGTGCATGCATGGTTAGCTTTAGGGCTTTGGAGCGCCGAGTTGAAACACAACCTATTGGGAAGAACTTCAAGGGACAGTTGGCTTGGAAGTGCGCTTTTTGCACGCATGGAATCCCAACATCCGATCTTTGCACACAAAACAGGGTCTTCAGAGCTTACAAGCGACATAGGTTGAAAGCTCACCCCAAGATCCCTGTGAAGAAGTGGGTAGTTGCACAGAAAAAGCTTCGTTTTCAACACCATGGTGCCATGTTGAAGAGAGTTCAAACATTGAATGCAACTGCAGGTAAGGTGAAGAGCAAGGCGTTTTCTCCTGAGAAGTGGCATATAGCCACTTGGCCATTGATTCAGAAGTATGCTTCTGGACGTTTGCAGCTTTCAACACTCAGAGCGTGGAAATGCAAGATTTGCAAAGTGACATGTCGCAAAGCTTCTCTCGCTAAGAAGCATCAGTGCGGGAGAAGCTCACTGGCATCTCGCCAGACAGCGCAAAAGAGAAAGCTGAACACTATGAGTCAGCATATGCAGTTTGTTTTGCAAAGGAAGGCCAAGAATGCCCCCTTTCTTGCCGCGTTTACAGTTGGCCAGCTCAAACAGTTGTTTAATCATGGCCGAGATTTCATTGGTGAAGCGTTAGTTGATTTTTCCTCATGATGCTGCAGCCACTGAAAAATTGTACGATGAATGTGGGTCGATCTGGGGTTGCCAAAACTGCTGCTATCTTGGATTTGGTAAAGCACTGTCAAATCATTGTGCTGCAAGAAGTCAACATTAATGCTCTCTCTACTCCGGGAGTGATGGAACAATGGCGAAAGCTGGGATATTCTTATTTTCCTGGCCCTGAGGATCCTTCTTGCGGTGAGCATAGAGTGGCCATTTTGTGCTCACTACCTTCTAGAGCTATAGGTTTGGACTTTGACGGTGATCAGTCTCGTATTTGTGCAATCCAATGTGAGATCAAAACAGATTCTGGTTACTTCAAGTTTTGTGTGGCTTCCTTTTATGGACAAGTCAATGCAACTTCAGTTTCAAAAGAGTGCGCTCTGAACGCGGTACAGGCAATCAGACGTTTTTCTCTACCTTGGGCTGCTTTAGGTGATTGGAATCTTACACATGACGAGATGTCATATATTTTCAGTCATGGCCTGGCCCGATGTTTTGACGAAGATTTTCAGATTGTTGACATGCTTCCTCCGACTTGTATAGGAACTCGAAGGATCGATTTTGGCATAGGATGTGGACTTTGGCCGACATGTACATCTCAAAGTGCCGGAGTCGCAGATCACGATTGTGTGCAGTATGAACTGGATGTCTCTTATAGTGTACAGTGTCTAGCGATGCATCCACGTCGACAAGTGAGCTGGGATAGTGAAGCTGAGATTCACCAGCTTTTCCTTGCGCAATGGTGCCCCGAAAGGTTTCAGCGTTTGTTATTGCAGAATGAGCTTGACGAAGCTTGGACTTTGCTTTCTAACATTGCTGAAGAATGCATGTGTGACGAAGATAGTCGTTGTCCCCCAAGCTCTTCTCCTCCTTCTTGGTATAAGAAAGACCTGGGCCACAGAAGAACTATCACTCCTGAATCTGTTTCCTTGCGAAGATTGAAACGTCTCCATAGACGGCTCGTTCAATGGCAGAAAGACCCTGATGTTGATGGTCAAGCTGACTTGTTGCGCAAACTTGAGATGAACCTGCATTCTCTGACACGAATTTTCAGGGAACTTGAGCACGTCCATTTGAGCAACTTGCAGTTGGCCATTCAAAAAGTTGAAGAGGTAATCAATGATCAGACGCAGCATGAGAGTGATCGTAGACTGCAACACTGGAGCTGCAAGATCAATGAGAACCAGCACTTTCGCAATGCATGGGTTAAGTTGCGTGAGCAGGCAGTGCAGAACCAGCAGTGCAGCATGCCCAAGCCTGGTGTACCGCAACGGTGGAATGCGCTGCATCCTGCTCACGTTTTGGCTGAGGCTTGTTCAAACTGGACCGAAGTTTGGACACGCAAGGTTGTCGACCACCAGCCATTTCTTAGTATGTTGACACAGGTTAGCAGACCTGATGAAGGTGATTTCATTACAGCCATTCATTTGCAACCCACTGGAATTGACTTGCAGCGCCTAGCCGAAAAGATGCTTGGAAAGGCTCCGGGCCCTGACAGTTGGAAGGCCGAGCATTTGGTGCGATTACCTGATCTCTGGTGGCAAGGCCTTGCTGACCTTTGGTGCGCTGTTCTACAGTCCGGACGGGTGCCGTCCGCTTGGAAGCATGCTACCATTGTTTTGTTGGATAAGTCCGAGGCAGGTGACACCAGACCTATTGGCTTATCCAATTTGGCTTGGAGGTTAGGCGTGAGACATTTGGTGAGAGCGCTCAAGCCTTGGCTTGAGACTTGGCTGGCCCACACAACCTTGGGCGGTGTTTTTGGCTCGTCTGTTGCTGACGCTCACGCGTTTATTAATGGTGACAATGATGAGGATGCCATTTTTATTTCCCAAGATTTATCCAAGTGTTTTGATAGCATTGACTATGGCCTGTTGGGTCACCTTCTGCAGCATCTCAAGATGCCTCGTGAATGTGCCAACGTGATCCAATTTTTTTTACCAGGATGCCTTTCGTGCCATGACTTATAAAGGCGTTGCAGCTGGTCAGTGGACACGGCAAGAGCGGGGTCTCTTGCAAGGATGCCCATGTTCCCCTTTGCTTACTGCTGGCTTTTTGCTGGTTTGGAGTGTTCAAGTACGGCTTGCTGGAGTGAAAGCGCTGAGTTTTGTAGATGATCGGTTGGTTTTCTCAAAACAAGGCAATTTTCAACAACTGGTTCAAGCAAAAGAGAACAGTGACGGTTTTGACGCTGCCTGTGGTTTCATATGCCGTGCATCCAAATGTGCTATTGCAGCCAGACCTTCTGCTGCGGCTCTTGAACTTGCGAAACAGTGTCATTATGTCCTCAGTGACAGGGTGAAAGTTTTGGGACTGGTACGCCTTATTGGACACAGAAACTGCATTTCTTTTGATAAGGATGTGCGTTCAAAGATTCGATGTCGTACCAATTGCATCAGTCATTTGCCGGTGCCTTCTTCAGTGCGTGCCGTCATGATAAAACAACTGGTTCTTCCCCTTTGTGGATGGGCCACTGGATTAGTTGCTCATGATCAGAAAATGTTGGCTGACATGCGTGGAGATATTCTTCACGCTATTCAGGGACGTGGATTGCAAGACATGCCCAGAATTGTTGCGTTGGAACTGATGGGATGGGAGTGCGAGCGGGTCGACACGCAGGGGCGAGTAGTGGGATTCGATAGCACCCTTATCGTTGAATGTTGCAGTAGGTGTAGTTGTCTTCGTTGTGGTGCTAACTTTACTTTGGGCAAAATAACTGGACGACCCGGGTTCGAATGTTCATCATGTTTCTGGATGCCTTACTTTTATGTGAACTTGGTCCACTTGATTGGTTGTGACTTGATCTCTGGGTGAGTCATGAGTTTCCATGATGTGCTTCGCGTGTGGACACACGGGAGTACATTAGAGATAGGATCTCTGGCTGTTCATGTGGGTTTGCATGAAGTTTATCGCCTGTCATGTGGACACATGAGTTTCGATTTAGAGATGTGAGTCTCTTGCTTGTCATGTGAGATTACATGAATGTTTGGACCTGTCATGAGGATTCATGACAAGATTGCTAGCTGGCCACTAGCGGTTTGGGCGTAACGGTTTGGTTGCGCGTTTAGCGTAACGGATTGGTTGCGCGGAGGGCCGCGGCGTTGGTGATGTTCAGTGTTTCTTGAGCACCCACCCGCCCGCCCTGGATTTAAGTTGTCAGCGGCGTGGCTGATAGAAGACGTTTGACCGTGGTAGGCGGTTGTTGTTTCATGCTGCATGGATTTTGAGAATTTCTTGGGTGCAGTGTGTTTTTCCACCACACCGTAGGAAGAAAAGTTAGTGCGGACTCGATTGCGGTTCCGCAGGGTTTAATGGAAGAGTGAGCTGATGCATGGCAATTAAAGTTTGGTTTTGTCTGTTGTGGGGACTGGAGTGGATTTTGGGTGTGAACCTCTTACTGTACAGTTGTGTTTGAACTTCAGCAGAGTTAATAGGACCACAGTAAGGTAGGATCTCGGGAACCTCTGTCTGGAATGTTGTGTTTAAACTTTGGCGGGTTGATAGGACCAATGTGCGGTAGGATCCCCTGTTGGATCCTCACTTCTCAACACATTGCATGCTGGCATCCGCTATCATCTCCGCCACCCTCGGTGGATTGAGCAGATTGGAGTTGACATTGCGCTCACTCCCTGGAAAATTTGTCCCAGCTGTTACACACGTGCTGGACCTGCTGGGATGGTGGGTAACACCGGATCACGGCTTCATTCAGAGGCGCGATTCCCATGGCGTTCTTCGCACTTTTGAGATTGGTGTGGATAATGAGACAGTGATTCAGCAATGGGTCTATAGCTACTTGCGGAGGCAAGAAGCGATCACTTGTGGGAGAATCAAGAAGGACAGGCATCGCTATGATGATGTGCAGAACTTGGCTTCTGGATTGAACCTCCAGAGACCTGAACAGTGGTGGCATTGCTTGTTTGCTGGACACAAGAAGCAATGGAAAAAGGCTGACAGCGAATGGATGCGACATGCGGCTAAGGCCTTCGCTGGTCTTCGTTTGACAGCGGATGATGCACGAGCTCAATGCATGTGTGGTCAAGTGCTTCCTTCTAGACCGCATCTTATGTGGGCATGTGAGGCCACGGCTTCTTTCCATCAGGGCCTTTTGGCCCCAGTTGACCGTGTCGAGGAACGCTTATTTGCGAAGCCTTTACCTGAGTTTCCATCACCCCCAATCGTGGTGGACCCAGGCGGATTAGTGAATGAGATGGCTGATCTACTTGATCAAATTCCTCTTATTTCTGACCATTGTTTTGTTGCCACTGACGGAGCAATGAAACATGATGTTGCTTGCTTTGCAGTTGTCTGCCCTGGCACTGATCGCGCTATCAGTGCAGGAGTTGCTGGGGAGGACCAAGGTAGTTTCAGAGCTGAGATTGAAGCCATCCGTTTGGTGCTTCGTGGTGCCCTTTTGTCCATTCAAGGTCAGTTTCGTTTTAGCACTTTGGTCATTGTTAGCGATTGCCAAGCTGCCATTGATGTGGCGCAGGGAGCCTGCGGGGAAGTTCCTCTTTTGGCTTCATCACTTCATCGACTGATTGCAGACCTTGAAGGTTTTGGATGTTTTGTACAATTTGTTTGGGTGCCATCGCACGACAAGCGATCTCCAACATTTGTTGCACATCCACTTGCAGGAGAAGCGCAACTTCGCGCATGGAATGCCTGGGCGGACAGAACTGCCAAGTATTGTTTAGACAGACGCTTGCATGGTTCAGCCCGTCACTCCTGGCACATTCGGGCCCTACATGCGGCCGACTGGGAGGAGAGGACGGTTGCAACGCTGGCGGCAGTGCATGAGCACTACAACGGCTATGCAGCTAATTTGAGGTGAACGCCCCCGGGCTTCTAGGACTTAGTCATCCTGGGGTCCATGCAAATACAACGATGAGCGCGAGATTGTTCGAGACGTCAAGGCCCATTGAGAGAATGTGATAAAGATAAGTTAAGAGGTGGTAAGGGGATGTGAGGTGTAAGATGCGTAGTATCGACCACTACCACGGTAGCATTAGTTTTTTTAAAGGATAAGTCATGATTAGAATCAGGATGACACATGCTGATGAAACATGCTGATGAAAGATGTTGATGAACGATGTGAACCACCCTTCGGATATTGTGATTTCCACTACATTTCTTTTGCAGTTTCAGCGGCGCCGCTGCCACAAGTTCCAACAAAACCATCAATTTCCAGGAGAAACTTTGCTACATCGCCTTGGACTTCGACAGCGAGATGAAGGCTGCATCTGAGAGCAGTGACAAGGAGAAGACTTACGAATTGCCTGATGGCAACATCATCACCGTTGGATCTGAGCGTTTCCGCTGCCCAGAAGTCCTGTTCCAGCCAAGCTTCGTGGGCAAGGAGGCCAGCGGCATTCATGACACCACCTTCCAATCGATTATGAAGTTCCTTGGTGGTGTTCAGCCGTAAGAAAACTAAGAATTACTGAGATGTTTCGAGATTTTAAGATACTTTAAGTTCTTTTAGGGATTTCATGGGATTTCACAGAATTTACATTATATCCCACAGATCCCACAGGAAGTTCGACTTTGAGCATTTTTGGCCGGGGATCAACCGATCAAGCACCCAGGTGCGATGTCGATATTCGAAAGGATCTCTATGCCAACGTGGTGCTTTCAGGTGGAACCACCATGTTCCAGGGCATTGGTGAGCGAATGACCAAGGAGCTCACTGCTTTGGCACCGTCCACCATGAAGATCAAGGTGGTTGCTCCTCCTGAGCGCAAGTACAGTGTGTGGATTGGTGGTTCTATTCTGTCTTCTCTGAGCACTTTCCAACAAATGTGGATCTCCAAGGGCGAATATGATGAGTCTGGCCCTACCATCGTTCACCGCAAGTGCTTCTAAGCGCATGCAGATCGACGCACTAGATGTGTCCAAAGGTAGGCATGCAGTGTAGCTTCAGTGTCGTAGGGGTTTGCAATGCAAGCCTCATGTTCACAGTTGCACTGTGAGTTCCGTCGTGCATTTGTGCACATGGATTCAAATTCATTCCTTCCCGGGGCATAGGGCAGGCTGTGTTGCAGAGGGCTAGGCCTTCAGGTTCACATCTGCTCAAATAGACAGAACAGTCTGAGTGAGGGCTCAGCGAGTCGCAAAAGTTAGAAGAGACATGACCATGATCTGCATAACTGGGTTACATTCTTCCACCTTCTCCATGCAGTGCAGAATCTTTAGAATGTTTTTTTATTTTTCTGCAAGAAGCCGGAGGAGCTTAGATTCCATTCATTTCCATTTACAGTGTCACTATCTGAGAAGTGCGTGACATGTGGACACCGAAGTTGCCCATTTGAAATTTCGGGCTCCAGTGGTTTTGCACACATCATTTCGCGACTCCTTTTAGCACTCCTTTATTCTCGCAGCCATGGGTGACGAAGAAGTTGCCGCGCTTGTGGTGGACAATGGAAGCGGAATGTGCAAGGCCGGCTTTGCAGGTGATGATGCTCCACGAGCAGTTTTCCCATCCATTGTTGGCCGGCCAAAGATGCCTGGAATCATGGTTGGCATGGACCAGAAGGACAGCTATGTAGGAGACGAGGCGCAGAGCAAGCGAGGTGTGCTGACCTTGAAGTATCCCATTGAGCACGGCATCGTCACCAATTGGGATGACATGGAGCTTTGCTGAAAAGCACGTAGAAGACTCGTTTTGAATCTTTGTGATTCTTTTTGAACCTCTCGACATCTCTCTATTGAATTTGAGTTTGATCAAGCACTGTACTTTCAGATATTTTCAGCTAAATTCTGAGCAGATGTTACACATGTTCCAGATTGTTTGTGGGAGGGAGAGAGATTCAACATGAGTGAAGCACCCTTTGCATCTTTGAAGTCTTGGAAGCTTTTGAAGTCTTTGAAGCTTTTGAAGTCTTGGAAGCTTTTGAAGTCTTTGAAGTCTTGGAAGACACGAGTATCAACTTTCAGATTCATGCAGATTCCTTATGATGCAAAGTTTAAGAAAGCTGAGGAGAAGATTTGGCATCACACCTTCTACAACGAGCTGCGTGTAGCTCCGGAAGAGCATCCCGTCTTGCTGACTGAAGCTCCCTTGAACCCAAAGGCCAACCGTGAACGCATGACTCAGATCATGTTCGAGACCTTCAACGTGCCTGCAATGTATGTTGCAATCCAGGCTGTGCTGTCCTTGTATGCATCTGGCCGAACCACCGGAATTGTGATGGACAGTGGCGACGGTGTGAGCCACACCGTGCCCATCTATGAGGGCTATGCTTTGCCTCATGCCATTCTGCGTTTGGACTTGGCTGGTCGTGACCTTACGGAGTACATGATGAAGATCCTCACTGAGCGCGGCTACTCCTTCACCACCACCGCTGAGCGCGAGATTGTTCGAGACGTCAAGGCCCGTTTGGAGAATGAGATTTAGAGGTAGTATATGAGGGGATGTGAGGTGTATGTAACAATGTAAGAGAGTGGTATCGACCCCCCTGCTAGTACCATCGTTGCATTAATGTATATTAACGTACAAAGGAATTTATAAGTCATGATTAGAGTCAGGATGACACATGCTGATGAAACATGCTGATGAAAGATGTTGATGAACGATGTGAACCACCCTTCGGATATTGTGATTTCCACTACATTTCTTTTGCAGTTTCAGCGGTGCCGCTGCCACAAGTTCCAACAAAACCATCAATTTCCAGGAGAAACTTTGCTACATCGCCTTGGACTTCGACAGCGAGATGAAGGCTGCATCTGAGAGCAGTGACAAGGAGAAGACTTACGAATTGCCTGATGGCAACATCATCACCGTTGGATCTGAGCGTTTCCGCTGCCCAGAAGTCCTGTTCCAGCCAAGCTTCGTGGGCAAGGAGGCCAGCGGCATTCATGACACCACCTTCCAATCGATTATGAAGTTCCTTGGTGGTGTTCAGCAGTAAGAAGGCTAAGAATTACTGAGATGTTTCGAGATTTTAAGATACTTTAAGTTGTGTTTAGGGATTTCATGGGATTTCACAGAATTTACATCATATCCCACAGATCCCACAGGCAACAGATCAACCGATCAAGCACCCAGGTGCGATGTCGATATTCGAAAGGATCTCTATGCCAACGTGGTGCTTTCAGGTGGAACCACCATGTTCCAGGGCATTGGTGAGCGAATGACCAAGGAGCTCACTGCTTTGGCACCGTCCACCATGAAGATCAAGGTGGTTGCTCCTCCTGAGCGCAAGTACAGTGTGTGGATTGGTGGTTCTATTCTGTCTTCTCTGAGCACTTTCCAGCAGATGTGGATCTCCAAGGGCGAATATGATGAGTCTGGCCCTACCATCGTTCACCGCAAGTGCTTCTAAGCGCATGCAGATCGACGCACTAGATGTGTCCAAAGGTAGGCATGCAGTGTAGCTTCAGTGTCGTAGGGGTTTGCAATGCAAGCCTCATGTTCACAGTTGCACTGTGAGTTCCGTCGTGCATTTGTGCACATGGATTCAAATTCATTCCTTCCCGGGGCATAGGGCAGGCTGTGTTGCAGAGGGCTAGGCCTTCAGGTTCACATCTGCTCAAATAGACAGAACAGTCTGAGTGAGGGCTCAGCGAGTCGCAAAAGTTAGAAGAGTTAAGAGTCATGACCATGATCTGCATATCTGGGTTGCATTCTTCCACCTTCTCCATGCAGTCCAAAATCTTTAGATATCTTCGGAATGTTTTTTTTTGATTTTTCTGCAAGAAGCGGGAGGAGTTTAGATTCCATTCATTTCCATTTACAGTGTCACTATCTGAGAAGTGAGTGACATGTGGACACCGAAGTTGCCCATTTGAAATTTCGGGCTCCAGTGGTTTTGCACACATCATTTCGCGACTCCTTTTAGCACTCCTTTATTCTCGCAGCCATGGGTGACGAAGAAGTTGCCGCGCTTGTGGTGGACAACGGAAGCGGAATGTGCAAGGCCGGCTTTGCAGGTGATGATGCTCCACGAGCAGTTTTCCCATCCATTGTTGGCCGGCCAAAGATGCCTGGAATCATGGTTGGCATGGACCAGAAGGACAGCTATGTAGGAGACGAGGCGCAGAGCAAGCGAGGTGTGCTGACCTTGAAGTATCCCATTGAGCACGGCATCGTCACCAATTGGGATGACATGGAGCTTTGCTGAAAAGCACGTAGAAGACTCGTTTTGAATCTTTGTGATTCTTTTTGAACCTCTCGACATCTCTCTATTGAATTTGAGTTTGATCAAGCACTGTACTTTCAGATATTTTCAGCTAAATTCTGAGCAGATGTTACACATGTTCCAGATTGTTTGTGGGAGGGAGAGAGATTCCTGCATCTTTGAAGTCTTGGAAGCTTTTGAAGTCTTTGAAGTCTTGGAAGACACGAGTATCAACTTTCAGATTCATGCAGATTCCTTATGATGCAAAGTTTAAGAAAGCTGAGGAGAAGATTTGGCATCACACCTTCTACAACGAGCTGCGTGTAGCTCCGGAAGAGCATCCAGTCTTGCTGACTGAAGCTCCCTTGAACCCAAAGGCCAACCGTGAACGCATGACTCAGATCATGTTCGAGACCTTCAACGTGCCTGCAATGTATGTTGCAATCCAGGCTGTGCTGTCCTTGTATGCATCTGGCCGAACCACCGGAATTGTGATGGACAGTGGCGACGGTGTGAGCCACACCGTGCCCATCTATGAGGGCTATGCTTTGCCTCATGCCATTCTGCGTTTGGACTTGGCTGGTCGTGACCTTACGGAGTACATGATGAAGATCCTCACTGAGCGCGGCTACTCCTTCACCACCACCGCTGAGCGCGAGATTGTTCGAGACGTCAAGGCCCGTTTGGAGAATGAGATTTAGAGGTAGTATATGAGGGGATGTGAGGTGTATGTAACAATGTAAGAGAGTGGTATCGACCCCCTGCTAGTACCATGGTTGCATTAATGTATATTAACGTACAAAGGAATTTAAAGGATAAGTCATGATTAGAATCAGGATGACACATGCTGATGAAACATGCTGATGAAAGATGTTGATGAACGATGTGAACCACCCTTCGGATATTGTGATTTCCACTACATTTCTTTTGCAGTTTCAGCGGCGCCGCTGCCACAAGTTCCAACAAAACCATCAATTTCCAGGAGAAACTTTGCTACATCGCCTTGGACTTCGACAGCGAGATGAAGGCTGCATCTGAGAGCAGTGACAAGGAGAAGACTTACGAATTGCCTGATGGCAACATCATCACCGTTGGATCTGAGCGTTTCCGCTGCCCAGAAGTCCTGTTCCAGCCAAGCTTCGTGGGCAAGGAGGCCAGCGGCATTCATGACACCACCTTCCAATCGATTATGAAGTTCCTTGGTGGTGTTCAGCAGTAAGAAGGCTAAGAATTACTGAGATGTTTCGAGATTTTAAGATACTTTAAGTTGTGTTTAGGGATTTCATGGGATTTCACAGAATTTACATCATATCCCACAGATCCCACAGGCAACAGATCAACCGATCAAGCACCCAGGTGCGATGTCGATATTCGAAAGGATCTCTATGCCAACGTGGTGCTTTCAGGTGGAACCACCATGTTCCAGGGCATTGGTGAGCGAATGACCAAGGAGCTCACTGCTTTGGCACCGTCCACCATGAAGATCAAGGTGGTTGCTCCTCCTGAGCGCAAGTACAGTGTGTGGATTGGTGGTTCTATTCTGTCTTCTCTGAGCACTTTCCAACAAATGTGGATCTCCAAGGGCGAATATGATGAGTCTGGCCCTACCATCGTTCACCGCAAGTGCTTCTAAGCGCATGCAGATCGACGCACTAGATGTGTCCAAAGGTAGGCAGTGTAGCTTCAGTGTCGTAGGGGTTTGCAATGCAAGCCTCATGTTCACAGTTGCACTGTGAGTTCCGTCGTGCATTTGTGCACATGGATTCAAATTCATTCCTTCCCGGGGCATAGGGCAGGCTGTGTTGCAGAGGGCTAGGCCTTCAGGTTCACACCTGCTCAAATAGACAGAACAGTCTGAGTGAGGGCTCAGCGAGTCTCAAAAGTTAGAAGAGTTAAGAGACATGACCATGATCTGCATACCTGGGTTGCATTCTTCCACTTTCTCCATGCAGTGCAGAATCTTTAGAATGTGTTTTTTTATTTTTCTGCAAGAAGCGGGAGGAACTTAGATTCCATTCATTGCCATTTACAGTGTCACTATCTGAGAAGTGCGTGACATGTGGACACCGAAGTTGCCCATTTGAAATTTCGGGCTCCAGTGGTTTTGCACACATCATTTCGCGACTCCTTTTAGCACTCCTTTATTCTCGCAGCCATGGGTGACGAAGAAGTTGCCGCGCTTGTGGTGGACAACGGAAGCGGAATGTGCAAGGCCGGCTTTGCAAGTGATGTTGCTCCACGAGCAGTTTTCCCATCCATTGTTGGCCGGCCAAAGATGCCTGGAATCATGGTTGGCATGGACGAGAAGGACAGCTATGTAGGAGACGAGGCGCAGAGCAAGCGAGGTGTGCTGACCTTGAAGTATCCCGTTGAGCATGGCATCGTCACCAATTGGGATGACATGGAGCTTTGGTGAAAAGCACGTAGAAGACTCTTTGTGATTCTTTTTGAACCTCTCGACATCTCTCTATGGAATTTGAGTTTGATCAAGTACTTTACTTTCAGATATTTTCAGCTAAATTCTGAGCAGATGTTACCATGTTCCAGATTGTTTGTGGGAGGGAGAGAGATTCAACATGAGTGAAGCACCCTTTGCATCTTTGAAGTCTTGGAAGCTTTTGAAGTCTTTGAAGCTTTTGAAGTCTTTGAAGTCTTGGAAGCTTTTGAAGTCTTGGAAGACATGAGTATCAACTTTCAGATTCATGCAGATTCCTTGTGATGCAAAGTTTAAGCAAGCTGAGGAGAAGATTTGGCATCACACCTTCTACAACGAGCTGCGTGTAGCTCCGGAAGAGCATCCAGTCTTGCTGACTGAAGCTCCCTTGAACCCAAAGAAGAACCGTGAACTCATGACTGAGCTCATGTTCAAGACCTTCAAGGTGCCTGCATTGTATGTTGCAATCCAGGCTGTGCTGTCCTTGTATGCATCTGGCCGAACCACTGGAATGATGGTGGACAGTGGCGACGGTGTGAGCCACACCGTGCCCATCTATGAGGGCTATGCTTTGCCTGATGCCATTCTGCGTTTGGACTTGGCTGGTCGTGACCTTACGGAGTACATGATGAAGATCCTCACTGAGCGCGGCTACTCCTTCACCACCACCGCTGAGCGCGAGATTATTCGAGAGGTCAAGGCCCGTTTGGAGAATGAGATTTAGAGGTAGTATATAAGGGGATGTGAGGTGTATGTAAGAGAGTGGTATCGACCCCCTGCTAGTACCATGGTTGCATCAATGTATATTAGAATTTACAGGATAAGTCATGACTAGAGTCAGGATGACACATGCTAATGAAACATGCTGATGAAAGATGTTGATGAACGGTGTGAACCACCCTTGGGATATTGTGATTTCCACTACATTTCTTCTGCAGTTTCAGCGGCGCCGCTGCCACAAGTTCCAACAAATCCATCAATTTCCAGGAGAAACTTTGCTACATCGCCTTGGACTTTGACAGCGAGATGAAGGCTGCATCTGAGAGCAGTGACAAGGAGAAGACTTACGAATTGCCTGATGGCAACATCATCACCGTTGGATCTGAGCGTTTCCGCTGCCCAGAAGTCCTGTTCCAGCCAAGCTTCGTGGGCAAGGAGGCCAGCGGCATTCATGACACCACCTTCCAATCGATTATGAAGTTCCTTGGTGGTGTTCAGCCGTAAGAAGGCTAAGAATTACTGAGATGTTTCGAGATTTTAAGATACTTTAAGTTTTTTAGGGATTTCATGGGATTTCACAGAATTCACATCATATCCCACAGGAAGTTCGACTTTGAGCATTTTTGGCCGGGGATCAACCGATCAAGCACCCAGGTGCGATGTCGATATTCGAAAGGATCTCTATGCCAACGTGGTGCTTTCAGGTGGAACCACCATGTTCCAGGGCATTGGTGAGCGAATGACCAAGGAGCTCACTGCTTTGGCACCGTCCATCATGAAGATCAAGGTGGTTGCTCCTCCTGAGCGCAAGTACAGTGTGTGGATTGGTGGTTCTATTCTGTCTTCTCTGAGCACTTTCCAGCAGATGTGGATCTCCAAGGGCGAATATGATAAGTCTGGCCCTACCATCGTCCACCGCAAGTGCTTCTAAGCCCATGCAGATCGA